>JACCHZ010000181.1:3127500-3727500 GCA_018907045.1 Wiebesia pumilae | reverse complement strand
TAAAAAATTAAATACTGCAAATAAACTACAAATCTAATGTTACTCAGGATATAAGATATTAAATATCTGTTTATTAATTACAATTACAAGCATTTTTTCAACGCGTCTCGCAATAACGCGCGGTGCACTGGCTTACGCAGTGTGACGTCACCGCCTGCACTTCCTTGCAACTGCGTCTGCGGTAACTCGGGATGCACATCGAAATATAAATTTGGAGTCACGGAAAAGTAAGTCGAGGTATATCGAGAGAAATTAATAATAATTGATTTTACGAATAAATAAATGGACGTTAGAACGAAAAGAAGAGGAAAATTCGCACTCGTGCGCTGATGGAAGATTTACCGTCTTCTGGTTCGACTTGTCGAGATTTTAGTCTCGGTGGATCTTCCAGCGTCAATTCGTCTACGTCGATGGTCATTTCGTTCTCTTCGTGTCGGCAGGCGAGGTATAAATCTAGCCCTCGATGAAGGCCTCAAGAGACTTCATCGAACAAAAATACGATATAGTCTTAAAGAAGTTTAAGAAAGACGCCCATGTGGAATAAGTATTGGACGCAAGCTTAATAGTACCGCCGACCAGATCTTGGTCGGTTCCTGAAAGTCAACGCGGCGTTTCAAACAGACGTCTATCCGTTGCTCCGCAGAGGCTGGATATTTTTCATGTTTCAGAAATCGAAGTACATATCTGGATACATATTTGGATCCGGTCGTGCGTACCACCAAATAGTAATTACTGCCTTTACTCTATCGGAAAAAGAGATATCTCCGTTCAAAAGAACATCGCATGGTCTTTCGCAGGCAGAAGCTGAGAAAGACTTTTTTCTAACGTTTTAACAATAAGTTATTAGTTAGGAGCTCGAACCGAATGATGACCGATTCAGAAACATGCGCATCAAAGGCCTAAGTGTTTGGCCCTGGCAATCGGGCGTAATATGAATGTGAAGTACAAAAATCTTGCGATTCGAAACTTAATGGTGAAAATTTGCACGCGGAACGATCACGCGGTTTACCACGCACAACCGCCGTGGAAGATAATGCATATACGTTTAATAAGTTTACCTTAACGTATTTGATTACGTTGCCCATTGAACGATCCTTTTATCGCTCGTAAATTTCAAATTAAAAAATCTTATAGTTATTCACTAGTTATTTATTACTTCGGAGCAATTTGAACGTTTGTTGTAATTTTCGTGAAAATCTTTATGCCATTTTTTATTTTATCGTTTTCAATTGCAATATATTTTTTCCCAATAAGTAAATTCGCGCAGCACAGTTGGATCGGTATTACTTGCCCAACAAGTTGTAAGTGTCGGGCACTCCACGATCCGTGAGATAAGCGAGAGAAGAGGAGGAGAAGACACAGTTCCTCTTGTGGCCGCTGCATTACGATACCGAGAGGAGATCGATACAAAAATCCGTCCTTGTTAGAGCAACCACCCATATTAAAAGTAAATATCAACACACCTGTTGATACGCGACTGCAGAGTTGAGGATTATGTTTTGACTGGAGAACCCTTCGGCCTTTCTCAGCTTATGTTCGCTTGCTCGTTGCACGTGTTCTCAGATCTTGATAATATAATTACCGTTTCAGAAGCATTCGAAGAGTATTTGTAGTTTGTTATTGTCTTAAACGCATCCTGAAATACATCTCGTCGGTAGTAGTTATTAATAACTGAAATCAAAGTACCGAGCACGGAAGAACTTCGAATAATTGGAGAGATTCCTGGGAGTCTCTCAGGATAGTACGGCTTTTAGGAACACTTTAGGAAGGAAGACTAGTAACACTTGCTGAGTTTCTGTATCGATGAAAACAAGAGGTACGAGTGGGCTCAGAAATTAGGCTGAAAAAGAAAAAGCTTTTGGCAAAATTATATTTTTCGTCCAACGATTGGTATTCCTGGGCCAATTCATGGCGCAAACGAATGAGAGCGACGAGGAATTTCCGTTATAAAAACTTTTTCTCTGGTCTATGGTACTCTGAAATTACATTTGCTGGATAACTTTCATTTTCTTCGCTAATTTTTATTTCGTGCTTTTAATGATGCCTTTAATATTTATTTTAAGCTCCAATTTTTTCAAAATATTTTTAATACCAAAATTACGAGGAAAATAACCTCAAATTTTTTTTAATATCGTCGTGAAATTTGATAGTTTCACTATTCAAAATCAATGGACGCGGATAATGTAACCTAGTAAAAATGTTATTGTATTGACCATACTATCTTGTGAAAGTAAAATATTGTAATTGAAGAGAATAGAATTTTTATTCATTTCCATTAAATCACCCGTTAGTTTGAACCTGTTCCTTAATATTATAGCATAGCTTTGCTAATTTTACGTGATTAATTACATTGCGTTAAGTAAAGAAATGTTAGATTTTTTTAGTGAAAGATTAGTCATTATCATGATTGTATTGCTTTATAGCATATTTATAACGAAGACAAAATAAGCTGTTAATTACATTAAGCTTAAAAATTAGTCGAAAAGTTTCATTGTAACTATCATTTTTATAATTATTACAAGAGGTTTAATAAGCAACATATGAAATTTATAATATTTGATGGATTTTTTAAAAAGTCAGCTCTATTTACATTTTCTTAATTGATATAATTGGTATGCTTAATAACATATTGTCTGTTGTAATTAGCAACAAATGGCCTTCAAATCAGCTGCGCTGAAAGTATAAGTACGCGCGTGCATTAAACGCAATCTCGCAGCGGGGAGAGTCTGATTTATCGTCGATCGACGCATCCGAAGTACTAGTCATTGTCGAGATTGGTACTTCGATATATCTAATCCGAATTGCATTTTACATGATCCGAGCTTAAATTGCTTTTCCTTCTTAGAAAAGCAGTTCATTCCAATTAAACCGATGGATCGGGGAAAAAAGAATTTTTTTTTCAAACCCAACATATCAATTCTGATTGGTACAGCACATGCGCACTAAACTCATGTACACATATACGGCGGTGCTTTAATCTCACGTATGACTTCTGTTAGTTTTATTCAACGAGTGAACAATACCATCTGTAGTAATGCAGTGTTTAGTATTTCGATATATATAATTTAATTACTAGTCTTTATATTTACTCATTATTTTCTGAATAAGTATTTAGTTTAGCGAATTAAAGTGAATAAAACAAATAATCATGTATTACAGACATGTATTTACTGTGCATTCAAAATGTAACAAATGAACTGTGAACAAATGCATGGTATCAGTTTCTCACTTAGAGCAAGAAAATAACCAATTGCCTTATGTTTCAAATCGAATTATTTCATACTCCTAATGGCCTTCATCGCAATTTTACAATATATTTTCGTGTACACAGTATAACATTTTGAAGGTGAATTGTAATTACGATGAAATATTTCGATAATGGAAGAATTTCTTTTTTGTTTAGAGAATTGAGCGTTAAAGATGTTGGTTATTCAAATTTTACATTGAATAAAATATTAGTTTAAGTCAATGATAATGTTATGTCTACCCTTTGATGGTATCACTATACGATATATCACTGTAAGTAGTTTTACGCTGTTTATGTAAGAAAAATGTTTAATTAAACAGTACCATTATTTAAAATGAATACCAAGTTTAATTATACATGTCCTTGAACTTATTTATGCCTAAATGATATACAGTCCCTATATAAATACGATTTTCATCTCATACATACGTTATATAATAAAAAGTCTCAGATACATCTGCCATAGTTACTCTTTTAAGCGTTAAAACATTGGCTTAATAGATTTTACACAATTTGAAGTGATTTTTCAATTACAGATTATTTTTTCTCCTAAATGTTTCGGAATATATCACGAAAGCCAATATTTTATACACATTCGTAAGATTAAGAATGGATTATCCGTTCTATTATTTGAACAACTAGAGTATTATTTCTAAGAAAATGATTACAATATACATATGAATTTGGGCGTATATTTATGAGCTTACGTTTTCTTGTTTTACTACATATTTACGTTTCTTGAGAAATATAATTCATCAAGGCAATAATTGGCAGTGTTGAAATTAAAAATTATTATTCTGAATAAAAATATGTATATTTATTCTTTTTTCCTGTAATCGGTTACTGGAGTTACTGGAGTTACTGGACTTTGCGAACGAAATGGCAGGGAAGTGGTCCTTCGTGGGTATAAATAAATTTATCTCGCCTTTTCTCGTTCTTTTCTTCTCTCTCTTTTAGAAGCATCTCTATCAGCACAAGTTAATTAAAATAATCCGTAAGAGAAACGGAGGCGAAGTAGAAACGAAGGAAAAGTGTGCGGATAATTTGAAATTCAGGTCCCGTTTTTGCGTTCGCACGTCTGCCTCAACATTTCGTTCGGCGCGATAAATTAACCTCCTTTAACCTCGTGCATTTATACATACCTTCACCTTCAGAATTTTAGAATGCGTGCACAAGTGTAAACACGTGCGCATGCATAGAAACGAGAAATGTTGGAAAAGGTTGCGAGAAGATAAAGAGGGAGGATAGATATCGACTACTGCAGTTATACATTAAGGCTGATTAGGATTTTGAACATTGGATTTAGATGCTCCCAGTTTCTAATAGCAGATAAGAGTTTATTCATAGAGTCAGTAAATTTCTCTTTTTGAGAGAAAAGCTTTAACAAAGTACATTACCTTGTTAATGTACCTTGTTGCTACTTATACAAAAATGATACCGTTCGTGGACGAAGATTCATATTCGAAATAAAATTGGCGTATTGAGATTTTGCTGTCTAGCAGAAACTACATGCACATTTATATTTATGAGCGCACGAAGTGAACAATAAAAACTATTCATTTCAACAAGTTTCTTTTTTGATTTTTATTTTTTTATCTTCGTGTCTAAAGGGATTTACTTCAAAGGACGATGCTCACGGAATAAGGTAACTTTTCCTCAAAAATTACATTTTCAAATCCACAACAGTGCGAATGTTAAAATGCTCTAGCATTTCATAATTTTAAAAAGAAAATTTAATTTTTCAAATAGCAGAAGAATAAAAGAAGTAGACAATCGCAAACTAATATAAGGAGTGTATTTATATTACATGCATGTAGATCTTGTCAACTTCCATTGGTGGGATGTGAAACTTGATTACAATTGGTAATTATGTAAGAGTCCGTTGTCTAGATTTACAATTATTTTGGGATAAGTTGCTGGAATCCTCGATGTAGTAATTGTAATTGTAACACGCTGTACTGTTACAACAAGAATTATTACTCAATTTTATTTCAGCACAAATGAAATACTTTGTAATTTCAGTCGTCCATTTAATCTTTACAAATCATCATTGAACACGAGCATTTTTTGTGCCTTTAATGGCGAATTATAAACTGATATGCAACGTTGATAAAATATTCATGAAATATTTTATTCCGATTTAAATTACTTTTTAGATCTTTTACATAATTAATGCTTGAAAGTGTTGAATAAAATTTTTTATTACGTTATTTTGGCGTGGATTTCCAAATTAAAATATAGTTGCCTAAAATTATTTTAATTATCGATAATTGTTATCGTTTTCGCAATTCAGCCACTTTGAATACTGAATGCTCTCTTTAAATTCACATTATAAAAAAATTGTAAAAACCTTTTCGACTTAACAGTTAAGTCGAAAGTGATTCTCAAGATTATGTGTTTTTTTAGTTAAAATAAAAGAATTGAGCTATTGGTAATCACCATTGTGGCTCTAAAGTGAAGTATAAATCCAATCGTTTCTTTTTTCGTTGTATGTTAAAGTCAATACATGCATTTTTTAATGCATCACTTAATGTTTACGGATTTCATTTCCTCATATTTTATTAAAAATTGTGTCAATGGAATCTTTTAAGCACAGCATCTTTTTTCGCAACTTTTTTGTGTTTCTACATTTCGCGTACTTAATTTTTAATCCGTAATACTAAACTAAAATAACAATTTTTTATTATTCTACACGTAAGAACGTGTACTGCATTTGAGAAATATTGTATATTTTAGAAAAAAGTCAAGCGTTCGAAACAAAAATAGTACTATCGAATGGAAATCTACGTAAAAAATGGTTTAAAAAAGAAAAGTTCTGAATAATTTAAAAATTCTGTACGTTTATGTGGAATAGCATTGTAACGATGCTATTAAATTTTCAAGTAAATCAAACAAAAATTTTCTGATATTTTTATGAAGGTATTTTGAACAATCACGTTTCGGGAGAAACGTGTTCAAAGTCTCAAAACCGAATTTTTTATTTTCTAGGTGTAAGAGGTGTAAGTTTCATTCTTTTACGTTTAAATGTTAAAATATTTATGATTCCGCATAAACCATCATTAAATGTAGGAATAACGAATTTTCATGGCTGCGTCGAGTCACGTCGAGTCTCTCAGGAACCCTTGAGAGGTTATTCTATCGTTGTATCGAGGCTTACATTTTTATTTTCACTGTAGTCTTCTTAACAACGATTAATTAGCTGATCACTCATGAGATCTTTACAATTACATTTAACATCGTTAAGAATTTCGGTGTCAACTGCTGACTTATGCGAATGAATTTTGAGAATATTAAGAATTTTAAACCGTTATTAGCGAATTCAGTTAAATTCTTAGCATCTCCGCACATATCGCACATAACATAACATCCGAAGTGACACTCACGATTGGTGATGAAAAATTAGTAAATCCTCAATCTAACGATATATTCACCTGCAAAATATATTTGTTTTTAGATCATTTTAGTTTTTTCGAGAATGCAAGCTTTTACAACTCAACTGCATTTATCATCATCCATAAGTCGCAATTTAATTTGCGCTTGTTTGTTAACCACTATATATGTACTTAATCTTTCTTAACTTGAAACACACTTTTATATCCCTTCGTATAAAATACATTAATTTATTAACATAATTAAGAAATGCTGCAATATATCGAAATACTGTTGACCTGATAAGAAAAAGGAAGCTATTATTACTGATGCGTCGTATCAACAATTTCATCGAACTATAGTACCATTATATAATTGATAAGCTATTAAGCATAATCAATAATTTGTTGAAGAAGCTTATTATTCAAAGGCAAATTACTGGAAGAACTCAAATATCTCTTTGGGTGCAGTAATTTTGCTGAGATGCGTTAAGCAACGCTTCGTAACTTCAAGCTTTCTAACTTTATTAAAGGAATTTTAATTTATTGAACCATTGAATATTTGTTTAATATGCGAAGGCGTTATTTATTTGAAAAAAATTATTTTTTAAAAATTTTATACCGGCATAACTTTTTGTTATTCGATTCGTTCATCAGAATAATATGTCAAGAAGATTCATCCCTTAATTTCTATGAATATGTATGTGTAGTATGTAAACTTCGATATAAATGTAACGTAATGTTATTCGAGTTCGCATACGAATGCTATAAAAATAATTAAACAAAACCTTATCAAATAGCGAAACTAATAGTTTGACAATGCAAATATAAATGTGATTTCTCGTGATAATCAATTAAGAGGTTATTGTTTCACGTTTCTCACTAACGAAGTTATCGGGATTCAGTAAACTGTTATAATACATAATAATTAAACACATTAAAATTATTTTATAGTGTGTACACATTACGTATGTAAATATTTTTTATAACTATGATTTATGATCAATTTGTTAGTAAGTTAATGTAGTAAAAATATTAAAATAAATAAATCATAAAAATCTTGCAATTTTCTTAAACAGAGTAAAAATGATAAGGCGTTCTTTTGGCAAATAATCGATAATACTATAAATTGGTCTGCAGACGAATACACACACGCACCCACATATATATATATACTCGAATAAAACACTTCCACTCAGCATACTTTTACGCACTGTAAATCACGTCGAAGAAAGCATTGAAACATGGTATTTCTTGTTCTCGACGATTTATGGAAGACGTGTATTGTCAGCGTATGATTTACAAAACCTTTTCTTAAAAAAATAGTTAAAAAATATAAATATACCATAAACTTAAAGTTATAAATAAAAGTTACGATATTAATTTTTACATAAACTAATTTTAAACAACAAATGGAGAAACTATCACTTGAATAGCTAAAATAATGTTATTAAATATTTAGAATTTTATGTTTCAAGGCTTAAATTTCCTAATTTCGAATATAAAAATACTAATCACTTTCTAATTACAAATGTTAAATGGGAAATTAACGAGATTATAATTTAAAGTTGTTGGCCATATATACGTACATATATGTTCATGTATACTTGCATGGAAGTGGTGGTATTTTATATATCTTTAAAAATATTTGATCAATAATCGTTTAAGTGATAACGAGTAATGAAGAAAAGTGCGAAAAATGCGATTTACATATACTTAGAATTGTACGACAATACGATGTATACATGATTTACAGATTATACACTCATTTCTGAATAGTAATGTAAGGAAACTCTCACTTCTACCAAGAAGGAAATTAAGTTCGCTCCATCTCTCCTATTAATAACGAGATTCATGATAGCACATTCGCATAAAATTTTTACCTTCCCTCCACATGTACTGTTTCACGTATTCATTCGCTTTCTCTCTCTCACACACACACACACACACACACACACACAGAGAGAGAGAGAGAGAGAGACACACACACACGAGCATTAGTATTTTTATTTTTACGTAGTGAAATTTATATATAAAGTGTATTTTCTATTTTACAAAGTTTTTGATCATCTTCTTATTATAAGAATTAGTTGACAAAACGTGATTTTATCTTCACCATTCGTTTTACAAACTTTAAAGATAACTTAAATTTTTTTTAGATACATTAAGAATTATGATATCTTTGTTACACATTCGAGAATAAATATTTTCTAAGGAGTTTCATTAAAAATGTAGAAAAAACAAAATAAATACATAAAACTAAATCCAAGGGAATTTTTAAGTGACAATCAAAGAGCTGTTCCATGATAAATATTTTTTAAAATTATTTATTATAAAAATGTTAATTGTCTTTAAACTTCATTCTAATGTTGATTTTTCATGAATTGATTCATTTAAACGACAATCAAGTTTGTTTGAAGTACTTTAACGAACTGAAAATTAGGCTAATTATTGCGATGTATTTCTTGAAGATAATACACGAAACATTAAAAATCCGTAGATTCGTTAAGGGAAATTATTTTATGCTTTATTAAATTAGTTTTTAACTAAAATAAAGCGTTGCAAATTTGAATTTTCCTTTATATATGTGAGAATTTTGATATAAAAGAATAATATCTCCGAATGCTACCTCAGATTTATAGAATTAAAGAGAAAATACATAGTACTATTGCGAGATATAATCATTGAATAAGTGCATAATGCAAACAAGCAATGGCACCATCATCCATATGACATCCAGCATAGAGGTATAAACAATCAAGGCTAACGTCGCTTCTCGTTATCAAACTTTATACAGAGGTACAAAGAAGCGCTCGGAATTTTAACATCGTTCACATGTATTAAATTAAAGTTATATTACAAGGCCTTAGAACGTCTGTAGTTTCATTTTATTCGTTTAAAAGTAGGAGCTACTGGCAAACAATCAACTTTTTAATTGGATATCTTATTTTATGTTCGCCTTGTGAATTTTAGCTGGTTATTTAAAAAAGTAAAATGGTTATTACGTCATTGAGTTCTACTACTTGCACGTTACACTGGTTTGACAAATTTCACAAATTGACTCCGTTCAAGATCTTTCATTTTTTTTCTGGCATGTATTCAGTGATAAGAATGCCAAAATAGAGAGAGAGAGAGAGAGAGAGAGAGAGAGAGAGAGAGAGAGACAGAGAGAGAGAGAGAGAGAGAAATTGTCTGAGCAGCTATTGGCTATACCTATTTTACGTGGGGAAGATATTACATTGGGCCAAAGCTACCATTTTCATTCTCCACTCTCGCCAATGTCTGCTCACCAATCTTGCTTTACGGATGATTTAGATATTCAAATACTCATTACTGTCTTTAATTTTTATACTTACTCCCAGTTCTGTCGCCTTATTAATGCAGTCATTTATCGTTACGTATAAAATGGATAACAATGAAGCACGTTTTTCAATTTCGTCTGTATTCATATAATAGTTTGAAAAGTCGAAGAATGAGAAAGTAATTTTATCGTTAGTTAGTAAAGTATTTATAAGATTTACTTTATTCAATAAGAGCTTTTTCTAGTTTATTGCTAAACGTATATTAGGTAGGTATACGAGGTACAAGATTCTTGTACCTCATCTCGATTTCAATAATTCAGTATTTACACTGACACGTCGTCGGCTTGAGAGATCCGTGGTACGTTCGAGGTCTGAGGATCGCGTTGTAATACCCAGTGCATACGATGGACGATAGTTCATCGCCTGCGTAAACAAGAATACGAGATACGGCGAGCAGCGAATACATGAACGTACTCGTAGAGAACCGATCCGAGTTATTCCCGGTTAATCTCTACAATGATGCATCGTGGATAAATGCACGTCATTACACTCGTCATAAGGTTGAGTAGCTTAACTGCATTTTTACGTTTGTACTTCCGGCAACTTAGTGACGTATCGAGTTGATTGATCTACCACCTGTCGGATATTGTAGTATCAAAAATTTTCACTTCACTTCAGAATGAAGTTAAGTTACTGACCCATTTGTCGAGACAATATTACGTACAACGTGATGTATAGATTTCGATCAAACACTGGTTGTTTTTCATTAGGAGGTGTACTACAGATCCATTAACGATGTGTTGATGCAACGGATGTTAGATATTACGATAGCGATTCATTCGTTTAGTCTCGATGATTCTCCATGCAGTTTTACCTAACGAGAATAATTTTATAATTATATGCGCTAGAAAATCTTTTAACTAAAAAATGAAATTGGAAACTTCATTTTAGCATTTCAAACGTAACGCGAGTCGAAAGTTTGTTGTACTACAAAGTCATGTCTAAATACAAAACAATAATGGACGCACGCAGTCAACAGGATGGAATAAAGTATTAATTTTATCGTATTAACGCGAATATCACTTAGACTTATCAAAACGTATATTATTTATTTACCTACGTTTTGAGTATCGCATTTTATAAACATGCTACAATCTGCTTTAGGATACGAGCATAAGAGATCACAGTTACTTTATGGTCTATGATCATTCAAACGTAAGTCAATAAATTCCTTTTATTTATAGTTGAACGAATAAAGACTATTGAAATTCCGAACCAATGAGTACAAGTCAAAGGCTAATGTTTGTTTTACTATTTAGCTATACGCTTTCATTCGATGTAACGTTGGAGCATGATTTATTTTTTTTTTTATAAGTTAAAGACAAATACAAAAAAGCTTCTTTATTGAACGAGGTTTTCCATTTTAAATTAATAAGCATATTTGTGTCGTAATATTATAAATTGTATTACTTTACAATTTATCATTATTGACGAAATAGTATAGCAAATTAAAATATAACTCCAATAAATATAAGAAATATATTGCTTTTAGTATTTTCGTTCTTACACATTTTACAACGAATGTTAAAAAATTCAGCTGCTCTTGCTATACTCTTGCTAATATTTCTTAATTTCTCTGTCTTTTCTGATATTTTCTTTCAAACGAAAGAATGACACGAATACGTAAACATTACATTTGAGAGACGTGCTTAAGATTTAGAGACCTGTTGACGATTTCATTGTACGCGACTTTAAAATACGCTTGAACAACATTCCAGAAGAATGTTGTTCGCCCAGGAGAATTCAATTTACGGCTATACTTTTCGATGCTTTTCATCTTGACAATATTTTAATGTAAAAAACAGTACTACAAGTAGTAAATATACGATGCGTTGTACTCGTACATAGTTGAATTTCGTTGTTAACGCAAAGAGAGCGTTCCCCTAATTGTTAACGATGTAACGTACTTGATTCTATTTTATGATAATAATAAGCTAAATTCGAATTGACCACACTGCGTCGAAATTTAATCGAAATCTAAGCGAACGCTATTATAAAAGTAAAAGCAATATACGCGTGATAAATATTTTAATGATATCGTCAATCACTTACGTGTACGTAAGTGATGGATGTATTTTTGTCTACCGCGTTTGCACGCTTTTTAATCTGGTTCAGAATGTGGAAGGAGTGAAAAGTTATTTTTTCTTTAAATTAATAATAAATCGCACTTAAATTATCGATATGAAGTTTATTATCTTCGATTAATTTATTTGACGCATCACTATGAAGTATCAACAACAATGAAAGATAATTTATTTTTAAAAAATTATGCAAAATAATTCTTGAGTAATCGTTTTGCAGAAAGCGACAAAACCTCGTGACAAACATTTGGCGGACTTTTAATCTGTAACACGAGGTTGTACCAAAAGGAAGGCTAAAGATATTCAGCGTTTGGAGTTTCCATTAACGACTGGATTTACTTAGCAAGCTCTTACCTAGTGCAAAGTGTTTTTATTATCGTAAGTATCATACGCAAAAAGAGTACAATTTTTTCCAAAATGAATACGATGTGGTATGATAACTGCTCGGATAATTGCTTTACCACAGGAATTATATCGTTGAGGTTTAAATATCGCCATTTCCATTCTGAGATTAAAATTTGACTCATTTTAGAGGAATATTCTATAGTTCTTCACACAAACAAATACAGATTAGAAATATAAAAGTAATTTAAATTATTAATAAGGTTGCATATTTTTTGAGCAATTGATAATGGTTTTGTACGAGACACTGAGAAGCAGTATTAAAAAAAATAAAAGGAAACTAAAGTATTTCAAATTTGGTTATCTTCTATATAAGCGCCCTACGAATAAATAAAGTCACATTTTCGTTGCAAATGCATATATACGTTAATTTTCATATTTCTATGAAGTCGTGGCACGATGCAAGCACAAATTTGTCAATCGATTTAAGTATTGCTGAAACACGATTGTAATGTAAACACGATGTAAGATGAATCGTTACGTCTTGCGGTACGTTAATTTTTCCCCATTTCAAGCCTACGCCATTGCCCTCGCAAGCTTGGACTATAGCTACAATTCCATTCTTTGAATTATAAATGCCGTTTACTTATTTATTTATTTTAAAAGGCGCAGGATAGTATTTGACCTGAACGTATTTGTCAGACTTAGGCCTGTAAACTCGAACTTTCGCTAGATTGCGTGATGTATAGTGCGACGAGGGGAAGCGTTCGGAACTATATGTTAAAATCTGCACTAGATCGTAATAAGGTGGTAGTGAAATACAGAGGACTTCACGCACTGAACCCGCAGGGTTTCGGAGCTGCAAGCTTCAACATCCGTTAGATTGTAATGTAGTCGCGAAAAGAAAGAAAAACCGATGGATGCGTTCAACCTGCGCTGGTCGAAGCTGTCAACTCGGACCTACTTTAGATGGTTATGTGGCAATCAGACGATAAGGATTCATCCTTTCAACCAGTACCATTTGGAGCCGTAAACGCGATGCCATAAAGAATAAGTATAGGGTTGATTTACACACTACAAAAAGAAATAGATTTTGGAAATTGCTTTCATTTGATTTACTTGTACAAGGGTGTTAACTTTGCGGTTGCGATTCGTCTCCAGGGAACCGAGTGCTTTTTACTCCGCAGAAAGAAAGGCTCTTTCTCGATCCTTAGAGGGATAGAAAATGCATAGACAAAGAGGGGACTACTATACTTTTATATCATCCTTAAATTCCTAATATTACAAGATTATAAGTTAATGCTTTGATTCGCTTTTATTCTGATAATTATTCAATTTTTTGTTATTTTAATTTGTCTTATTATGTAAATATTTTCTATTTATGTGAATACATACGTCACATCGTTTTCAAATGCCTTATAAATATTGTTATCATAATCATTGTTCGCATAAATATTTGTTAGCGTAAGTCTATATTTTCAATTTAAAGTTCGTTCAAATATTAAATTTTAGATATGGCATTCGATCTATCAATATTTAATTTCAACTAAAATAGCCTGTCTTCGAAAATGTTACACAACTTTTTGTGATTTTGGAAATTTAAGTTATTCGAATTTTTCAAAATTAACAATACTTTTTAATTCTGATGAAAAATATTAATACTGTACGTAAAAAAAGATACTCAATGCTTTCGTACACAAATTCAAAATAATTTAAATAATTTTTAGTTATTACTTTTTTAAATCAATTATTGTAAAATATATACTTGTGCGTTACGTAATCAAGAAGTATGTGCCATTATATATTATGTGGTGCAGTTTCTTCATAATTATTAGAATACGTAATTCTGAAATTCATACGCTTTTAATTAAAAAGAATGCCTGAAATAACTGTTGTTGAAAGTATTATGAAAATAGATTATAACTGTGTTAAATTTATGAGCCGAAACTCTCAGCTCGTTTTAATATTTTTCTGGACATTTTCACATAAATAATTTCATCGTCCTGCAGGTGTTTATTTTTATGATAGGTTTTTTTTCTTTTAAGAATAAAGCTAAAAATGATATAATGAAAAGTCCAGAAAGTCATTTTAAAAGTATTCAAACTTTATTCATATTCCAGGTAAAATGTAAAAGTATGAAATATGAAATGTTCTGATACCCCCAGAACAAAAATCTAAACTCTCGATAATGTAGCTTATCATTGAAAAACTATCCAACATATACATATTCTTTATTTGGTCCTCTTTTTTTTCATAGTTCAATCCGTATCTTATAATTTTATATTTCAAAAGTGTCCATAATACAAACTTTAAATAACTGATTATCTCGTACTTTTCATACGTACTCTTCAAAACATTAATAAATAATGAATCTAATTATTCTGGTAGTTAACATCGTTTCTAATAACTAAATTGTTTTTATGATATTAAAAAAGTTGAAAAATTATTTATGCAAAAATTACATAAATTCAGTCTTTAGGTATTTAAAAAATTGTTCATAATATTGTAGGTAATAAAATATTCCAATCTTGCATTCGACTGTATAAAATGTTTTTCTTATCAACTACTTACAGTAGCTGTTTATACGCATCTATTGTCTAATCTATTATCCTTATAAAATTATATAGTTGTACTTTTGAACGTCCTTTTTTTTTAGTTGTACATCAAGAAACTTTGATACTTACTTTATTTAAATAAATGCGTATACTTATTGATTATAAATAAGTTTGTACCGAATATATTTTACAAAAGAAAACTATGTAGATTATTCAAATATCGGATCTTAATAAGAAAATGTAGAATATTACTTTAAAATAAAAATTCAGTTATAATCTCTGTAGATGAATGTGCATTTATTAATAATTCGAAGTGTAGTTATAAATAAATAACTCATTAAATATCAACGTGAATATCAGTTATAAGTCAAAGATAAGTTAATTATAATTTTTTAATTAAAATTTGAAGTACTAATTTAATTTAAAATTTAAAGATAATTTAAAATAAATAAGTTGTAGAAAATAACTATAAAAATTCAAAGAATCAATTACGATTTCTAGCTCTGGTTTAGTTATGTATATATAATTGATATAATGAATTATATTACTTTAAACATTATTTATTAAAAAGTGTTTCAGATTTTATTGGAGACATTGATGCGACTGGTAATTGAAAAAATTATACTATTTTATTCCGTTTCTTAATAGCTTAATTAGGAATAGTAGTTACAGTTGTGATTAAGTTTTCTGGATTCATGTTAATAGAACTCGTTTTTACATAAATTTGCTAATTCCATTAATTTAACTAATAATCTGTATTATATAATTATATTAATTAATTGATATTTAATTTTTCTGAAATTTCAGTTTTAATTGTATTGATTCAAATCACTTTCTTTTAAATCAGAATTTAAATTTATGTTGTAATTATATTTTATTCAATACATACATATTTTATTCAATTCATAATTTTAATTATAAATTTCTTGTTTATCAATTTTACCGCTCAATCGTCGATAAAAGTCTGACAGCTTATTTACATCAAATAGAAGTAAAATTAAATAAATGTTACGTGGCGTCTGTTGTAGCATCAAATGAAATCGAGAATATAAACTCATTATCACAATTTAATTTTATAACTATAAGATTGTATCACAAGATTTTATTAAGAAATAATTCATGTAACAATAATATTTATGACAATAAGAGTTTTTGTAAAACATAATTCTTTTATTTAGAAAAGTATGTAAACAATGTACTTATTCACAATCTTTTGACAATTGATCTAAATATTAAATGAGTTACAATGCTCGATAAAGTAACGAGTAAAGTTATGATAAAATACGAAAATAATGATGGTCGATTTTTATTGAGTAGTAACTTAGACAACAATTGGAAAGTCGTAATTGTCAACCACAGAGTCGAAGATTTGTATTGCTTCTGTGACGGTTTCAAGAAATAACGACATCAAGAGTCACTGGATAATTCAATAACTACTTTCATAACTAATTAAGTAATTTAACTGATTCAGGACGAAATCATGAAATATTCGAAATATTCGAACGACGCGACATTCTTACAAAAATTTGTATCTTTTTGCACAGTAAAATAAAAAATGTTTTTAAGTTTAATTTTTTACATCAGAAAAATTATATTATATTTAGAAGAGTAACTTGAAATTAAAAGAATCATATTCGTAACATTAAGGCAAAATACAAACGTTAATGTATTTCACCTAATTATTCTAGAAAATACTAAATTATTTATCCATATAAATAAACATATCTCGCAAAAGTGTTTATATTTTTTAAATTTCTTAGGAAGATAATAAAAATCAATTTTTTCTATTTGCAAGTATTCTATAACATTTCATACAATCATTTCGAGATTATTATTTGTATTTTAAAAGAAGTTTAAAGTTTCTTTACCTTTATCTGTTATGTGAAGTTTGTAAGAAAATATTCAAGTAAAAAAAAAGACAAGCGTTTGTTAATACTTTATTCTTTGACCGACCTTTTTCATTAAATAAATCAATATTGATCGTTAATACATCTCCCGTCATTCATTTGAATTTTTCTACTGTAATTACATAAATTTTAGTGTAAAATACTTTATTAGTTTATTTTATTTTTAAACTTTGAACGCCCCAGAAAACTATATTTTGATATTAAAAATAATCATTCATAAAGTCTCAAATTATGATTTCATAATAAATCATTATGAAATCGTTTCTTTAAGATCTTTATCGAGTAAAACTATATTAGTACGCAACAAGATTTTCGAAACATACGTATAGTTATTATGCATGCTTTGTAATTAATTAGCTCAAGTAAAGAACAATTTAATACATTCTAATTCTAAATTTTTTCTTCGGTTTAGATATTATCTCTTGGTTTCAATTTCATATATATTTTTATGTATGCAAATAATTTAGAATGATTTTTTGAAACCATTTTCTAATAGTTTTTTCATATTTTGATACATCGTTTATAAATATTAATAATTTATGTTTGGCATTTGAAATTATTTTCAATAGTCACAATTACAAAAACACTCGTGTACATATTGTGACTTTGTAGACTTGGTAAGTTTCGAAAGTTAGTGAAATACATGTACATTCAGCTAAGAAAGAAAATTAAACGAAGTATTAATAACGTAGATTATTTCACCATTATATTTTGCTTTACTTTAATAATATTACCTTCGGGTTATTTAAATTTCCGTTCATTAACTACGTGATTTGATTTGCATTAAAGAGGTTATTTGATGATTTATAATTTTTATTTTGAAATTAACATGTAACACTTAAATGACTGGGTGTACCTAGAATTTACAAACGTATCAGATTTGTGCATACTTATTTTGAACTTACGAAAAAATGAAACAATGAATTTTAATTTCTTTATGCACGCATATCAATTACGTTTCAAAGTATTAGCGCGAAAATTATTACTTTTCAGGCACGATAATTATTTCGAAATTACATATTGAATAATTTTATAGACAATGTGAAAATATTTTCACACAACTACTGTAATATTTACTTAACATTTTCACGTCAAAATTTAATATATTCGAAGATAATTGCAATATCTCATATAACGATTCGAGCAAGTAATTTATAATAAAAAATTACTATTTAGTTAATATTATCAAATTATTTTATCTTTAATTTAACTATAACTCTTATGAAAAAAAAAAAATCTAATATGTTTAATAATCCGTAAAAACAAGGCAATTCTTTATACATATTGCATAACTTATTACAAATAATGTTTATCGATATCCCATAAAATGATTCGATTTGATTAATTATAAATACATTCGTGGAAACTAAGAAATTTTTTATATTGTAATAAATGTTCAGTGATTTGAATTATTTAAGATAGAAGTATCATAGTAACTCTTTAATCCTATGCAAATAATTAACCTATAAAGTATATTGGCATGAAATACTGTTTCGTGTTCTTTGGAGGTTAAAACTCAATTATACATACGTAATATTTAGCTGGTAAACCTTTTAGAAAAATTGATTGAGTCTTATGCACTATTTCTATTTTATTCTAGTTATATTAATTTTTATTAATAATTTATTTCATTTTCAGTTTATCGTAGAATTCGTTCTAAAAATATTCGATCTAGACGTAATAATTATATCCGATGTCATTATTAAATATTTTTCCAAATTTAATAAATTATAACAGACAATCTACGAGAATGGATATAAATATTCCAGCTAACAGAAATCAAACGATAGCCGTTACTGCATGTTATCAAATTAAATTAAAACATTAAATTTTTGTAAAATTATTTATTATTTAAAATTATTAATGGCTAAATATTTTAACTGCTTTTTTATGTTCTCACAATAGTTCTAAGTAAAGGTTTCGCATAATAACGAAAACCCAATGAAACAATATCCATACTAAGTTTTTATTTAAAAATTATGTTAATATTTAAAAGGAACATTTCGATGTTTTAAAAACTTATTTTCATTATTTTTAACTTTTCTTTATAAAAGCAGTCCACATAAATGAGAATTACATTTAGCAAGTATTAGATTTTGATAAAAAATATTAATTTTATAATTATTTATGTTTTTTTTACACTTTATATGTAGTCATTCTTAATATGTAAAAAAACGTAAGTTTTCTATTGAAATACAGTCGATGAATTAATGTGTGTGTCGTGATTTACTCTGTTATAAGTACGCATAAAATACTGAATTCTTTCAATTTCATTCATTTTACTTATGGAAAGTAGATGTCCCATATAGATTGTAAATATGTACCAGGTTTTTTTGTTGGTTTTGGTCTGTTTGGTTGTTGCGTAGATTTGTATGAAACATAATCTAAAAGAAAATACAAGGCATTTATATTTTAGAAGCAATTCCATATGAATATTTTGAATGAGTAATGATTAGAATTAATTACCTGCTACCTTGTTGTGATTTCCATTATTATCTATGGATGGCATTGCTGTAATCATTTTCATTGGATCTTTTGGGATGACTATAAAATTTAAAATTTTAATTTTTTCTAATAACTTCAATTGCACGTTAGCAAACGATTATAATATAATAAAATCTAACGTCTCTATGACTTAATTTTCAAATAGGTAAATTCATTTGATTCGATACTTATTACATGTAAAATATTTTATCTGTCATAACATTTTTCGTAATTATATCTTATTAATACAAATTAATTAATAACAAATGAAAAAAATAACACAAATAACATATTAAAGTTCTTTTATTATTTCAATTTTATACAAAATATATGGATGTAATTTAAACATTATTTTTATTCGTTTAAATATTACTGAGTGAAATTCAAGTTATACAACATATACAGATGAAAGACAACTGCATTACAGAAAATAGAGATAACAGACCGATTGTTTTAAAAAATAAATATTTCATTAGGTATCAGTGAAGGTCAATGTAGGCCTATTTTATTTTATTCAATTTAATAAATCTTGAAAACATTTTAATTATATAGCTTTTTATCGAACATATATAAATTTAAAATATATAATGAAACATTCGTAAGTTAATATTGTTTATTGTATTAACTTAGCCTTGCAATATAATTTAATTTATTATTCTAGTCGATAAAGAGGGTATTTCATGAATTTTATTTTAGTATGTGTATCGATCAATGAAATAGTAAAGATTTAATTAAATTCTAAAACGAATGGAGCAAACTGCTCTATAGTTCAGTACTGTAGTTAATTTAATCAACTATTTGTAAATTACTTTCAATAGTCATAAAACTATGATTATAAAACTATATTGACAGTAGCCACTCACCATAATTTTCATACTTTCTTTGAACATCTTCTTCTAAATGTTGGCCTTGAGTGTATAAGCAAAATAGCACTAACAAAATACTGAAAGTGATGAAAAATTCATGAAACACAGGGAATAGTTCAAGGTATAATTCGGTTCGTATAGTGATATGTACATTTGTTTAATAATATATTAAACAAATGTGAAGTTTTTGTTATATTTTTTACAAATTTTATTATACAATCAATGTAATGGGATATTCAGTGTCAAATTTTACTATGACTGCTTTAGTGTTTCTTATTAACGTGAAGGGGTATTAAAAAATGATTAGATCTTTTACAGTGTGCATATAATTACTTTCTACATCGTTATTATGGAACAAAGCTCAGCTAAATGTTTTCAAGGTTGGAACGTGGCATATCAGAAAATAGTTACTAAAAGCATTATATTTCCGTTATTTACTTGAAATGACATATTCATGTATTAAGTTGAAATGCATTAATCGGAGATTTTTTATCAATACGTATTTATGTAAATATACAGTTGAAAGTAATTAATTTGCAGCGAGATTTGTCCGACAATTGTTTTCATAATTTTCGACAGCTCATGACTGAAATTCCTTCTTCGCTTCAATTTTTATCACTGTTACATTAATATAAATTATTACTACGTCCAATAATGATCATCAGTATTAAATTATTGAATACAATGGAACGGATGATTGATTAATCGATTCACTATAGTTACTAATGTGAAATTTTGTAAGCGATACAAGTTTCGTGTAAGTTACAGAGTAACGTTAACTTACTTTCTGTGAAGAAAAACGAATGCTATTAAATAATTAATTTATCATTGGTATTGTACAGGTAATATTGAATATATTTTTAAGTTTATTAGATTTTCTTCTCCGACCTACAAAAAGTAAATATGATAAATAGCGAATGAGAATATAATTTAATAATTTTAGTAAAGCAAAAAATAAAAGAATGAATAAGGTTTCGATATTTTTCAATAAATAAATAAGTTAATTTCAGTAAAAGAAGGAATGGGAAGGAATTTTTTCAGTTTTAGATTGAAATTGTATGCAATAATTAATTAAAAAAACTCGATGAGTGATGAAGTATATGTACATGGTTAATATTTAAAAACCAGCTGCTTCTTTTTATCAAGTACAAATTAATTTGTGCAAATAAATCCAATATTTTTACAATTTTCTAGTTTTTATTCATTTAATTATTATACCAAATTATATTTATCAAAGTATTTTAAAAATTTAATTTATTATAGCGTGCAAAATAATTATAATAGTTATTACGTTAAAAAAATTTTAAATTTCAATAAACTTTATTTGATCCGTTAAATACAAATTATGGTTAAAGATTTATCCTGTATTTAAGATTTATAAAAAAATTATACGAAGTAATTTAATTTATTCGACTATAGATGGAAAATAACTTTATTATTACCGGTGATATTTCTATAGATTATCGGGTTGCTAATTTATATATTTAATTACCTATAATAATATGGAATTCTAAGAAACTTAAATATTATATCAATAATTCGAATGAATTGTTTATTTAAATAACTAATGCTTAAAATTTAGAGTAGATAAATGACTCAATTACGTGCTTTACAAAGTATTATGTAACGTGAGCGTAAGGTTTGTATGAGTATGATTCTACTTCTATGCAGATAAATGGTGCTCTATTGTGCTAATTTTATTAGAAAAATGAAATAATCAATTTACACGTATTAGATGACAAAAACTCTGGTTAATTTAAAAAGAATATAAAATTAGCGTTAATTATTGAAAGAGAGGCTCTTCAAATGTTTTTAATTAAAAGTGTATAAGCGTTTATTTATTATAAATTTAGTAGATTTGATACTACACGGTAACATCTTACCATATTTCAGATTCTAAATTTTGATACCCAATTACAAAAATTAAGATAATGATGCTTACGTAATCGTACATAGTCCAGAACTGCACAACACAAAAATGTCGTCTTGTGTCAATATTTAAATTTAGTGTTTTTAAATATATCATTACTGACATCATCATATTCTTATGACACTTTTATGAGTCAAAAGATAATGACTTTACCTAGTCAATTTCGATCGAATGATTGGACGCTATAAAAAAAAAACTGTCCCGCATGCAACGTAAAATGCTCAATGCCAGATAAATAGTTTTATCACAGGTCTTTTAATTACCGAACTGATATATTTTTCATATTTTTACAGAATTTTTATAGATTTCTTTTATATGAGCTTTTTATATATATTTTTTTTTTCTGTAGTTTTGAAATACTTAGTGTCTTCCTTGTAGTGAATTTAGTGGAAGTTCTAAATTTTAACTTTATTTAAATCATTTTTGTTTGCACACAGTATATGTAAAGAATTTAAGAACAATAAAATAAAAGCTAAAACTTGAATACAAGTCAAGAATGTACAAATGGCTTGTATGTAAAATTTAGACTACAAGATTATCATAGATATTAATTTTTATAATAATGTAATATTCAGAATTACTTTTATTTTTTACTAATTGTATAAAATTAATTTCATTCTTATTAATTTCAATTTTGAGTATCATAAAATATACATGCATGCATGCATGCATGCATGTATGTATGTATTTTTGTATAATTTACTTTCGCAATTCAATATACCTGCAATAAATTAGAAAAGTTAATTATATACTTATTTGACTAATTAAAATGTTCTTTTAAGTAACGGCTAATGGAAAACACAGGATATTATTAGTAATAAAGATGTTTATTTAGCTTCGTTTTAGTCGAATAAACGAGAAATAACGGTATTACTTTATTATAATAATTAAATATTAAGCAGTAAATTATTTGAGCTTTAATTATAAATACTCAGAAAATTATTTCTCAATAAGAATTTTCATCGTTATGTCTTTATTACAATATTAAACTGGATATAATTCTCTACTAATTTATAATTTATATAAATAAAAAATATTGCGAATAATTATCCTAACATTTGATTAAAAAATAATCAGTTGATCCATTCTGAAACGAGATACAGATAAAAATATAACGCATTGTATTACGAGTTATTCATGGATTTCTTTTAAAGCCTGAACAAATTAATATATTTAACATTCTTTTTAGATATAGAAAAAAGCTTTGCATTTATCAATATTATATAAACTTTCAAAATAAATCGTACATTTATTATAAACAAGTTATGTAAAATATTAGCTTAAGTTGTCTCATTGGTAATAAATATTAAATTAACGTTTGCAACTTTGCCACGTTTTTTTTTTCATTAATACAGAACGATGTATACATATTTATTTTCGTAAAAATGAAAGTCTTAAATTTTGCAATGTAACGTAAAAGTAACGAAGTATTTAAAATATAATAGACTAATGTATGGTAAAGTATTTTTAATAGTATAATACTTGTCCGAATATGAACTATGAAATTTAATGGGAATATTACTTACAGAACGGAAGAACGCATCATTCTTGTGTATTGAAAGACGCTGTTCAATAGACTGAATTAAATAAGAGTATTTCATCGTCAACTGTGCATTATAATCATTGATACTATAATTATTATTTCAGCTTAGCATTCTACGTATATACTACACGAGTAAGTGGGAATACCACTTATGAATACAAATTATTTTTACTAATATTTAAAATTTCTTGGTTAAATTTTCGCATTTGTTCAGAAAAAGGGAATGAAAATATTCAGTTTGTATTCAAATATTAATTCTGATTTTGTTTTTAGATAATTCCATAAGAAATGTAACTCATTAAGTATTTATGAAAATTATGCGAATAAACAGAGTAAATGATTTATGATGTCAATGTTTTTTGATGAAATAGTAAGATTTCAAAGCTCTTTTCAGACTGCACAAGGTCTTTTATGAAAACGAAAACATAGATTAGTACGTTTAATGTTACGATTTATGTTTCGGATCCAGTATAAAAATCTAGTTCACGATATCGGTTCACAAAAGTTATCATTAAGAAAAGCTAAGATAAATTAAAGATTTTTCTAATACTAATAAAGAAGCTGCTGATTATTATTTTTATACACACGTTTGCAACTGGTCAAATGGTTCTCAAGCGGTTTATGTTAATATCAAATTTAATAACATTAAAATTTCAATATCAATGTTCTTTTAATTAATTCAATGTTTTTTATACCGTTCATTAGAAAATATTTTTTTATTTTGTGATTTTACACGAGTATAATACGATTATAATACCATTATTTCAGAATTAGTCTGCATTTTATTATTTGTAACGTTGAGAATTAATAATATAAAATTATGCGATTTAGTGTACCTTTGTTGAGCGATGCAGCTTTTACGTTTCTACGCAAAATGCAATCGGACAATTAAATTCATATCCTTTACTTCAGTGGCAATTCTTGCGAATGGAAGCAAAATGACTTGCATCCCTAATGCGACATTTCATGCTGACTGCAACAGGCGCAAGTGTAGTTCAAACGAAATATCGATAAACTATACCGATGCTCATGCGGAGCTTTCAACATTCCTCATGATCTTCTCTTAAGTAAGCAAATTAACATAGTTTTTATTTGTATAAGTTAATGATGTACAATCGCTTAACATTTTTACACTTGCTAAAGAATGCTTCAATTAGGATTACAAAACTGCTCGTTAAATTAATTTAGGAACATGTTTTATAAATACTTAATGTGCGTAATTTAAAAGTTTTTAATCAAATAAATTGAAAATTGGGACTTTACTCGGTATTAATGAACTCGAAATTCTTCTTGGAAGTCGTATCATTTTTTTACTCCCAAATACTTTACGTCAATCGCTCTTCGTCTCTAATTAAAGCACGTACTAATATTTTTATGTTAGTGTACGTCAGTATGCTGATGTTTCAAATTAAAATAATTATGCGCAAAACGTTCACTTCCAATCATTCTATTCGATAAGCAATGTTGTTTATATTTAGATTTTTTCTATCGCTTAATAAAGTATTTGGATAAAAATACATGGGATATAATAAGTATAACTTTATTACCGACAGTGAAAATTTCTAATTATACACACAATACTCTTATCAAATGCTGGAGGATATCCAATGATTTTATATGAAAGTTAAAGGATGACAACTACTGGCTTTCGTAGTGGAAAGGTTGTATAGCGGAAATACGTTGCGTGGAAGACTCGGGTGAACTATTCCGTTCTTAGACGAAAGAGAGGGGACGAACGAAATATTGCACGAATAGACAATAAGATGAGACAGTGTACCCCAGAGGACGGCTCTTCCCCTAGCAAACACGTAGCCATTCCACCTACGACGGTGGTGCACCCCTGTCGAAGGAAAGCTTAAGAAAGTCAATTGAACGGGGAGAAGTAATTCATGAGAGTTGATCAGAGTGAATAGAACAGAGAGTGGGAAACGCTCGAATACAGCAACTAACGGTTATGGGGTTCTGTCATGTGTCCCATTGACGTCAAAGTGCGTATAGGGAATTTGGTTTAATTCGAATGCGGTCGCAACATACCAATAATACTTACAATAATAATACATCTTAGACGATTGCTAAAATCTCTTCTACAAAAAGGCCTTGAATAAAGCAACGAACTTAGGGTTAAGATGTCAATTGTGAATGGTTTGGAGAGACAATATTAAAGATTATTCTCGTGTACACTCGATCAAATTTTCATTACAGAGCTTCGACGACGATTCTTGACATGTTTTTTTTTTTTTTTTTTTTTTTCTTAACTATTTTGCTGAGAAACAAGGTTAGTGCGGGTAATTTATCGGGTATTTATTTCATTTAAAATTGAAATAATCTTGAACGTCAGTGACACAACAGTAGGAAAATCCGATATTAAAATCTTTCGATGTATCTATTTTTTTTTTTGTCGATTTAAGTTTTAATCCTTACTATTAATTTTACTCCTTACTATTCTTATTATTATTATATATTATTGTACTCCTTACTTCCTTACTATTATTATTCTTCCGTTTATGAGATGAGTCCCGCGATACGTCTTTTATTATCTACTAATTAACGAGCTGCGAATTAAAATAGATTTGTATAGGTAAGTTTGTATTTCGATAAAGTAAAGCGGTTTAATTGTTAAAAGAGATATACTATTTTACAATGTATACAACTTATATACAGAGCCAACGTGACTCGACGACGAGTTTGAATCGTTATTTTTTTCCCTTCATAGCGTCTATAAATCTCGTACAAAACTTGCACAAAATTTTAGATATAGCTAATTCTGATTTTTGAGCTTTTCAGCCATTTTCCCCGTCATAAATTAGCGGGCGACGTCGTTTCACCAGCATGTGTTGGTGGGAAAGTTTATCTCAGCTTTGTCTTCCTTTAATTATATTTGACCATTTACTTTCTGAATAGTTTGGTCTTGTATAATGATCCAACGTTACCGCGTCGCCATCACTGACATAAAAAGTAAATATCACTATTATTATTATTATTATTATTATTATCACTATTATTATTATTATTATCACTATTATTATTATTATTATCACTATTATTATTATTATTATTATTAATATACATGTTGTTGGGTTTGAATAATGGAATAGCATATTAAATAATTAAATTAGTTGTATTGTTTACATTCAAAATTATTGTTTTCTATTTATGATGCATGATAAGATATTAAATTAAATTAAATTAAAATTGAATAAAATGTATAATGAACTTTGCTTCACGATACACTCAATGGTATATTTATTAATCAAAAGGTAAATTGCTAAAAAAGTTGTTAAAAATGTAACTTAAATTCTTTTATATTTAAAGCTTTAATACACTATTTTAATATTTATTAAATATTATTATGTAATCAGCTAATAAGAAAAAATAAGTTTTTCGTTAACATTTTATTTGGTAATTAAGATTAACGGGAATAAATTCAATTAAAAAAATTATTTCTAGTAAAAGCCTGCCTAATTAAAATATCGATATCTTTAATCTTACTTAAAATTGTACTTACGTATGTAAAATGTTGAGAGAAAACAGTGCACGAGAAAATTGATAGTAACAGGCATTATTATTATAAGGTCTTATATTTTTATATTAAGAAGAATCTGCACATACTAAATAACTATAGTAATATTTGTAGTTAATAATATAATTGATACTACATATTTAATGCAACGATATTCAAGGCTGTTATCCTCCTATTATCCTCATTAAGTAAGTATCATTTAACTATACTTTCTTATTAGTAAACAGTTAATTGTTTATAGTTTCTCATAGTAAATTTTACGAATGGGTGGTTAAGAAAGAGTTTCGTGACTCTCTTTGACATATAATTTTGCAACTTCAAATAGTAAATTGGTGCTTTCTTTTGGTAAAGTACTTGGTAAAGATGCTTTTTGTTTTATCTTTCTTCAAAAAGCTAATGAAGGTTATATCACGAGAATCTTAAAATATCATCATATTTATTATTGATAGAACCTTTTCATTTTTCTTTAGAATAGATTTTCTTACGGTAATTTACTCTGTCGATGACCTCTTACTTTCAGAATGTTAATTATATATACATTAATTATTATGAAAAAGCACAAAAATTATTGTTTATAGATCTCTGCAAATCTTAAATGCACTTAAATTATTTGCTTGTATACTTTTTTTTATTAATTGCAAGCAAACACGGAACCGATCTTGTAAATAATTATCTTCTTCAATATTATCATTTACATAAAATATTATATACTTGTTTTATAATTATAATTTTAATATTATATCTAGTTTTTAAACAATTTTTTGTGCGGTCACTTTTCTGTTCTCTATCAAGGTATCATTAATTTTTCAAATTGCTTGCCCAATTCGTGATGTAAATAAAACGAATTCAATATTATCTGTGCTTGTACGATTGCTGCGAGAGTTGATAATCGCTTTAAAACTGCTTTAATTGATACGTCGGGCACATCCTAATCTTTATTCATTGGTTTTAATTTGATGTACCTACTTTCCATATAAAAAAATAATATTTGGTCATTATATTTATAATTGGACCGATTAACAATAACAGATTAATAAATAAATCTAACGAAAAGTCAGTGTATTTTCTACAACAAAAGTTATCAAATTAAAAATGGTTTTAATATTGCTTTACGGGTTTCATTTCTTTTTATAATCATTAAAGATCCTTTGAAATGATTTATAGAATATTTGATAATAAATTAAATGTCGAAAGTAATCTTATATTATGTCAACGATACAGGCTCAACAATCATTAAAGTATTCGAATAAAAATATAATTTTAGCCTTGTAATAATTTTTCTGCAATTTTTTATTTAGAATTATTTCCTTATTTTGAAAGGAAAGTATTATGTACACACACGCGCGCGCGCGCGCGCGCACACACACGCACACACACACACACACACACACTTACGTAATCATCTGATATTATAATTGAAGATTAATATAACTAGAGCGTTGGTTGGTTTAGGCATTACTAACTAATAGCTACTTACAATATAGTATAATATATTATAATATAGTGTAAACCCCAAATAAATATATCGATATAATATTTTTAATTGGTATAACTATTGTTAAAGTATGGAATACCAAGAATAAAGAAAACTTTAAAGGCTTTCATAAAAAAGAATATTTGTACTTACACTATATTATTTTATTATCATATTTCCAACTGTGCGAGTAATCATATTTATTACTAATACTAACTATTGTTATTTATTATTATTTACTTATTATTAATTTTTTTGAGAAAGAATATTTAAAATTTAAAAGTATAAAATTTTTTTTATACAGAAAATATAGATTTAAAAGGAATACATTGGAATTAGTTCAGGAAAAGGTTGATGTAGTGTCGGTGTAAAAATATTTAACAAAAAGGTATACCAAAAATATTTCAATTAAATTTGGATGAAACAATACACAGTATAGAAAATTATACAACCGTAAGAAAAAGGATTTTCGTATCTCATCCAATATTTTAAAAAGTAGCCAAGTAAGCAGATAAAATTAGACATAAAAGCGTAGCGCGTGTAGAGAAAAAATTTTCTTACTTAGTATGTTAGTATTAAAACCAAGAATAAAGATGATTAGATAGACCAGATGAAAATAGAATGGTAATATTACACTAAAATATGAAAAAGGTATATGTTATCAAATACGTTGAATCTTCTTTCAAAAGCATAAATAAAATTATAGTCATTGTATATAATAATGAATTTTCAAATTCTCAATTTTAAAAAATAAAATAATTTAATGATTACATTTTACTGTTCAATAATTTTAGAAATATTTAATATAATTGAAGAAATTATTTATAGAAATAAATTAAAATAGTTTAATAATTTAAATTCATAGAATTGAAAAAATGAAGAGAGAGAGGGACTTGATTAAATTATTAAATTTAGTAGTTAAATTTTTGATACTCTTACAATATTAATATAAATGAATATTACCTTGGGTTTTACTTTATAATTATCATATTCGAAGAATTTCGTCGTTCAAGATTTGATAATAGCATACGAATTTCGAGAATTAATAAAATAATATTTTAAAGTCCATTTAACTGGATTATTTTTAAAAATGTCCACCATTTTTCGTTTTGTATGTTTTAAATGTAGTCCTAAAAGTTCGATATTTTTAATGTCCTTACGAATTTTTCCATTGTTGCAATTCAATGATTTATATTTGCGCTATTTTAACAAATATTAAAACATACTAATCTTTAAATATTATTTGTGTCATTCAGCGTTTATAGCGTCCAGGTTTCTCCTATACTATTTATTTTTAATAAAAAAACGTTTTTGATACTCTCATGTTCATTTGAACGTCAAAAGAGCATAAACATGATAAGTTCGTTTCGTATCGGTAAACTGAACCTCTATTACGATGCCAGAAGGCAACTTTTTGATATCCAACAATAATATGGGGGACTAAAATTAGATAAGACATTTTCATAACAACAATACCTACGTTTAACTACTCTTTAATAAAATCGGTATTGAAAATAAATACAAACACTTTTTAAAAAACGATATACCTCTGTAGTAATGCAATATTTTTATGTTACAAAAATAAAATAATCGTTTTTGTCAATTGAAAGGTTCATTACAGAAACTGAAAATATATTATATCATGATTATTATGGTACACTAGTAATAAAATCGCCAAAACATATTTGAGATATAGAGAAATTTAGTGATGAATTGTTGTTCATTGTCGAATACTTTTCGTAGTATAATGGTAAAACATTCAAATACTTATCCTGGATTATTAAAAGGCAAAGGCTGCCGTCAATGACTCATTTCTAAAGTTGAATTATTGTTTAAGAGAGAAGTTTACAAAGTTAGCGATAGTATTGGTATAATATTTGAATATACGTATATTTTATCATCTGAAAAATGTTTTACCGAGCAACATTCAAAGAGGAAATATAAACTTTGTATCCTATCGATTCTGTTTCATTCATTTAACCATTTAAAATTGTAACGACTTGTTATATTTTATTCATTAATTATATCTCCATTGATGCTCCATTACGTATAATGAAACTGTCAAATTTTCGTCTAAAAATCGTTTTTTCACGTCAACATACGAGAGTTCTCAAACGATGCCAATTCATATTCAAATCTATTGCATAATTTTGACTAAATACTTAACAATCCTATTATTGATGTATATTGGACTAGATTTGTCAATGAAACTTAATAAATCCGAAGAAATCAAAAGGCACCCTATAATTTTTAGTAACTCTATTGCACAATAATATTCTCTGAAAAATTTTATATAAAAAATTTATCATACATAAATAACTTACTTTATGTGTAAGGATATCTCCCCGAATGCACATTTAATAATTAATATAATAAATGTACACTGATAATACATAGAATACTTGGGTATGCAGGTTTTCTCAAGTATAACAAATTATGATATATTCCTGATATTCTAAGACTGACAATATGCTCAATTTCTTCAATTCACTTTAATTATGATATAACTTTATTTGCCCCGTTGCTCATGAAATTGAGTTTCAATTAATTTTCCACTTTGCAATGAAATACGTTAAAAGAGCAAATTTATGAAAAATTTTATTAGTAGAATATGAGATGGCTGCATACCTCATCATTTTTTCGTGAATCTTTATTTTAGCTAAAAACTTTGAGTTAAAAACTATATTATTCCTAAAACACCGTATTAGAAAGCGCATATTGATTATTTAAAAAAAATGAAATTTATTAAGACGAAGTTCTTGACAATTTGTTAATTCTAATTAAGGGAAAGTATAAACACCATAATTATCAGCTATTAAAATACGAATAAAGGTATACATTGGAATTTCGAAACTTTTGAACTTTAAAATATAAGGTAATATTGTTGTTTTTGCCAATTAACTTCTTACTTTTTAACAAACTATGGTATTTTTCATTTTTATCGGTAAAAGTCTTTGCGTAGTCTTTTAATTGTAATAATTTCTACATTTGAAAATGTATTTTTAAAGTTCTACTTTTAATTGATTATAGATTAGGAAATAATTATATCAGAGAATTGCATAAAAAATTATTTACAAGCTAATGAGAAAGCTAAAAGTCTTAAGTATTTTTAATAGATTATTACATAAATATTTTGTTTCTAACGGTACTATTAAAAACAAAAGGCATAATATTACAAGTTTAATTGCTAGTATATCAAAGACAAAAACTATAAACTAAATATTTAAGTAATACGTACATATAAGTAGGCACTTATTAATTCTTCCGATAATACCTTCTTTATTTGGCAATTTAATGTAGAAAGTAATGTTCACTTTTGTAAATATTATCAATGATCATATTTTTCATTTAATGTAAAAATATTGCAATAATAATGTACATTAAATAATTAATTTTTGCTAATTGATTAGTTTGTTTGAAAATGCATTTACCAATGTATATACTTACACGTATTAATACAAAAATGAATATGTTCTCTTATTTGAATAAAATATATTTACATCTCTACATATTTAACCGAAGTAGCAAATGTCAAGTTTCTGTAATCAGTAGTAATCGATAAAATATGAATTAAATTTTGTAGTAATTATTATCACTGCTATGGAGGACGTCATAAGATGTTCGTTAAAATTATTTTTGACGCTATTAAAAAACATTCGCTTCATTTTCATTTAATAAAATAAGACATCGTCTTATTTTCATTACATAAATAATGTACTATTTCGTTTTATTATGAAATTTTAATATTATCATTAATGTTCTCCAAATATTGAGTTATTCTCGGAGAAGGCAAACTGCTTGAATGGTGGACGAGTTTTACGAAAACGATGAAAGCTCAGGATAAGGAAAACGACATAAATGTTTACACTTATTTTCCGGGAATATTCACAATTGCTAATCAAGTTTCGTATTACATAATAACATGTATTGCTTCCCTAGAGGATCGTTATCACAACTGACTTGACAGAATCACCTCACAAGCGATAATAAGATTATTGGAAAGGTCAGCAGCTCAGTTCTTTGAATTATCAATATTCCGTTATCGGAGATTCCCGTCCATCGATTTCCCATAAAACAAATTCAAATTTTTAACGTTTTGTTGCTACGAGTCAACAATCGGATTAATCGGATTAAGAACGTTATATACGTGATGCATAAAATATATATAAAATGAAAAGTAATTTTATTTTTCTACCAACTAATAGTAGAGTATCGTATTGATAGCAATGCGCACTCTAATTAGATTTCTCGAATAAGGTGCACAAGTTAAGCTTTGAAGTTATTTTTAACAAACTTTGACCGTCAGAGTACACTTTAAGAAATTAGTGCGTGCAAATGGATGCTTCATATGAGTCAATGTTTTAAAATTTACTAATTTAAAACGACGTTCGTTTATTGACTATTTTTTCAACAAATTTTTTGAATAAATGGTTGCGCAATTTTGCGTAAAACTAAGAAAAATACATTTTATACAATACATTGTACAACGAGTCGTCGTCGTTGTTGCAACCTCGTAATATTATTTTAAAAGCTTTGTTTTTTGTCTTCCAAGTCGGATAGTTGATTGATTGCTGCTGAACCCTCGCGAGCGAGATGAAATAATACCAAACCGTAAAATTCATCGTTTGTTCTTGACAAGTGCAACGCGTCGATTGCCCTCGAACACAGCGATCCGATTGCTTCTAATGTCCGCACTCATTGTCAAATTGGAAGCGGAAGAAGCTCAAACCTCGCCAACTAAGAAAATGCAATGCAGACGTGACGCCGAAGTGTCGCCGAAGTGTCGGCAAAGTGTCGGCAAAGTGTCGGCAAAGGTGTCGCTTGGGGGAGATCTTCCCGTTCAATGGACGGAAATGCCTGTGCGCCACGTGTAGTTCGGTCTATCAGGAGCTGGCTCGTGGTCTACGACCCGTGGGCGGCTTAATCATCTCATTACCCGAGCGAGTCGACGAGTGCACTCCCAAGATCGTGTCTAAGAGCAAATGCGATACGCGCGTTTGCGGGGATAACCGAGAGGCTATTTGTTTGGGAATTGGCTACATTTACGCAAAGGCGGAGGCCAAGAGGACGGTAATGCGAATCTTTTTACGCTTACTTTTAACGCGCATACTCTGGATGATAGAAGCTAGTGCTTTAGCTTTTCTCGGGGCTCTTGAGGTATAAGCGAAAATGCCGTGGCCGCGTTCTCGTATTTTCCATGGTTAACTCGCGGTAAGCGGTGGTCTCTCATTGTAATATTTATCGCTACTTTGTTTCTCAGTCAGTCGGCGTAAGCGATTTTTATTAATACATTGTCGGGCGCAACGATGTTTTATTCATGAATCCTTTGTTCTATGCCTATCGTCGTGAATGATGAAGTGCACGTCGATCCGCAAAAGCTTTTAAGTGGATTTTCATAAACTGATTTAATTGCAGAAATCCATTCGACACTCGTAAGCAATTATTATCAATACTTATCGAGATCCTTAAGTTTAGTATGTTTCATAATCTCATTATCGATGGTGGCACCGATGATTTATCTTATGCGACGTTTTTTCTATTATCACGGTGTTTTTTATGACATTTTACGATGTACGTTGCTATTCCTTTCATTTACTTCGTCCTGTTTCTCAATCACATTATCCGATCGTAAGTAAAACTGTTAAACGAACGTACTCATTAAAACGGAAACGGATTTTCTCGATGCGTTCGAGAACAAACTTTGTCGTTTGTTCTCGATATTTCGGACCCCGAATTTCATTCGGTCTTAGGTGATTTAGCCGGATCTCAAAAGGATGCAAATTCATTCTTTTACAACGCGTACTCTTGAACTATTTTTGGAACAATATTGGATCGAAATCTCTATGATTTTCGAAAATAATTGAATCATTTTATCTACTATTAAATGAGCACTATTAAAATTGCTAACGAGCTGATGTGCACAAATTATACAATATTTAGAGCGGTACTGGATAACCGAATAAAATATTTTTACATTTCATCAAGTCAACCTATTAAAAATGAATGATGTTTAATTTAAAGAATTAAGCCGTCGCTCATTAATATTAATTCCATTAACTTAAGTTTATTTGCATTATTGAATTTTGCGGCACACGTTGATTTATTAGATGATTTTTCTTTATATTGAATTCTGCAAGTCTGCCTTTTAAGTTAATCAATGACAATCAAATAACATAACAGTGTATAACATTTAGATTGATTAATTTAAATGAAAATATATAATAATATTAACGCAGCAACAAATTATACTTTGTTTATTTTGAAAATATTTTTATATTTCACAGATCTCCATTCTAGAATATTTCACATATTTTTAATCAATAAATATAAATTTTTATATGGTTTTCGTATATCTAGTGTCTTTAATTCTTAATGTAAGTATATGGTTATTACCTATGATTCTTTCGACGTGTGCTATATTTCTGCAGGAGTATAATCTGTTTAATTAGCAAAAACACAGCAGAAATATAATAAAGAAGCATATTACTGCCACTTTAATTTTATAGTCAATCGAGTGATAAATATAATTCAGCTTTCTGAAATATTAACTTACTTTTACATTTTGAGCTGTAAATTAATGTGATTACAAAATGCCTGGAATTTTAATTTTCGTTAAGAGTTACAATGGTATTAATTTCATTAGAAATTTTGAAAGTAGAAAGCATCATATGCGCTTTAAGCAGTAGAAATGTGTAATTGAATTTAAGTTAATGATCCACGTTCAATATTTTCTGTGGATGTAAGAGATGCGTTAATGAACTAAAACTTTTATGTTGCTATGATTTAACGAAGTAGCAATCATTAATAAATCTGAAATTTTCGTTGATATTAACGTTCATTAAAAGCATCCAATAATGATGTTTCACGAAAATTACCTGGCGTATATGAAAATGTTTGCAAAATTTAGAAATAAGTTTCGTCCGTGAAGCCAGGAGCACTTTCCAATAAAACTAGCAGGAGTGTCTTTGCTCAAAATGTGGATAATATGCGCTTAAAAGCACTGCATGTTGCGACATGACCAACAAATTTCTAAAGTCTAATACGAAATTTTTCTCGATTGCGGAATTCCGAATCTTTGTACACCAGGCATGAAAGTCAAAGATAAATGTAACATTTGTATCTGCGGCTCGAATGCACCAAGATAAGCCGCCTGTACTGAGAAAGATTGCGATCTGAGCTCAAAGTACGCGATGCCGAAGCGAGTTTCCTAGGTTTACAGCAACCATGTACGTGCAGCTTTGATGATATGCATATGTTTTCATCCGATAGGAGGAATGATTAATATACGATTTTCATGAGCACGTGTCATTCGGAATTGCAAGGGCGTTTTTTATTTATTTTTTTATTGTTAATCTATTTACTTTTTATTTCAGTCCCTCCTAAGGAGGATTGTGTTGCCTTTCCCTAACGCAATATGTAAATATTTATCTAGAAATTTATAAACTATTATAAACGGGAATCTATATTCTGTATTAAGACATTTATATTTACAACAACGTTGATCATAATTATACCGATTAGAATTAACTTTTCTTAAACGTACTGTACCCCTATTGTAATAATATATTGTTCAAGCTTAATTTAAGATTAATAAAATTTTTTTGGTCTTTGTGAGACTATTCATATTTTAATGTACGAGCATGGAATAATAAAAAAATACCTTTAAAACTTTAACTTACATTTCCTCGTGCATTATTTGCGTAATGAAATTTCATTTGTAATACTTTGTGTATTATTTTTCAAAAATATTTACAAAAATGCCTACTGAATAAATAACGTTGATACATTTTAATCAATTCTTAAATTAATATATAAAATCTTGAAACTACAAGGACTTAATTATTGTATTATTCAACAATCTACTATAAAATCAAGTTCTCATACAATATTTCACGTAATATTTTAATTCTTTTACTATTTCCTTAAAATTCTAATAACATTTAAATGCCGGATCGCGAAGTCATTTTTCCTGCAAAAATACTAAAAAATAAACATTTTTTTGAAAAACTCTATTATTTAGAGCATAAATTTATTTTAATTCTTTTTCATCGGTATTACTTTTGCGATGAAAGTAAAAAACTTACTTTGCATGTATTTAAATGTGCATTCAGCATAATTGTCAATAAATGGCCATTTTTGGTATAATTTTAATTAAAATTTTTCGAAAATTAATATTTTGTTTAAGAACTCAAAAGGTGATTGCTCTATTTTTTTTCCATTTGCTATATTGCCTATTTTATAATGTTATTAAAACTATATATGTTTATCTTACCATGAATATTATTTAAAATAAAAAAACTATTTTTCAGCTAGTTTCTTTACACAGCCAAAGTCTTTCAGATATTTTTTCCCATCAACTCTCGAGATGTTAAAGCTAAAGTATTGAAAAAATATGAAAGTACAAAGTAGGCAGAAGTCCAATCCTTTTTTTTGCAGAAAAAATGAAAAAAATATCGAGATAGTCATGTAATACCAGAAAAAGTATATTGTTCGGTTGAACAAAAGTAAAAAATTGAAATTTTTTTTCCGTTTTTTTTTTTTTTTTTTACTTTAATTTATGTCACTGGTAATCTTAAAACTGACATGTGCAAATAATCATCCGTAATTAATTAATTTAAAGTATTGTTTAAAATTAAAATATAAGACGCTTTTTAATTATAACGATGGCGATTCTTTTAGTTTATATACTTCTGGCACTATGTTCCGTAAGATAATAATAGTTTTTATAGGTTTAGATTGATTTTTAAGTACATATTCTCTTCAAGCAAATACATAATTGTTTCTACCATATTACCAAATGAAGTTTTCTACTTTAATAAATAAAAATAAAAACGTTAACATTTTTTATACGAAGGAAAATTAAGCAATAATACGTATATTTGTGTTCAAAGATTCTTCTTGTGTTTATTTTTTACAATAAACATATTCCAAATACCATATTACATACGAATCGAGGGTCCATCATTTTCCATTTCTGTATAACTTCCTTTGACATACGATCCTGTAGATTATAGAACATGATGTGTATTAAAAAAAGATGTTTTCTCTATGACGAGTTGAAAGATGATGCGATAGTCGAGCTTTAGTAGCAGTATAAAAAAGCGAACGAATTTAGTATAATTTTCCACCAAGTGCTTATGTATCTTATACTTTCTGACATTTCAAGAATATTTTATTTTTAAATATTTTTCTAATGTAATTAGAAATAAGAAAATTGAAAATTATCATAGAAATTTGGACCTTTTCCTAGTCATGATAATTGATATAAGCTTATAGAATGCAGCTAATTATTTGAAAATGTCCAGATGTCAAAAGAAAATGTAGCAAAATTCTTGTAAAAGAATTTATAAATACGTCCAAAAAATGAAGAAAAATATCTGAAATCATAATCTAGATTATTTTTTCATATTCATGAAATAATTTACATTAGATGTATAATTATGATAAAAAAACCTGGTCTCTTGATATTTTATTACTTAAAATATTAATGAAAAGAATATCAACGGTTTAATCGAATGAAATTTATTTATAACTATAATTTACCGCCATTCTATAATATTAGTTCGTTATTTAATGTGCAAAATATTAAAATTTAATTCATCTAAAATATTTAGCGTGTCCAATTTACGAATAAACATAATGGAGTTGTTGGGTTTCATTAAAACAATATATTCAAACTTCATTATATAATTCAGTATTTACTGTTTATACATTTTTCAACGATTGTTTTGAAAATTTGGTAATCACATTAAAATGACTATACGTTATTTAATTCGATTAATTTTAATAATACATAATAAACTTACCAAACGAATCGATAACTAACGTAAGTACACGAATCAAACATTTCAATGACTAGTAGATAAATAATTTGTTGTAAAATTGTTAATTATTTGTACATTGATATGTATTAGAGAAAATCCTAATTGAATAAGTGAAAGACTTCTTGGTCATTGCCTAGTGCTATTTAAGGTAATTGTTCTTAATAAAACATTTGTAATTTGAATTCGCTTGTTCCAACTTCTTTTTGGAGTTCTCTTACAGTACTCCAAGTGAACCTCATTGATCTTATAAATTTAAATAACAACGGTATCAGCAAATATTAATTCGGCGCTAATTAGTATACGCGTACAACAGGTATATGCCAGTTGACACTCAAAACTTGTTTGCCGCATCATAAAATAATTTCAAGTCACTCTATTATCAAAACTTGCTCATAATCAATTACCACTCGCAAGCAACTTACGCCCTTTGTCTTTTAGTTTTCAATAACCAGTTGAAGTTTATTCCCAATTGGTTAGCGCGTAGTGCAGTTGACAATCGGTTCCTCATACGTTTGATCGCTCGATCGACGTACGCGGCGCTTAGGTTTCAAAATCGAAAGGGAATGCATGGAAAGTGTGAAAAGACTAGTGAAAAAGATATTTTCTTGCAGCAAGAAAATTTTACTAATGTATTTGTTGTGCATGGGATGGAAAGGGAAGTTGCTGTCAGAGAAGCCGGTTAAATTTGCCCCACTTCTCTCGTTGACTTGCGTGTTCCTCTGACTTCGTTAACTACAAGGTGCATCGAACGATTCACTTCAGAAGAAAGAGGCGACTCAGGCTGCTTTCGGCACATTCGTAGAACCTAATCCACACAATGAAGTTTCGTCTTTTTGCCGTATACTGCGCGACTGCGATATCGATACTTGGTGAGTGCCACATTCGTGATTGAATTCGCATATGTATGTTGTCTTTTTTTCATTTAAGAAAGATTAATTCCATTGCGGTGATTGTGTTCACAGTTTCGGAGGCGAATGCGCGAGTACTGCCTAGATATATTTACAATAGAGCTGGAAATTATTATTATTATACAGGTAAAGTATGCGCTACATCCGTATTTTATATACATATATATATATATATATCCGTATACCAAAAGAACTATTCTCGTAAATAGAATTATAGAATTGATCATTTCACGCAAATATAAACTATTAATTGAAATTATTTATTTACATTAGTTTTAATGTTATTGAAACGTGAAAATTGGTACTAAAAATTTTATTAAATGCACACCTTCTACGCCAGAAAAATGTATTTTGTGGCATTGTATTTATTTAGTACTTTATTGTTCCAAACAGTTTAGAAAAAAACTTTGTTTATACCATTATAGACAAGTCAATTGAACGTTTTTATAATGTTGATGGTGTTTATACTTTTAACCTTCGAAACACTTAAATAATGATATAAGCAATGAATATTTCAAGTAATATTTAATTATCGTAGAAAAATCATTCTTTTAAATGTTAATTTTCAAAAAAGTAGGCAAAAAAATGTTTACAATCATTTAAATATTTTACGTATATTGTTTATGCACCATTTACTTAAAAATCTTTGTTTCTTCATTCTATAAAAGGACAATAATATAATGAATGTAGAATAGAATCTTTTATAGCGCGATTCAAACAATTCGAAACGAATATGTATTATTTGCCAGTTTCCCATCTGTTTCCATAAGGTATTTTCGAATCATCTAAATAATATATTATCACTTACATAGTTAGATAAAAGATAATATTATTAAATGATATTTTTGTGTCACTATTATTTACCTCTGATGCCAACTATGCAATGATGTAATATTTACTTAAATTTATATATTACATTTGAAGATTATTTTGACTTCGGGTTCTTATGAATCATTCTAATATTTAATGTTTTATGGGGAAAAAAAAAAAAAAAAAAAAAAAAGTTTCATATATTATACATACGCTTTATTTACAAAATCACCGGGATATGATTTACGTTCCCTTCATCACTACTATCTTGTACAACTTAGTACTTTCTGTACTCGTTTTAATAGTAGTTCTTTTCGAACATAGGTAGACATTTCAATGTACCTATTTATGTTTTTTACTTTATAATTCTTTATGTTGAGCAATAAATTTTTAGTGTAAAACATGTATTTTTCCAAATATTATTAGGAATTTTTATGATAACGTCGGCGATTTACGATAAGCCATAAAAATGCATTTTTCAAGATCATAAAAGCTTTGAGCTGACAAATAATTATATTTACATTTACAATTATGAGGATACAAAATTAACATTATTATTATATTGCAAACATAATTCTAAATATAGAAATAACGCATACATTTATATTTTACAATTTTTTCATTAGTTATTTAAACTTATCTGATTTCAAAATATTTTACGTCTTAGACTGAAAACAAATCTGCGCAGAGAACTTTTTTATTGCTTACGATTAATCAACATTTTTTTAATACTCGTAGATGAATCTTTCATTAATATTGCCGTTTAATTTATATTATTTCCAGAATTTTAGAGTCTTTTATCGTAGCACAATCTTAATTTTTTAATTATAGTGGTACCTGCCTTTATTATTAAATGTAAAATAGAAATTAATTTAATGCAATTATATTATCCAATTGTAATTGGAAGTAATCAAGTTTTTAAGCTGGTCTTAACTAAATATACATATATATTATTTAAAGTTTATCATGAAACTGAAATAAAATGTTTTCGTCCTTCAGAATTATACATTGATATTAAAATACTAAAGTAAAAGAAGTTTAATACGTACTTATAAATATTAAATGTGATTACCATTAAAATTTTCAGAAAATTATCGATATAAATTTATGAATTTTTCAAATCGAATGGTGAAATATTTTTTTACATCATCTTGGCGATTTCAAGTAGTAATAATAATCTTAGCCTATTCAATTATACATTATTACAGACGCTATCTTTACATTGTGCAAATATTTGAAAGTTTTAAAAAATTTTGGGTATAAGTTCATCCACGCAGGATTTAGAGTACAGTTAAAAGAAATTAATTTAAAATAAAATATTATTCATTGCAAGCCAATTTAAAGATAATAATAAAAATTACGTTACAGTCAACTCCATCCAGTTGATTAATCCAATACACAGTACACGATACTGTTGTTAACAAATGTAATTTATTTTTTTTCAGTTGGAACGGATTCTTCCACGTACAGTGCCAAGGTATCACCTGCTAGATCTGACAAAGGGACGATAACACCCGAGCCATATCAAAGTAAGGATCAAGTATTGAAAAAAATCAATTTCAATCCCAAACCTCTATTTAATTATATCGATATTTCAGAGTATGTTGCGTGTATCGCAAGAACTTTTCTGTTCGAGAATTGCACTTTGTGCTTTTGTACGGATATACCGAATGTTGCACTCTGTTGGGATTACGAGGACGAAAAATGCCTGCAAACACAAAAGCTTGTCGATGAGCAGAGAAATACAACGCATAATGATCCGAATGGCGTATGGTGATTTATTATTTATGACAACTGTTTAGAAAAAAATGTGGAAAGCGATAAATTCGGTGAAAATAAAATTATTTATTGTCGATATTGAAGTTTACGACGTTTTCTCATATTCCATTTTATTATTTAATAATGAATACGACAATATGTTAGAAACTATAAATTACTAAAATAAACGTTGAATTTCACACTAGATTTAGTTAAAAGTTACATTATCGAAGATGTCAAGTTAAAATACGTTAAAATCGATCGATGTACAGTTTTAAACGGCCCATTTAAATAGATCATAAGATTCTTTATGTAAATATTTATCTGTATATACTTTAATAGAAACCAAAACCTTCAATATAAATATATTTTATCGTACACTTTAATAAATAATGCTTGAAATTTTAAGTAATATATTATTATGAAATTGGTTATACCTAATCTGTTGTAAATAGATGTTGGGAGATAATCAATAGATAATGCGTTATCAAACACTTTTCATAATTAACAAAAGCACAAATTCTACCGAAACTCAATTGACAATTTGCAGTACACCATGTGTAATGTTAGTTCAATTATTTGTCATTAGATTCGCTTGAAAGGTCTGAATCGTTAACAAACTAAATAAGCACCAAATATCGGGTATAATTAATATAAACTTAAGAAATTGTAGTTTGAGAATGCAAAATATAAGAAAAAAATATACTGAAATAGTTTTTACTTTATTACTACGAATTTAACGTTTTAATAAATACATAGCAAATGCATTAAAAATAACTATTAAAAAAAGGAAATGTGAGTTTATGAAAGACTTAAATTTAACGTCACCAAGAAGTGTAACGATATTCTTTTACAAATAATTCAAACAAATTAAAGTTCAATTACTATTTATCTTACAAAATTTTTTATACATTCGGTATGTTTACTTGGACTATTCTGCAACGAGGTATTTTACTCCACTCGCACAATTATCGTTTTTGCAAATATTAAAATATTCTTAACGTCTATTGATATCAGTTATCAGTAGTACACGAGGTGATAGGGCGCAACATATTTCCCAGCGAACTCTAGTAATTTTTTAAAACATCTTCTCTTCCGCAAAGTAATATTAAGCAGATAATGTGCAAAATTCAGACAAACGAACGATTTTATTATTTGATCTATCACATAATCCACCGCAAGAACAATTATAAACCGAGCTCCCTACCACACGAAAATCATTTCCCGTTCATTTCTGTTCTGAAATTACTAATTACTTCTCCGGCGAGTTCGAATACTATTTCGTACATCTACCTCTGGGTCATAAATCTTTAATTGCATGTCTGATAATAATCGCTCTTCATCTTGTACGCTTAAGGTCGTACAAGCGTAAAACTGTACGTGGCGTGGCATCTTGTTACTATACACAGAGTTGCACTATATTAAATTTTTAAATAATCATGATGTTTGAACTCATATTGAGAAAATAATAAAATAAATACAAGAGAGGGAAACATACGAATACAATTCGATCGAAAAGTTTGATAAGAAAACTTAACTTTCATTGAGTTAATTAAAAGATAGTTTGAAAAAAATATAGTTCCATTGTTAATTTTATATGGCCTGTGGTTTGTTGTTTCGTATATTCACTTTTTTAAAGTACTTTGTAGAATAGAATGGAATAGTACCTATTACTCATCGTAACACTCGATTTTATATTCGTCTCACCTATTTTATTTCACCGTGATTCTTGTACCAACAGTCAGGATTACCGCACAGTCTCCCGATTCCGATAGATGGATTTTCGACTAAATTATCTTTACGGGAAGAGGAATTCTTCGATTATCAACTTCTTCTTAGCCTCACTGGGACTTCAAACGTGGTAAATAATAACAAGAACAACTCGTAAGGCTCTTGTAATGCGGGCGTTCACGCGAGTCGAAGCACCGCTTACTAATCATTACTTATAGCTTCTCACGAGAATCCTGTGCAATTTTAATGTATTTTAAATTATAATGTAAGCGGTCAAACTATTCATTTGAGATTCAATTTACAATAATTGGTTTTTTCTACTTTTGTTTCATTCGAGTATTTTACATTGTTACAAGCCTCGAACAAATATTGGAGTCCTACCTCGTTTTACCGTTGTAAAACCATCTAGGGTTTTGAAACGAACGCAATCGATGACTCGATGTTTGATAAGTTTAATTTATACCATGAAAAAGATAAAAATGTTTTAGTGTATAGTAGAGTAAGCTGCAATACTATGGTGCTGTACTTCAAGAAATATAGTCATCAACGCAACAGATACGGTTCTACCTCTCCTCCAAACTTCTTACTTTAACGGCTGTGAAATATCACTGCATTACGGCATAGGGATAAAAAAGAAAAAGGCGAATAAGAAAAATGAAAGAGAGAAAAGTTATTGCAGACAGTAGCATCAGCACGGCTCTGTTCCTTGAATAATGTACGTAGGTGCGCGTACGTCTGTATTGTACTGTACACACTTCGCGAGCGATATTCTTTGTCGCAATATAAGATGGAAAATAACAAAAAATAGAGGCGGGAAAAAAGAAAGAGATAACGTTGAGAGGGAAGAAGAGAATTTCTCGCACTTGGTTGGTCTGGTGCGCTTCGGCACGCAATTCGTTACATGCGCGTAGTGCGGCTAAGAAACGTTATTAAACGCGAAATTCCCATCACGACTTAATAGTCCACCAGGGAGCAATAAACTGACCTTATCCGACTTCTTTTTCTCTTTCCTCGCGGCATTCACTCGTGAAAATAAAAGTTAATTTTGCGGCTGCAATGACGACCATCCTAGTCGAAATGCAAATTGACGATTGATAGTCCAAATTAATCGTAGCTGAGAAAAAAAAAGAAAATTTTTTTTTTCGAATGCTGCAAGCGCTCAAGCGTTTCACTGTACGAAAAACGAGATCGAATTTTTTTATTTCGAGTCATTATAAGGATCTACGGAGTAACCGATGTAATATTTCTCGTCTGTCTTAGAATAACCGGATGCATTTGAATTTTTCGTTCATTGTAATACAAAATTGGATTTTTTGTTGTTATCGACGAAGATACTTTCATAAAATAAAAGAAAATTTATCTTATTAAGCAAATATGGAAAAAGTTTTGCATTTGATAGAAGAAGGATTTGATTCGATTAATTACGGACAATCGTAACCTGACGTTTTACTGTAATTACACGTACTGTAAGTACACGAACATTTTTATAATTCACCCTGTATATCTAATTTCTCTACTTTCGATGAATTTCAATGAATTTCCATGAATTTAACGAATGTAGCATTATTTGTTTACGTACTTTTCTTTACATTTCGAAAATATACCGTTTCGTCTTTTATAACACTTTTCTTCTCGATATGTCGCGTTTTAAATAGTTAACTCGTGAAGCTCATAACAGTGCTTTTTAAGTATAGAGAAACAAATATAAAATATAAATACTTATCGATAAATATCGTTGAGTCGATAAGTTTTAACACCGTTAATTCCAAATGAATATAAATTGTATAACCTTGAGTAAAATTAATTGCAAGAGAGATTAAATGCTGGTAAAATAACATAAGTAATTCGAAAAGTTGCTTTGTCCCAATGTATTTTCTACGCTTTAATGTAGCTATAAATTAATTAAATATTATTTTGCATATATCACCTAATTCTACTAAAGATTAATTATCTTACACTCTACCAATTTTCAGCAGATTACAAAGTGTAGTTTATTATTAAAAATGTGCAATATGTTGGGATTAATATTGCCATAAACAATCAATTATTATCGTGCACATTGTTTGTCATTAATCAATTATCTCGAATGGTAGAGGACACATCTCGAGGATATCTCAATATTCAAGCGGCCTTTTCGTTAAATATAAATTTCAGGAATTCCAGAAATTGTACAACTGAAGAACTTGTAACAAACCAGTCATAAATTTACAGGCATAATTAAGGAAGTTGCTGAATAAATCATTTGTTGTTTTATGCTATTTGAGGAGGGCTATATTCAATGGGTATTCGTTAAATTTAATTATATTAATTAATTAATTAATTTGGGATCACTGATTAAAAGTACAGTACAACCAAGGTAAATGCAAATAAATTTTAATAATTACCTACGAGATCTCGTCCTCGTTATCGTTGGTTTCTCCATTTGCTGCACATTCCTACTAAGCAAGAGTTCATTTGTATAGAAAATAGATTTTGAAAATTATTTAAAAATGTTTTTCTTTGAAAATGACGAAGATTTACCGCTGGTAAAAAATATGTCTATTTTGTAGCCAATACATTATATATATGCTTTTGATAATTCGTTTATTTTATATCAAGTAACCTCGTGCGTAAACTTATAGACTGTATTATTAGGTGAAAATGTCCTTTTGACTTGAAATTATCCAACAACGCAATAAACGCAGTCAAGAAAGTAATAAGCTCATAGTGACGTTGAAAGACTCGAAAAATGAATGGAAAAAATCACTGTGTTCTTTGTATATTTTAATCCTGCACACCAGTTATTCCCAATTTTCTAGTTTTTTGAATAATTAATAGTTTACGATTAAAAAATTCTTTTAGACTACACTTCAAACTACATTCAATTGAATTTCAATTAAACAGACATTTTATAATAGAAGGCACGATTATCTTTTATTCTTGTTTCCTTAAATACATTTGCATTTTCTCATGTATATTTGATGGCAGTTAATTAATATTCAAAGCAACAATTCCGAACAATATCTCTTTCAATTAATATTTACGGAATATTTTAAATTACAGTTGTTTTTCGTTTAGCTATTTATTTCTTAGCTGTTAAATGTATACGTATTCTCTCATTTCTTCTCCATTATGCCAGGATGTATCATTTGTGATCTCGCCACTGAATCTCTTCATGCACACATATTCAACAATATGTACGTTACTACGTACATGCTACTGAAATCCAGTATCAATCGGATAATTCCTTCATTTCGCTTCATAGGATTCAATTAATTACTCTTAAGAGCTATTCGCAAAAGAAGTCAATTATACATATTTTAGTATATAAGTAATATTTTATTTGATAAATCTTAAATACATACTCGGATAATTCTATTAAAATCACTTAATTGAACCAGGTTAATAACAATGACAATATCACAATATCAACAGTGACGCGATCATACCCATGACGTCTTTTCAATTCAAAATCTGTGTTTTGGTCGAAGTGAAATCTAGTATTAGTTGTTTCGTAGATCTCATAGGGCACAGGTTTTGGTTACAAATTTACACAGATATATAACGATACTACAAATTATGCAGGAATGTGCTAAAATCTAACAAATTTTCAATTACATTATTCTATGTCAACTTTTAATTCAAATCTTCAAGTAAAATTTACAATACGATACCGCGGAGCAATAATTATTTATACGTATTAAAGATTTCAATTGGTTAAAATATGCGTCAGAATTTAAAATATACGGCATATTACTACTAATGTTAAATAAAAAATGATTCCCAATGAATAATCATGGAATAATGGAGACTATTTTGTTATTATAAAACTTAATTATTGTTCCTACGAGTAATTTTTGGAATATTTCATAAATCAAGTTTCTATTCATGAAAGTATCAAAAGATACATTTCTAGTTTAATACGCAAACATAAGCCTCGGATGGAACTAATGAATGTAATGAGATTATGTACCGAATGTGGTAGCTGAAAAAGTAAAAATCAGATTGTAGCATATACACATGAATATACAGTCAACAAAGCACGAACAATAGAGTTATCATATTCATGTTTTACAGTACTGAAATTTACTGTGTTACTTCTGAGAGGAGAGAATACAAGAGGCCAATGAGAACTGTGTACGGAAAATTAAAACTTGTTCGTAATTCTATCAAGGAATTAAAGAAAAAGAAGGTAGAAAAAGGTAGAAAATTGACGAGACGATGTACTAATTTCTTAAAATCAGAAATATACTTAATTCACTGCATTCGAGTGAGTTTTAAGAACATAAATAACAAAAGTCATCATTTTTCGATTACTTCAACATGCAGAATAAAAATTCACAGACCGTGAATTAGTAAAATTTCATTGCCTTATGATTCATTGATACCTGTTGACACGCAATCTGTAAAATTAGAAAATTATAGGTATTATTATTTATGGAATAATCGTATATCCTTCATTTCAACGATAATAGATTATAGAAAAACGAGCTTGAACTGCTCATAAAAAGTAATATCGGGTAAAATCTTTGGTGCATATTTTGATATTGATAATCGATCGATTAAATATACAATATTGGCACTTTACTAGAGGAAAAGATGAAAGTTTCAAACGACTGAGACTTAATTTTACAAAAAGGTAAATAAAAATGAAATTACAATGTAGAGCTTGCAATTGGGGGAATGGATAGGTAATGATTTTGTCTATTTAAGAATACTCCTTACCATTTATATTAATTTTTTAAAAATGATAAAATAAATGTTTATGAAAAATAGTAAGCCGACATTGTAACCTTGGCTATAAGCGCCAAGCGTTAAATGTATTTTAATTTGCACTCTCAGAGGGTCGTTCCATTACTTCTTTTTACAATTATGCTTTTCCTCTCTGTCACTTTCATAACTATTACAACTGCATAAGTACAACTGCTCGTGCTCGTTCGAAAGTATGCATTGTACAAGGTCAGTGAGGTTTCTTAAAATCTTGATATTTAAGAATATTTTTTACAGATAATTAAATATCAATTATATTTATTGAAAACTAATGGAATAGCTTTTTGCTCAATGTATAGTCTATTTATCAAACTAATGAAAATAATTAATATCTCACTAAGTACAACATGCGAAATGTAATAGTATACGAGTGTTTTAAGACGATAATAAGTGTACATAGTCTTATCTTTAATTAAAAATTGTGAAAAATTATAATAATTTTATGAATTATGTATTATTCTACGAGAATACAGGATTATATTATAAACTTGAAGAAAATAATTTGAATATTAATTGGCACGAGGTTTGTAGTTATTAAATATCAATGTATCCTAAATATTAAAAAGTTTTTCATTATTTATAATATTTTGTTATTATTTTATTTATTACAATTATTTATAATATTATAATTATTTAAATGCAAATGATTTAGTTCGGCTAATTGATCGAAAATTTAATCTTAAAAATGTTCGTACTTGGAAGAGAATAATTGTTCAATAATTTAATATTGTTAGGTATGAGTTAAAGCTCGTAACTTGTTTGCCTGGAATCTCGAGGTAATAGAGTTACTTTGAGGGTAACCGAAGGATTTGTAAATAAAAAGAAATGGTTAAAATTACAGTTCAGTAGCGGTAGGTGATCGAAAAAGACTTCTTTTTTTGCTTACACGAACCTTGTATTTTTTTTTTCTATTCGTCCCCTCTTCCAGTACGTCTTCTATTCTTTTAGTATCATTTGTATTCGTGGATATTATTATTACCGATTATGTCGTCTCACTGAGACAACCGGCGACATAAATAATATTGATAATTCATTTTAAAGTTAGTTATAACTAATTAATTTGTCAAAGTAATTGTGTGAAGCTTCTTTCGGTAGATAAGTAAGAGTTACTTATTTTATATAATTTTATGATAATATTATTTAATCTACGTATATAGTTTATTTATGGGATAGCTTGTTTTATGTGTCTCTTATTTATCTCATTTTATCAATACTCTTTACTTCATTTACTAGTAGAGCAGTTTACTTAACGTAAATAAAATGCGACTTCTTCTACGTAGTTAAGCTTCAGTTTGAAATAATTGTAAAATAACGAAATCTTGAATAACGTATTTGCAGGATACAGAGAAAAGAATGACTCAGCAATAATATCATTGGGGTTTAGATTTAAAATACAGGATTTTTGTAAGTTACATGTATTGCGTGTCAGGTAATACTGGCTTATAATTAATAATAAATGATTAAAATCGTATCTGGGTTCTGAAAACAAATTATTCATCGACTAGATTCATTAAAAATAAAAAATACGCCAATTTCACAAAATTATGTCCCTAGTTAATGTTGAACAACTATCTTATAATTTACATAATATTTGCAAAAGTAAAGTTTCGTTTATTTAGATACATACTTCAAAATGAAATGAATGTTTTTGACGTTTATCAGAAAAGTTTTAATTGTATTAAATGTAAACCGTCTGATGTCTATGTGTAGAGATTCGGTAGAAAGTTTTTTAATGTGTAGTTCAGCATGTATACGCGTTCCAGATAATATACCGACAACTTTATTATCTGAGATTAATGAAAGGAATGAAATAACTTTCAATTTAATTTTAGATTGTATTGAAATTACGTATTTTTATAATAGAGAAATGTATATAAAAATATTTGGATTCTTATTAGTTATCTAAATTTTTCAATACCAATGAATTTCAGTTTAATTCTGAAGGAATTCTGAAAAATATAATATCGCTTATAAGTATATTCTTCAAGGTGGAGCATTGGCCGTTTTACTTTATTATTTTCAAAATGAACATCACCAAAATGCTGGTTGGTGCCGTAGTTTCTGAAAGTTATTGTAATCCATTTTAAATGTGTACCTTGGAATATGAATTATAATGCAAAGGGCATTAAAAATTACTTATGAAATTTATGATAATTAAACTTATATTTGCCCTAAGTTTTACATTGCATTAGTAGAAAGTAATTAAAAAATTTTGGATCATTTTATAGGAAAGATCCGTTTCTCTAAACGAAATTAAGTATTGGTATACACTATTAAAGATTACAATTTTCATCCAGTAAGAATTATCGGTAAAATACCTGACAATAATAGCAATTCTAAAAATACAGCAAACATCCAATGTAAATGTCAACAACTGACGAATAGTAATCGAACCAAAAGTTCATGTGCAAATATTATCTAAAAATTCAATAAAATGCAAGAAATGATTTTTACAGAAACCAACAGTACAAATTGCGATAGACTATAAATTCATTTATTTTCAATTAAATTTATTACATTGCTTATAAAGGCAGTAACACTTAGAAATTTAGAGTTTATTATAAATAAACTCGCGTTAAAAATAACTTCAGGAGTTCAAAACTTATACGCTTTCGTTATAATTCTAAGTATCGAAGTAAATTACATTGTATCGGGGACAGGAATTTTTCAATAGTACACATTTACTTGAAAATAAGAAAATTGCCATGAGTTTTATAAAAATAATCTCTCGTAGAAGTTAAAAAAATTTCTCTGATGTTTTCTCATGAATAAACTAACCATAAATAAGGTTTTTCAGAAAATACTGTATATTTCATTTTTGAAAAGCATTAATAAATGCTTCGTATCGAATACCTAATTAATAATTAAGTGAATAATACTACTTTTAGCATGGAATATTACGCATAAAATGAATTCAAATTAGTTGTTTTTTAAAAGAAGAAAAAGTATGAATATTTTTAAAAAGTCTTAGGATAAGAGTAAATTTCGAACCCATTCTTTTAATAATAATGCATGTCAGAGTTTCACAAGTACAGAGATTATAACGTGCCATATTTAATGTGCATACCTACCAATGGGATTTCTGATGGCATGGTGCAAGTAAAGCTCTCCACAGTTTTATGACTGCAGATACGGAAGGTAGTTGTATGTGAAACCTACGTGTATAGAGTAAGTAATGACTAAGTCCAAGTGGAGTATTCCCTAATTTTGCAATTTTAGAACGTATACATTTATACATAGTAAACTATACGGTCATAATTATGGTGTGCGCGTATTGAATCCTAATTGGTAATATAGATCCAAGTGTAGTGCTTATAGATTTGCAAATCGGTATATTTAATTAGGTTTGATGAGATCTAACGGTGCAACGCTGCAATCGAATGTTGACGTATAAAGTACGGTATTCACTCTAAATTATATTGTCAAAAAGATCACGATCAAGTAACGAGCACAGTAGCTCAACTTACATTTGCAAAATGAAGGAAACTCGACTGGTATCACGTTATCGGCCAATTTGCACCTACAGATATCAAGCTATAATCGAATACTTGGCTCAGAATCGTAAAACTGAATAAATAGAATAATCCACTAAGAGTTAGTTGTCCGTGATTTCATTTATAAGGGAAGAAAGAAATAATTAAATCGAACACCGATTACGTCAAATTACCGGTAATTACGTGCTCAATCCAGTCAATCCGGTGATTTCACGAACTATCTGAACATTTAAAGAAAATCATTCGATCATTAAAATTATATCAATACCATTATGGGCCATAGTGTGATAACTAAATTTCACGATTGTAAGGTGGTTCACACTGAATGATTTACTTGATTTATTCGGGCAGTGTATGTGCTACATTGCAATAATATAATACATTTTTTAAATATGCTTTCTTTATCAAGTTTCTTCATTACTTGTTGTATTCAATAGATGTTAGCCAAACCTTGATGCTAATTTACTTTTGAAAAAAGTCGAACTTACTTATTGTATAGAAGTAACATAGACTGATATTTTCTGACAATAACCAAATCTATTGATTTATTCTGTTTTGCGTTCTCTCGACGTACTGCACGAAGCCCAACAGTATAATAATCAAGAGCACAATAATTATATAAAAACAAAATCTTTTACTGACTTAGTTCCATTATTTCCGATACAGGGCTCGCAGTTATACTTTAATAATACTTATTACTGTAATAGAATAAGTGATGCAAAATTTTTCTGAATTAATTCAGAAAGAGATGAACAACGAAATTACCAATCATGATATGTTATGAAAATGAACGCTAATTTTAAATAGATTTTTAAAACAAAAAAATGTAAATTTCACCCATTCATCTGTAATTAATTTAACTTATGTCGCTTATTATAAATCAGACTTGTATGTTTGTTAATTGTAATGTATTCGTATGTCAGAAGGCCAATGGAATTTTTCCACATTTGGCTTTTAAAATTTTTCTGTTCGATATAACTTCCGCTAGAAAGTTACATTATTAAAAGGTCGTCTTTCTTATTTGTATAAAACAAGTGCACTTAAAAGAAATAAAAGTTTTTACGCAATTTTCAAAAATATCGTTATGAAAGTTCTCGGTCAGTTGTTCGTATACGCGACTAATGATTATCGCGTATGTAATGGAATAGTCGGTATCGTCGGTAATGAATTTACTTTAATGTTCCTTCGGGATAACCAACCACAGCGAGTAAAAAGAAAATCGTTGAATTTTGCTCGTTGAAAGAGATGGACGAAGGTAATAAAATTTTGCGTGGTCACGAGCCTCGAACGATATTGTAATTTTATCAGCATCGAGGTCAAGAGAAGACGAGGCTTCTTGCGTAGGAGAATTTGTGCGCATCGCATGACTTGGTCTCGGCGAGCTTTTCCGAGACTTCCGGGCATCATCAGCGTGTTCTCGTCGGCATGTCAAGCTGATAAGCTTTGCCTATATTGCCAGTGAGGCGTTGAGAAATTCCTCGACTATACGTAAACATGTATTTAATTTACGTGCAGATTTTGAATTATCGATTGCATTAATCCCTTGCATAGCTAAACTAATGCTACGAAATTATGCCGATAATGTTTCCACTATTCTGTATTCGAATAAATTAACGATATTCTAAGAAATTCACGGGTGCCAAATTAAACGGTAACAATTACATGGTTTTAAAAATAAAACAGCATTCGCGAATAGGAGCAAGGCTTACGATAATTTCGGAGTAGCGAAGAGCTTATTGGGAGGAACTTTAAATTCGTGGTTAAATTTTATTCGTGTCTAAAAATCGTGGATTGCCATTGCATTAAAAAAAGGAGATAAGAAAAGATTCACGTTTGCTCGTCGGTGACTAATTATTTACGTAATTGGGTAATTGAGAGATTGTTAATGCAGGAGCTCGAATTATAAATGACGCATGTACAAATGGGACAAAAATACACAGGGATACAGATGTGCTAGGTAATCGGAATTGAAGCAACGTAGAATCCAGCTAAACAAACAAGCGCTTGCTTCGATTACCGGTAAATTCCCCATTAATTAAGACGGAGGAGGAATCCGGTGAGTGTACGTTCGCAGGAATACGACGTGCCATGCGTGGATCGGCTCACCGCAGCCTCAGCTACATCGTCTCCGTCGTCGTCTTTACCCAGGGCGACGTAAGCGTGCGTCATGGCCTTGGTATTCACGCAGACACTCGGCCAGTGCGGCGAGATGATAAGGCATAGATGATAAGGCGCGACCATCTGTAACGGAGGGCCTTTCACGAGCCTTTCACACAGCAGCCACTGCTTCCCCTCATCAATAATACAGGCAATGGAGCCATATTCCAGTATCGTCTAGACAGCAAGTAATGGAGGTGCGGATTAGAAAGGAAGAAAAGACTCGAATAAGAGAGACAGAGAGTCAGAGGCCAACGAAAAATCAATTGCTTACGCTTTATTCGTTTACAAGCGAATTTGTTTATGCTTGGCTTACGTTTGCAGACACGGACAAGACACGGACAAGACACGGACAAGACACGGACAAGACACGGACAAGACACGGACAAGACACGGACAAGACACGGACAAGAGGTTGAAAAAATATACGGTATTTCTAAAGAAACAGAAATAAGTGGGCGAAGCTAATTCGCCCACTCATTTTCCAATCGAATAAAATGAGCCATCATTTTTCATAGTTTTTTGTGCGTACGTTTGAAAAGCTTATAACACCGTACTATTTACCGTATTTAATCCAATACATTTCATTTCGGTATTTTTCCTAAATATTATTTGGATCGTAAAGGTAATATTTACCGATTGCACTTACAAATTCTAAGAAAAGTACTTTCCGTTATTTTCATCGAGACTCGACTGGACTTCGAGTGTCCGTTATAAAAGACTTTATACAGTACACACGTATAAAGAGATCCTACGTGCTTTAGTACGATAGTCAATCCGATAGGATTCGAACGGCAAATACAAATAATAAAGAAAACTAATTGGATTTTGTCGATTAAGTTAAGAAACGGATCTCAACAAGTTATTTGCACCTGCGTTTTAATAATTGTACATACTTAACTCGTGTAACGAAGATTGCAAGATTGCCTTAAAGAACGTTGAGCATGTACTGTTACGTGGTAGCTCGTTTGGACGGATCATAATTATTCATGTGACTTATGAAATAATTTTCAGATACGATATCAGTTCAGTGATGATTTTAGTGAAATAATATACGTAATTGGTAATAATAATTATAAATGCCCGCGCGTATTATGATTTAACTTAGATGTGGTCAAGTGTTTCGTAACTCGAAATAAAAGAGTCGTAAGGATTTGGGTGTTTAGCGCGACATCATTGATCGGTAAATTGGCGAGAGTATCGGAAGCGTGTAAACTTTTGAAATAAGAGACGAAGTGTGGCGGATTTCCATATTCTGGATACGCATTTGTTGTCAGTGTACGTTTGGCCGAATCCGACTATTCCCCACATATTCTAACGCGCTGATGGAAACGAAGTCGAGATGAAATTTAATAATCCTTATCGTTCGACTTTTTATGAAATAGTGCCTCGCGTACAAAGGAATATCGAGGAGAAAATAAGAAGGCATGGGAGTGAGAAATGGGAGAACAGGCAACGATGCAATATCAATTCCGAGGGCCAATTAGGGCTAAAAGGCCTTTCTACGAGAGTTTGTGCTCAGTGGCGTCGTTCTTCTTACTTTGCGCACTGCGCTATCTCTTGGCTTCGCTTTCATGGCGAGCGATTCTGTTCGAGCACTTGCAACTTCGCCGAATGTAAGCGCACGTGTGCGCGTGCACTATAGACGGGGTACTTTTCTATCTTCCGGTCGCTTCTCCTCGACGTACTTACGACACGACGCCAGACTCGCAAAAACTTGCACGGACGCTCGCCGTTAGTTGCAAGAACATCGCTACATTTTCTTACCACTAATTAGAACGTTAGTGGAGCCATTGCGGATACAGCAATGCGAATACAACTTTTTTTCGCCCCGGATTTCGTTGGGTAGGTCGTTGGACAAGATACAAATTTCCACTCAACGATCCAAAATTCCGGCCTTCTAATTGGCACTATTAATTTTTACAAGATATCGTCCCTGCGATAACTTTCTGCTTTAACAACTTGGACATCGAATATCGAAATTTAAGTACGAAGAACGCGTTAATGTCACTTGCTGATTATTTTAACTCATGCGAGAGTAAAAAAACTTCGTGGTAATTCCTCAAAGTTATCGCTCGCTCGACAAATATAAGTAATAGCTTCCGTTACATGGAAAAGTTCAATGATTCTCGTTTATTAAATTATGTACTTCCCACTTTCGTAAGATTACATTAGATGTCGTTACTCACTCAGATGAGTGAGACGTTTCCGATATGAATTTAATCAAATGGTTTACTATACAGTTTACTATACTCGACGGTCAAATAATATCCAATTTCCGTATTAAATCGCAAACAAATGTTACGTTATTGCAGAAAATTGTTTTGCAATAATTACGTTGTTTTTGCCCTTTACTTTCTATTGTAATTTTATTCCCTACTAATTCAGTGCACCGTGGGATGAAAAAATTTCATTAAAAATTGCTAAAGCTTAGCTTTTCTACTCTTTAATTTAAATTGTTCTCTCTCTTTTTTATATCGTTTATTGCCTTAATTTTCTCTCTTTTCCTTTTCATTCTGGTTATTATCTTTCGAGTGTCTCATCTTTGTGCTTCTGCATATCTAATCTTGCACGAGTTCTAATTTGAATACAGGACTTTGTGACTTGCGAAGAATAAAAGACTGAAATCGAAATAACATCACATGCATGTAAACAAATGAATAAACTTTTGTATTAATAATAAATTGTTGTAGTCTTAGAAAATCTGTTGGCTTAAAGGAAATGTATAAAAGGTGCGTAACAAGAAGTAATTGATATTTTACGATGGCTTGTATAATAACACTTATTTATTCGTTAAACGTAAATGCACGTTTCTGTAAAGAAATGATAAAGACTAATTTTAGAATTCTTCCGCAATCGGCATAAAAATATTTATATGCACTTCGGTAGACTTTCTTGAAAATTGAAAATAACCGATTGTTGTTGTTTTTTAAATCTTCCTACAAATACCGAATAAATATCGAAGATTTGTCACTTATTTTGATGCTGCGTTATGCAGTTGAATAATAACATTAGTCACGTCTCGCTTCAAAGAGATAACTTCTTATAATTATTTATGAAAACTCATAAATAACTTGTTGTTTATCTGTACATAATTGGATGTATCGTTTTCAAAAAATTTGACACGTACATAAACATAATTAGATCTATCTATACGTGTATATACATATCATAACGAGATTTAAGATTGGATAAGCAATCGAGTGTGAGAGATGCGTATGAATGCCTACAGATGCCACAAAAGAATACATAAGTTAAATACAAAGTACGAGTACATTTTCTATAAACTTGTCAATTTAACGCACAGAGTGTACAATTATTTTAATTGAAAGTATTGTTATAATTTTTGATAATATTTATTAAACGGAGATATGAGTAGCTTTCATAATACACGCTTAATTCTTATGAAATTTGATTATGTAAACTGACTGTGTATAATGTACAATGTTCACGGATGATGATCATACGTGTTACAATTTTTTAAATTTATGTTCCGAATTTCGAATTTCATGCAAAGTGAGTATTATGATAAACGTAAACGATGGAAGCATTTGATCACGCGAAACGGAAAATAGAATATCGATGACGTTTTAAAAATATTTAGATTAAAAGTTCCGCCATTGTGCCGTTAAAATCATCGATTTGAATCAATTTTACATTTTACTGTAAAAGAATGTGTAACGATACAAACGATCGCCGATAAATCAAATGACACGACGGACACTGATTCGGAGATCTGAAAGTACGTTTCTATTACGTTAGGCTGAAAAAGTTCTATTTACCGTCGCGAAGTTTAGTTTATTATGTAAGTAACGACGAATCATGAAAGGAATAATAATAAGAGCGATATACCGTAGGCAAGGAAAAACTAGAAACGATAACGCGTTCACGGTGTAAATCTTCGTATATTCGGTGTGCTTTTCGGCATTTCTCTCTTCCGCTGAGAAGTGTATACCTCGGCGTATACCTCGGCGTATACCTCGGCGTATACCTCGGCGTATACCTCGGCGTATACCTCGGCGTATACCTCGGCGTATACCTCGGCGTATACCTCGGCGTATACCTCGGCGTATACCTCGGCGTGGTTTCCCACTAGCGTATAATAATTCCACGTCGAGAGCAAAGAAGACGAGCCGAGAGAGTCGAGAACAGAGAGCAGAGTCAGGCTGCCTCTGCCAGTCTTGTTAGGCAAAATAACAACATGGCTCGGCGGCTGTGCGCCTGCGGAACAAGGAGAGAGAGAGTGCACAGGTTTCGAGAGCGAGAGCAAAAGAGAGGAAAAGAGAGGATGCACGAGGTATATAAAATCCGCATTTATTCGGCTCCATCTACCAGCCCCGCATGTACATATATACATATCAAGCGTGTAAAAATGCTGATTTTCAGCTTTGCCTTCTCTTTCTTCTTTTCCATTTTCGCTTTTTGCTTTATCCACTTTTGTTTTACCCTCTCTTCCCTTGCGTCCGTATCTTATACTTTTTAGCGAATCTCTCTCGTTTATTTACGCTGTTTCTTGAGGTACGTTCTTTATATTCCCTTTTCTTCCTCCACCTTTCCTTCTTTGGTGAACGATCGCGGCCGCGATCCACGTGCTTGCACAAGTTTACATAAGCTTTAAAAGCGTCGAAATTTTACCCGCGAAACCGAGCACACGGTGAACAATGTTTATCTTACGCTTTGTACGAACTCGCGCTCACCAAGGCTTTTTTATTCCCTCGTTCTCGTTTCTTTCTTTCGTTATTTATCACCTTCCTCATTAAGGTCCAAGCTCCATTTGCGAAAGCCAAGCAAGACGATGTGCGCGTTACCCTTGTCCTCGTCGCTACTCCTACGCTTTGGGTAAATTGCACCGTGAGCGATTCCAGCTGCTCGGAAAATTTCTCTCGCTGGAACATTTTTACATCGATAGAATTATCAAATTTCAAGGAATTTCCACCAGTTTTCTACCTTACTCTGCAAATACGTAAGAATAAGATGTAAAATTTCATAAATGTCGAAACTTTAACGGCGTACCATTGAACTTATAAATCGCTTTCATTTCCTTGCGTACGCACGCGTATGCAGGCTCGATTTGTACAGATACGTGTACATGGATACGTAATTTATTAGTCAGCCACGGTATGCGTAAGCGAGATAAACACGAACGATGAGAGCTGTTAACACTTTTCACTTGCACAATTTCAACTGTTCCATTAACAGATACCATTGTATCAACGTTATAAATACAAAAGTGTTATAAATAAAGATTTGAAAATTTGCAGTAAACCGTACGTCTGTATGCGTTTTATTGTTAAATTTGTGTGACAAACAGTTGTGTTTTAAACAAACCACTAAGGTGTCTTAAAGGAAATATTAAAAGTTGAATGAGTTAAGAAACTTTACTTTTGAAACACCAACGGTTGAAAGACTTTTCACCAACACGGCAAAAAGGAAAATTGTAACTACTTACTTTAGCACTGAAATGAAAAGTATTTCTTATTGTTAAAGAAGAGCATAGCTCGTATTATATCCTCTTTTTTGCAGACGTAGAATATGCATCGAGATACAGTGCGCTCTGTTTCTATTAAAATATATCTAAGATTATAAAAGATACATCTAAGGTCTTGTTCGAGAATTTTTTTCTCATATATTATAAAAGCATTTCGACTACTAATAAAATAATTTCTTTATTTCATATACCACCTGACTTAAGTTTTAAACTTATTAAATCTTCCCTCTTTAAATTCCTTTCGCGAAATATGCACAATTACGTAAGAGGAATTACTTTCAATTCACGTATCAATAGTCGTAATGTAAAAAGGTTCCATTTTTTGGACGATACACATATACTTATGTGCAAATACGCAAAAGAAAAAACGACAAAATACCATTTCGAATAACCGTTGTTAAATGAAAACTTATTCGAAGTAATATCCGTTTCATTTACGTCGCTGTGTGTTTTATGAACGTAATAATCTATTTACATTAGGCATAATATTTATTAATATTCGTAAATTTAAGTAAAATTTATACTTCTATTGCATACTGTCAGTAATTTTCAATTATGAATGCAAAAGTAATTTAAAATTATTTCCCAATGCTCATTTTTACAATTATCTCTACAATTCGGAATGTTATCCATTACTTTTATAATGTGGAGAAAATCTAATAAATTCGAATATTAGAATTAAATGCCACCCGTTAAATAGTTTCGAATCGCTGTGTGCCATTCGATATATATTTTGCTTGGAATCATGATTGGTAATTTTCCGCTTGTTAGAGACTATTATTTACATATTAAAATATTTTTAAGAAGATTTCGATGAAATAACGTGGTGCAGTTGAAGCAATGCTCGTTGAATTTACTTTTCGACACTTTAGAATATTCTAATTTTCTCATCTAATACTTTTGGAAGTACTATTATTTCAATTTCGGTAATTACAATATTTACCACAAAATGCTTTGACGAGGAACGAAACAAATTCATAAATAAATGTTTTTAATTAAAAGCGAAATATGGAAAGCTGAATGTTTTAAAATTCAAATTAAACTGACATTAAATTAATAAATTCTAATTTAAATTAAGTTGTATAAATTATAAAACAGCAGATTCAATAACATTTTTTTCTCTTCAATTTTTGATAGTTTTTTGTTGAAAGTAAGTACTTCCTGCTATTCAACCAAAACAATATCTGTTCCTACTTCTCCTATTTATCTAGATAACAATAATAATTAAAGTATGTAGCCAAAGGATCTAAAACGTTTGCTTAATTTGAAATTCTACGTAACATATCGTAACCTTTGTGTATTATATTTCTGCAAACAGTCAATCAAACTGTTTAGAAAACTTTCAAAAATTAATAAAGAAATAAGACGACGCGTACATACTTACATAAAATTTACATCGAAGATATACGTATTTCACGATGGTTATTATAAAGGCAAGACATCGTAATAAAAATATACTTAGTATCTGCCACAAATAACCATTTAATACGTATACAAATTGGACGTTTTCGTTTTGTAATAAAATATTTTAGTTTCATTCGCTCATTCATACGGTATCATTTTTTTTTTTTTTTTTTTTATTATTATTATTTGTAAGGGAAAAGAAACTTAACATATCGGATAATTTGAGTTTCTTCGTTATATAATTAGCTCCATCTGTTCAAACGCATAAGAAATTTGCAGATAAGTCTATTAAGAAATTTTGCAAGAGATTCACCACACAATTTAACTAGTTGATTAGTGGCATTTTCTTCGGGTTGTTTTAATTAATCGAATAAAAAATTTTCAAAAGTATACTTCACGATATGATTTAAATTTTAGTATCTTTAAGAACGAAAGTTTTTCAATTTTACATTTTTACGAATAAATAAAAAAGTAATATTAAGTTTCCCTTAAATAATGTCTAGCAGCTTATTGATAAAAAATTATATTTCTAGATCTCTGTATTATAAAGTTATTTTATAAGTTTCAGATTAGAGAATTTAATTTCACGCACAAAGAGCGTTTATCATGAATTTCTTTATGAAATTTTTTAAGTTATAACGGTGAATATGATTATGCTAATCAGTTTAAATCATATTTTGAATTATATTCGTCTATTATAAGGAGGTATGTAATATATGTGAAAACTAATCCAAAATTAGTGGAAATAAAAATTTTCAGAATCTCTCTTTACAGAATTTCTCTAATGAGAAAGAAGTTATTCGTGTGACCTCAAATGAACATTTTTTAAACTTCGCATAACTTGGACAGTAACGCTCCAAGTTTCGATTACATTTGAATTAATAAGAACGTTCTTAATTTTTGTAACAGAAACGTCACCCTTTAAAATAAATCATAGCAAGCGATAAGCGTACCGTAACAAGAATCTTGATAAGGAAATCTACAAGTCCCCCTTTTCCCTTGAGTAAAAGTAAATAATCACTTACGAAAACGTTTATTTGCATTTGAAGAACGAGCTCGGTAATTACCTTGGCTTTCAATGTAACTCAGACTTGCGTTCACTTCCTCCCGACTACACGAATGCGAGAACAAGAGATAGAAGAAAACTCTTCTCTCTTAATCGTAAACTCATTCGTTTCTTACTTTATATGCATAATACACATAATACACGTATATATTTAAAAAGATATAAACCCGCGATGATGATTAGCACGACGTGTGTACGTACGTACGTAGGCGCGCGCGTGTTTATTTATTTATATACTTGTATAAATATCCGAATAGCACCCTGGAAATCTAAGCTCTCTCTCTCTCTCTCTCTCTCTCTCTCTCTCTCTCTCTCTCTCTCTCTCTCTCTCCCTTCCAACGTAGAACGAGAAAAATGTAAGTTCTATTATCTAGGGGGAAAAAAGGAAATCAGTGAGCGAATAAGAGAGGAAAAACAGTCGTCAAACATCATGAATGATCCACGGTCGAGACGCTGCGGTCTGAAAAGCTTGTGAAAAGAGAGCGACCAACAAGAGATTGATATAAATAGACAAAATCCTATAGAAATATAGAGAGAATGATAAATAGCGAAAGCTCATAGATCTGTGTGGATAAAAAAGAGATGGGGAATGGATAAAGAATGAACCTCTAGCAACCATTGTACATACTAAGTAGAGAATGCATTTCATAAATGATTATCTTTCATAAAAGATTCATCATCATTAATCCATCGTAAAGATTTCACAGAGGCAATTATTTTAATTGATAAATAAAAATCTGCATAAGGTATTTAATTATAAATTTCATTTTTTGTATCAGTAAGGAAAAGATTATTTACACGTTGAAAGAATATAAGGAAAGTATATCTTATATCAGTCGCTACACGTAAAAATTCATCCAATTAACCAATAAACATATCGATGCATTCGTTGTTATTCTTATCTTTTGAAATCACTGCATCGTTGTTATTTTTATCATTGTTCTACAAGATTATTATTATAGTGTCGTTATAATCATATTTATGATTATAACGAGAAAGTATGGGTATATAGAAAATATTAAATTAAGGATTCGGAGAATTCCATGGTAATGAATTTACTCCTTGAAATTCAAATTGAGAAGAAGTGCCTCTTCGAAATGTTTCTTTAAGAATTTTGGTGACTCCATTTTTCACCAAACGACGAGTGGATAATGCGTTTTCTCTTGCAAGAGAAGCCTTAAAATGCATTACCTGCACTTTTCTCCATTAATACGTTAACTTTAAGCGGAAACGTCGCGAGGAATTTCTCTCTTTTTTTTATTTAATCGCTAATCAGAACGAAGTTCTAGTTTAATTTCAACTTAAATTCAATGTGATAAATCATGTTGTTCATACTCAAAAAATAGTTTTCTTTTAATTTTTCCCTTAATTTCTATTAAAATGCTTGCTAAACCAAAATTGCTATTAAACTGCTGATTCTCTAAATACGGAAGATCGATTACCCATATTATTTTCATGAATTTCTTGCTGCATATCAAGATGTAAATTTTTTTTAAGTAAATTTCCTAAGAAAGATTAAGATTTTTGACCACTATTCCAATAATACGGGTTTTATGAGTTTGTTATTAAAACAAATGTACAACCTAAATGTACCGAATAATAGAAACTTCGAATCCCTCAAGTAGGTTAAAAATTATCACAAAGATTATTTGTAAGACGTGCTTGACTTAAAGTTGTACTTTTATTATACGAATTTAAATTAGGCAGCTTGGAGCATCGTATAAGATTAGTGTAAATTAAGATTTTCTTAATTACTTAAGATTGTTCGAAAGTATATATTTCAGGCTTATACAAGTTCTTCAAACACATACAGATTTAGATTTTCACAATATTGCTTACTTAAATTTAAAGCCCGTGTTATTAAAATGTTTGTTGTCTAAACTTCCTTTGAACTTTCGAGTATTCGGCTAAAATAAATACTTTATACGAACTTTGCATATGGGCGAAATTTTGCATTTGAAAAAACTTCAAAGTATATTGTTAATTGTCTGTTTCGCGAAGTTAAAACTACAAGTTAGGAGATCTGAAATAATTTTACTCGCAGTTTATTAGTAGTATGAGATTTTGTTTTCTTCTTTTTGTTTTTAACAAAAAGAATTCTATAAGCTATTATCATGAAAATTATTTTTCGAAGAGGGTTATTGCAATGGATGACGAAGTTTTTAAATATAACGAAAAACAGTAAACTTGCGTTGTACCGAGTTACTATTTTAATCGGAAAATATTTGATATTGAAATATTAGGAATGCAATGTTTTCAAATACGTAATCCTTTATCTATTTGCAAAATATAATTATATGAACTGCGATAAATTAACGAGAATACAATATTAAATTCGCCAAAGGTACCACGCATAAACCGATTATTCTAATTAAATAAGAATTTGGTATTGTGAAGAATCTATGCTTACTGCTAATGAATAATTGTGCAAATTTCCAATATGTCGGCAATACTTTTAGAAGTTTTTAACAAAAATAATTTTAAGATGCAGAAAAATTACTACATTTTCTTCTGAAAACTTTGAAAAATATGATAGATGCTTCGGCAAAACTTCGTACAATCGCATATTATGACACTTTTAATAACTAGATAACTCGCTACATATAAGTGGAATATTTTTCAGTTGGAGCATCAGATGAATTTATAAATGGTTTAATACGAGAGATAGTAAATATCAGTCTAGTATACATTTTTTTAATTATTTAATTAATAATTATTTGAATTAAAGTTGTTGTTTAAATTTTGGTTAAATTTGCATTCTTGTTACACGAGAAAACTTTTTCACAACCTCATTGCATCAATATTGTTCGCAAGAAAAGTGAATACAATTGATTCGTAAATCGTACCTTTTCGGTATAGATTAGACAAATATTTGGGAAAAGTTATAATTTGTTGTAAGAAAGTTGGAAAACAGAGTTTTTGTCTTCGTATTAAAGACAAAGCTTTATCAAAAGGCGCGTAAGATTTTATACGCGAGCAAAGTATATTTATTTATAGCGTATTTATTTACGAAGGCTTACTTTAGAAAGAACAAAAGTGCTTGCTTACAGCTAATCTGACATTTTTGTGTCGCCTGTGGACGCCAGTGTAAATGCGTAGCCACCTGACGTAATATCCCCACATTATTTTCTCGCTTGAGTATACTTATTTACGTGTATTCACACAACAATCCAACACAAATGATAGACACTTATTATTGAAGCTATAATATTTCAATATGCGGATAAAAGTAAATGCAATTTTATTACATCTTAAAAAACATCAGAATTTTATAAATGAAATCGTCCATTTGTCGTGATTACTATTAACTTTATTTGTAAAAGGTAATTTTACCGTTGTCATACTTTGGAGAAGTGATGAAAAACGTTGTACGTAAAATATGTATGAATAAGTGTCAGCTTATAACATGGATAAATACGAAACAAATATATTATAAACAAAAGGTGAATCCAAACGTGAAATAAGCAGTTCCAACTATGTGTGTTGATTATAATGAAAATGTCACTCTTCTGGCATCCATTTTTACAGGAGAAACACGATTTCAATCAAACTTGGTGATTAACTCTCACATATAGTAATTTCGTCTTCAATTTTGTACGTACATTATGTATTACAAAAGTTAAAAATTTGATGTATTACTTCATACAAATGAAAACTTTATTTACGAATGAAACTTTCATAAGCCATAGTTTCCATTATTCCATGATTCTATTTTGTATTCATCTGATTGATTATACAGTTTAAAACGAGTTCTCTCGATTCGGATTTTTTGAATTACAAAATTATCTAACCTTTGCATAACCTCATAGTTATCATAAACAAATGACATAAATGCTATTAAATTGAAAAAACAACTTACAATTTCAATGTAATCAAAAATTGGAAATAAAGATGCTAAAAAAGCAATCAATGTCAAATGATTCTAAAGATATTGCGTGACAATATATACTTTGAAGCATAGCGGGTTGCATTCATTCGGTTTGAAATACTTTTAAATTTACATACGCACAATTTGGCTCTAATTTTGAACTAATAAAACTTAATTACATATTTCATTGCAGAGATAAATTTCTTATACTAAAACTTATAGCTTGACAATATTAAAAACTACTATGCAAAATTACAAATACTATATAAAGTACTTCTTCGTTTAAGTACTTCGTACGCTTTAGAAGAATTGTTAAATTGAAAAAAATTTCTCACAAATTGAAAATTTCTATTAGCGTTTATCTTTAGGTCATAAGATTCAAAGTTATTACAATTGCAATATTTATTCTAATTATTATGATAATTTAAGAAATAATTAAATGGGTATGACATTATATAATTTGTCTAGTTGAGTAAAAGCAATTTACGTTTGGCATAAATATACATACACTTTGTTTATATTTAAAATTAATATTGTAATATTATCTGCGTTAGTAGAAAATTTCTTTTTACAATTAACAAATAAATTGTATACTTGCAAAACCATGCAAATTCACATACGCGTATATATAAAATAAAAGATATGTAATTAACGATGAATTGTTCTCATTTTATTTATGTATTTTATTTGTGTATCTTACATGTTAAATTGAATACGCGGAGAATTATTAGGATTTTATATTTACTAACGAAATATTTATCTAGGATGATGCGCATTCTAAATAAACATTATTATTAATATTATTTTCTTATAAAAACTAAAATTATTATTCGGTGCTACTAACGAAATTACAATCAATGATAAATTAAACTTGTATGTAAAAGCTGTATACTTTTATTTCAATGAATTCGTTCGGTTTCAACGAATCAACGTAAGTAACAATAATAATTATTTAAAACCACCCTCAAAATTATATGTTATTTCGAAGCGAATAAAATATAGAAAGTAAAAATGGAAAGACAATACGTGAGTTTTATTTACGCAGTATAATTTACGCAATTTTCACAGTTTTTTCAAGAAATATCAAAATTTTCTTATTTTGTCTCTAAGCATGATCTTATGTATATTTAATTACGAATAACGTTTCTTTTTTAAAAAAAGCTTTGATTTTTATAAGTAAGTATAGATAGATGGTATTCGTAAAACATTGTTTTCGAATATTCTAGTATTGTCTACTCGTGTAATCTTCATTTTTTCACGCACAAATTAAAATGCTTGCTTAATACTCACAGCTTTCAATCGACTTTTCTCATGTAAAATATTTCGTCTAGATTCTCACACTTATTTATAAAGATAGATTTTTATAAAAGTTGAAAGACGATAAATAGAGGCTAACCAAATGAATTTCTAACAATTTCAATTTTAATGATTTATTGTTTTTTAAACATTAATTTTAAAATTAGTTTAATCTTGACCTAGATTAAAGAGATGAGTAAGTCATTTTGGAATTTAATGTAAGAGACAATGACCATGACCATAAATTAAAGAAAAAAACAAAGTTTTCTTTTTAATATATATAATTTAGTTTCAAATGGAACAGAAATAAGCAGTGGAAAAAAAGAAAATGAAAAGTAAGTCTAAAAAAAAGATTTAGAGCCAGATTAATATTTTAAGGCATAAACGGTTGCAAGGAAATGTGAATGAACGTACAATCAACTAAAGAGAATAGCGATCGGCATAAAAAAAATATTAGAAAAAGAGAAAGAGAGAGAGAGAAACGAAGTAACGACTCATACACTCGTACAGGAAGTGCGACGCGTATCATGGGTAGTGCAGCCTGCCAAGAAAAACTAATCATCCTGGGCGACAGTCGAGGAGTGAGCGAAATAGAACGAAAAAGTGTGTGTGTGTGTGTGTGTGTGTTTGTATGGGAGAACGAGAGAGAGAGAGAGAGAGAGAGAGAGAGAGAGAGAGAGAGAGTTTTACCCGCAAGGTCTTCGACTCCCCCGTGAGTTATCCTACTCCCTTTTTCTCTCTCTACTCTTTCTACGGTCGAGTTGGCACCCTGACCCCTGTACACCACGTCGACTTATAGAATTGCACATGTGTATATGTGTACAGACGCGTGGTATTTCTCTTTCTTTCTTCAATCCAACACAGTGCATTTGAGCACTTGGTGAACGGTCGAAATAAAGCCGGCAGTGCACATGGAAGTGGCGAAAAAGGAGAGAATGAGTTAGTACATTCGTTCGTTCGCTCGTACTCTTTTGCCCGGAAGTAGCTTACCCACCTCTCTCCTTTACACCCCAACGTACGATACGTATACATCCGTATAACATATGGATGCGCATGTGTGGAGTCACGAACCCAATGTACATTCGCGTGCACGTCGCATGCTTCAATGGCGACAATGTCCTCCGTATGTCCAACGTAAAACAAAATCTAAGAGTCTCTCTCTCTCCCTCTCCCTCTCCCTCTCTCTTCCCCCGTTTCCCGCACCGAACCGCCTCGCGCGCGCGCACACACACACACGCGCGCGCGCGCTTCGCTTTCGAGCGCGAGTGACTCTTTTCCTCCAGCAACCTGACGGCAGTAGGAAATCGTAAATTTGTGCAGGCGTTATAGATAGACACGAATTTCAACTGCTTTTCGAATTTTCTCTTCATTTTCTACCAGTTTTTTAAAGAAAGACGAAAGACGCACTCATGCACAGGCAGAAATTTTGTACACAAAAAGTAATCGATTACCCGTAAAGTACTCGATACTTTTCCACTTCATCGTGACATTTCTCACTTTACCTTTTTATTTAAAAAGGTTTTATTAAATAATTTTGTGTCTTTATTTTAAAAGATATTCCCCTAAACCTGCAGCTTAAGAATTATTTCATAAAAGCCCACGTCTTTTTCATGCTTTCCATAAAGTTTATTACGCGTAGTGATAATTAAAAAAAAAGAATTCGCTTCCCATGGAAATAGTACAATTGAATTTGTCGTATTCAAAATAAAATAAAAAATATGTATGTCGGACAATATTTATAAGTAAAAATGAAAAATGAAAATAAGATAAATTAAAGAACAACAAGTTTTTATCATTACTTAGACTAGAGCTCATTATTGCAACTGTGAATGTTTGTTTTAAGAAACAGACTTATACGATCTTTTTCTAAGATGACTGAACTTAAATTTGATATATCAAATTGACATTAGTCCTGTTTTTCTGCTGGTTGAAACATATTAAATAATATCAATACATATATATCGAAAGAAGTAATAATAATAATAGTTATTATGAGCCTGTACATTATTCGTGTGGACTGCATTCTTTTAGTATTTGTGGGTATTACTTTTTAGTTCTATAAACCAAAGATTAGCAAAATGACAGTTTACTATAATACACGTGTAAATTTTATAAAGAAACTGAATGTACTCCAATCAAAAAACGGTTGACAAAAAAAGAAAGAATAATTTCGTATACTTTATGATGATTATGTGTTGAAGTTATGTGCTAAACGAAGAAATAATATTATGAATTATTTGAATTTCTTTTTCTATTAAATCTTTTATTTTTAATGGCGAATTCGTTGTGATTAGTATTATGTTCTAACTGCAATCTTGACATAAAACATATATTTACGTGCTTCCTCTAACGTACGTTTACAGATTTAAAGCACATAATACTACGTATGACTAAATACATAACTAAGTATGCATATAAAAAAATGTATAAAACTGTAATTAGGTATTATAATTTACTCCGTATTATGTACAATGTATAAGAAGAGATTTTGATATCTTTTACAGTAATTGATTAAATTACGTTCGAGTCTTTACTAAACCTAAAAATTTAAGATTGTTTAAAAATAGATATCGATGATTATCCAATTAATTTTCAATTTAGAATTTCCTACTTATGGTCCGCAATTTCAGATTTTGAAAATCTTTAAAATATTTTCTAAGAAATGATTAAAGGAAACTAACTGAAAAATTTACACTTCAAAGGCGTAGGTAATTTTTTATATGTATTCGTTAAAAGGTAGTACGTTAAAATATTATATATAATATTTATTTAACAGAAGCAATATAACAGTAGGTAATATATTTCCGTTGAATGTTTATGATAGTAGATATATTTGCTTGAATTAATCAAAATGCCTAACATTTAAATTATAAATTAATCCAATATTATATTTTCTTATCAGTTAAAACGTATATTTTGAAAGAAAAACCATCATTGAGATTGTGTGTATATAATGTGGTATATAACAATGGAAATCTTAATCTCACGTTAATAAATAACGGAACGAAATATCTAAAACTTTTGTAACTTTATTTTACTGCACTAATATTAAGTATTAAAATATCCAAAAGTTTTATGAATATTTTTCATAATATTATAATTTTAATTTAATTTATAGTATCTTTAATTCTGATATGTACTTTTTGTACCAAACATGATTATTACAATTTCAAAATTAAGAACACGTATACAAATTTGAAATGAATTTTTCAAATAAAAATAAAGAAAAGTAACTCTGTCAAAAATATGTGACTTAAACGTGAATTCATTAACGATATGAAAGTCTTTTATAATGTAAAATTATTATTTGTAAATAAATATAATAGCTGTTTTGTTATAAACGTTGAGAATGTTGATCAATTTTGCCAGGAAAAAGTTTCCTTTCAAACGGTTTAAAGTAAAACGTATCAATGCAAAACAATAATAATAGCGCAGAACATTTAAACAAACAATAAAACAAATAACGGTTATTTTAATAGAGAGACAGTTTAGTTGCGTTAGAAACGCAAAGAAATGCATGTGAAAATAACGTAAAATCGTAACGTAAAATCGTATCAATTTAAAAATATCGAGCCTTTAAATTGATCACCTATTCAACCTGAAATCCGTAAAAGCCGTTAAAATTCTACTCTGATTTAAAAGTAGATTTAGATTAGACGTTCTCAAAAAAATAATCATCCGTACTCGTTAAAAATGTTTTAGAAAATGATCATCCACATTTAATCGATCGACATAATTTTATAGAAGTTTTTGATTGCACTCCAGCTATTAAGAAAAAGATAAAAAAATCTCCCATTAAGTGTTTCGCTATTTAACGGTCGTACAGTACAGAGATGTCTACATTGTAACCGGTTGCGTATAAAAACACTTGTTCCCGTGTTTGGGTTTATTTTACAGCGTACGCGTGATAATACTTTTGGAAAAATGTGTACAGCACAAACATTTCTGTACCGAATGACCGTTAACTATTGAAATGCTTATTTAAGAGATTTTTCATACATGTGCGTACACGAGTGAGTAGATATACATGGGTATAGGTATTCGGTACTTCGCCCATGGGGTGCGATGCGCGTTCTTGTCGCTTTCGTTCGTTTTTCGTGGGTCAGGAAGATGCTGCTACCGATGTCGTTACTATTTTATAGTACCGACTGTAAAAGTGAAATGGTAAAATAATAAGGCTTTGGAAGAGGAAGCTAAGTAAGAGCGAACTAGGGGTAGAGAGAGAGAGAGAGAGAGAGAGAGAGAGAGAGAGAGAGAGAGAGAGTGAGAGAGTGAGAGAGAGGGAGTGGGAGAGGGAGCAATTTAGATTTCGGTAGCAAACGCCGGCGTCGCTTGCGTCGCCCATATACTACGAAAGGACACTACGGTGCTGGTGGTGGTTATGTATTTTTCTCTCCTTTCTCTTTCCTTCTCTACCCCGCTTTGGATGTTTCGTAAGAGGGGAAACACATTGGCCGACTGTATAGACTATAGGTAGGGTGAAGCAGGACGGTAGAGTGCGAGAGCGAGTGAAAGGCTCGGAAGGAGGAGTAGTAGGAGGAGGAGAAGGAGGAAAATGACAGAGAAGCATTAGGGTGAGCGAGTAGTGCGCCCCCGCCGAGTCAACGACACATGGACTCTCTCTCTCTCTCTCTGTCTCTCTCTCTCTCTCTCTGTCTCTCTGTCTCTCTGTCGTAGACGCTCGCGCCCTCTTTATCTTTCATTCCCCTTCGCGTATAAGCGCGTATGCGAGTACGCGATGATGGGGTCGTAAGCACGAATATACACTTGCCGGGTGGGACTAAGATAGGGGATGAAAACACGTGAGAGAGAGAGAGAGAGAGAGAGAGAGAGGAGAGAGCGAGAGAGAGAGAGAGGGGGGGGGGGTAGCGCAGCAAAGCACAGAGCACAGATGCAAAAGTGCGAGGTAGGGGATGAAGTAGAAAGAGCCGCAAAGGGAGTGGGGAAAACGGCGAAGAAGGGTGCGTCCTAGTTTGCGCCAGCGCTCGCCGCTTCTCTCCGTCGTACACTCTCTAGTCGCTCATTCGTCCCCTTCTCGCTCGAAACTTGCATTTGACCGCTGCTGCCGCTTCTGGCACTGCGCCGTTCCCTGCTGCGCGAGTCACTCTCTCTCTCTCCCGTCCCCTCCCTCCCCCCGCCGACCGCCACACCACCCCCGAAACGGACCACCGAGTGAGCGCGCCCGTTCCCGTCAGCAGCCGTCACCGCGCGATATAGAACGTTACGTGCGTCGCGTCCTCGCTCGCCCCAGCCCGTGTCTACCTACCTCTTCTCTGCACCCTCGATGAGCGAGCGAGCGAGCGAGCGGGCGAGCAAACGCGAGCTCTCGCTCTCAGTCTTATGCGATTGTGCGTGTATTTGCATTCGTTTTGCCTTTGTGCGTCGGAAGTGAGTCGATGAAAGAAAAAAGTGAGTCGCAGAGGGAGAGTTGGCACGAGTCGGGAGATAAAAAGCAGCCGGAGCCCTTAGCGAGCGAGGAGCGGACCTGGATCATCGGCTCGCCTCGTCGAGTGCACGTACAAAGCGGCGCCTGACGTATGAGACGGAATTTGCTCCGGAAGGTGAGGCCGACAGAAGAGGCTCGAGAGCAACCGAGTTCCACGTTCGAGCGAGGCTTCGTCGACGTTATTTGGTCGTCGGAAAGTAGCATTCGTTCCTTCTCGTGCTTTTGCCGTGCGCCTCGATGTTTTAGAGCGTGTCGTGTTGGTGCTGTGCTTTCGTCCCTCAAACGCATACTCGGTAATGAAGTACCTCGGAGCGATTCTGGAGTTGTTACGTCGATGCTCTCGCGAGTAGCAACTTCACTGTTAGCGCACAAGCGATAGATAGCGGGAGACGATGCTTCGGTAATCTAAGGCAAATAACTCCCTTCTGAGCTCGCTTTATGGATTTACGTAAGAGTCTGTCTCGGATGACCTCGGTTATTATTTTTGGTGCTCTTTGCTACCTCTTTACTCTCGCCTACCGAGATTACCGCAATTCGAAGCTGTAGCACGTTCGTCTCCGTCCTTTGTTCCAAGGGGAATTTTGCCGAAGAAGTAAAGGAAGAGAAAGACAATGGCTAAGAAGAAGTGAAATGTTCGTTTGTGCCAGTGTGTAGTCGAGGTATCTTTGAGAGTGCGCGTGAACACAGTGAAAGCGGAAGCGAGGACGCGAGAAGAGAGAAGCCCACTGGATGAAAATCGCCGTCGTCCACATGTAGGTCGAGCGAATTGTGAAAGAGGAGCCCTTACTGCTGCTAGTGGTGGTAGCGTCTTACTTTGGACAGGTGTACACGTACCTCGGCACGTACCGACCTCTTCAAAGAAACAAGACTCGGTGAGACTGCGAGGAAATAGGAGTCCACGAGACAAAGTAGAGTTGCGTTTTGCCTTTACGTGGATATTTTTAGAAAAACGACGAGCAATAACAATTTTATTGAATTGACAGTGTCATGACTTTATCGGGTCATACGCTTAAGTAAATAAACGACAGGTTACAAAAAGTCATTCAAAGGGACGGAACGATCCTTTCTTTATCCACTGCATTCGATCTTCTAATTGAGAAGAATAACTCGTTAAATCTTGCATCATGACTAATGTATACGTTTTGCATTCTAGATGCATAGAATATTGTTTCAGTCAATGGACAAAAACTAAATATCTCCGATACTGAGTGCGTTGCATTTCTTTTTTGTGAGATATACAAAAGAAAAAAGTATAGTGGCATAAAAATACATAAAGATAACGAAACGGTAGAGAGAGAGAGAGAGAGAGAGCGAGAGAGAGCGAGAGAGCGAGAGAGCGAGAGAGAGTTTGAAAAAGACCGAAATTTAACAGGGAATAATAAAGGATTTAATAAGGAAATATATGGTAAAAGAAGATGTATTTGTATAAAGTAACGATATTTCTCGGTCTGTTGTTGAGTTGCTCGATGCGACTCGGTCAAGCGATGGGAGACAAATGCGCGAATGTGTGTACGTGTAAGTGGAAGAGCGGAAAGCGGACGGTTGAGTGTAAGGGCCGCGCATTGACGAGCGTACCCGACGACATTGATTCCGAGACTCAGGTACTTGACGTTAGTGAGAATGATATTGGCGCGCTAACAAATAAAATTTTCATTAAGGTGCACCTTACGAATCTTCAGCGACTGTATCTCCGTAGTTGCCGTATCGACCGAATCGAACAGAACGCCTTAGCTGGACTCACGAATCTCGTCGAATTGGATCTAAGCCACAATCAACTTCGTGCGGTACCCAGTGCTAGTTTTAGCGATACTCCTTTTCTGAGAGATCTCGTATTGGCACACAATCCACTCGCCAAGATCGCTGCGCACGCTTTTAAGAATACCCCGAACCTCGTCAAACTGGATTTATCCAACGCAGATTTAACCGAATTAACTGCCAAAGGTTTTCAAGGTCTAGAGATGTTGGAAAGTCTAAAGTTAAATGATAATCGAATCTCTACGCTGCATCCTGGTACTTTCGAACCACTTGGCAAATTGACGAGCATTGAATTACACGAGAATCCCTGGATATGCGATTGTCACTTGCGCGAGATGAAATCTTGGTTGGTAAAGCAGAATTTGCCAACGTTAATCGCACCGGTATGCCACCGGCCCGATCAGTTGCTTAATAAATCATTCTCCGAATTAACAATCGACGATTTTGCTTGTCGACCGGTAATGCTCATTGTTAGTCGTTACGCCGAGGCCACTATTGGAGAGAACGCGAGCATTGTCTGCACGGTGACTGCTATTCCACCTGCTAAAATCAAGTGGATTTGGAATGGCAAATTGTATACCAATCATTCGGCTGTGAACAGTTACCAAAAAATTCTAATATACGAGGAAGGTCAATTTCGCAAACTCAGTACGCTCGTTTTAACAAATGCGCAAGAAACGGACTCGTCGAATTTCTTCTGTGTCGCGGAAAATCAGGCTGGTAGCGTTGAGGCAAACTTTACGCTTCACGTTTCATTGCGCACCGCTGGAATGTCTACACTCGGATCTGGACAGATCGCTGGAATATCTGCAGCTCTCGTAGTCCTCATTCTTTTTATTCTTTTAACCATTATGGTTTTGTTCATTCGCTTGAGACGAATGCCCCAAAAGGACGTTAAAACTCCTGCACCTCCCTCGGATAATCTACCGTTGGAAGGGTGCAACAGCAGTAATCAAGAACAGAACAACCCACAGTCGGCCACTTCGACCGCTAGTCGGCGGAAGGTCGATGAAACGGAAGCGACCAGTTTTAATGACTCTAAATCCATCACCCCGGCATCTTTAGTTAATCACAGCTACGCGCAGCGATCGAATGCAAACCTTGTCACCGAACATCACGACTACCTTATAAACCGCGGCTACGAGGATGCTGCCACGAGAATTCAGCAATCCGTTATTGTCGGACCGTGTTACTCGTCGCAGTCGTCATTGATGCCGATTGATAATCCGGATCTCATCCGTGATACGAGGCGTGGCTCTAACGACGAGGCGGTAATTCCCGTTGGATATGCTACCAGTGGAGACTACAGTCGCATTGTCGATGTGGATGACGGCAAGCTCTTGTATTCCGAGTGTCTTGGCTGGGATGCTCAAAGCAGAGAAGTGGTTTGCAGGCCGTCGGTGTCTATCAATCCTTACGGCCCTAAGGAAATTCAACAGGCTCAGGGTGGTATTGTGATTCCCGGTCAACACCAAATACAGGAATCTTTTCCACCAGGCGCCAAACAGATTCGTGTTTGGCAGAAAGGAGTACCCGTTTTACCACCCGTTTCAGCGTTAAAGCGTGTCCTCGGGTCAACGCGTAGTTCACCAGATGAGGGATATCAAGAAGGTACTGGCACGGATGTCTAGGCAATATTCCTCCGTTCGTTGCTTCAACGTAACGCACAACGAGAGCGCGGTCGATCGATCGATTAATTTTTTTAATTTACAATACGTGTTTGCGCGCGTGACGCGTGACAAACATCACGGTTGACTGACTTTCATTCGTGGCGTGCAGGCGATCATGGCCAGATAACGGTGTGTTGGGATTTTATTCATTGTATTCCGGTTTTATTTCACAAAAGTTTCACAAAAGTTTCACAAAAGTTTCACAAAAGACGATGCATTTACATACTAAGTGGCAAAGACAAAGGGAAACGGAGAAAGAGGAAATTCGTTCGGTTTCCCGTTGGTGCTCAAGCCGGACACTATGGCGTTTCGCTTGCAGTGTGCATAGGCGATGTTCAATGATGCAAAGAGTCGTGGAAGGGATGCGGAAGCACATCATTTGACAATGTCTCATTGTTTAGGGTGACGAAGACATCAAGTGTCCACCGATAGTTTGTTTAAGGTACGCGAAGAGCAGTGGGTGCGTGTTCGAGTAGGACTATATTTCAGTAGGTATGTACGCGGATGTATGAGTATGGACTGAAAAAGCCAGGCAGAGATTTAAATGTCGATAGACGAGTTTTATTCCGTGTGTACGCCTTTTTGTCTGGACTTTTGTATGTACGAGTAGCTTTGTGCAGAGGTAAATGATTGTCAAGGAGAGTTCATGTCAACTGTCGAGCGTGATTTACGCGAAAGCGAACAGACTGTCACGAATTAAACCAAAGATTTCTAAAGTACGCAAAGACTGTTTAATGTTCCAAGAATGTATAGCTAGACCGTAAGAGTGAATCTACTCGCCTAACGGAGAGCGTGGATATGCGATCGTACTGTACGGGCTCCGGAATCGAAATATTACTCGATTTTGATCGACTTTTTCTTTACTTGCGTCGTTTAACATTTTCGTTTCGTTATTAAGTGAAATATGTTTAGAGCAGAAATAAGAGCGGAAATAATGAGAGCGGTAATATTGTAAATGGTCTTGCTGTCTTGAAGATTTTGCAAAGTTCACGAGGGATTAGCGTATGATTGAAATTGCAACTTAGAATTTATATGATATTTCCTTCTATTATTAATGTATCCGCTATTATAACTACGTATTGTAATATTATTATTTTGCCGAACTTTTTTTCGGTTTTAATATATTTTAATACACTGCAATACCGCAGCGTAATCATTTTGCTAATTTAATTCTAAACGAGATTGAATTGTAATTGTAATTGTAATATTTTCTTTCTTTAAGAAAAAGACCATTATTTATCTGCCATTTCCCTTGGATTCTTAATTAATAAGCATACTCGTGCTTAGTCGTTATTTTGTAGATTAGCGTGCGTTTGAAAAAATTTTACGATACAAATCACAAATAGAGCAAATGTTTCTATTCATTCGCTGTTATTCTGCTGTGCATTATTCGGTAAACGGGTTTGCTGAAATAGAACCGAAGTATCAATAACTTGTATTCTAAACCTTATTTCAAAATATTTTGCTAAAGCAGTTGCGTATCAATAACGGACAAAAATCGTGATATTAGAAACATAGAGAGAATATTTAACTTAAAGATGACTAATGGGAAATACAACTGTTGCGCAACTATTTCATTAAACAAATTACGCATAAGTGAAGAACTTTTCCCTGTATCATAAAGCGTAGAAAACGACGGAAAGCACATTTAATGGATGAACGTGATATAAGTTACGGAGTTCATCCGTCTCATTGCGCTTTTAGTAAAACGACTGGAGCTCCATAAACCACCGCGATCGGAAAAACAAATCACGGTATAAATGAGTGGAAAGGAAAAAGGCTATTTATACGCGGCTCGTAAAAAAAAGAACAAAAACAAAAATAGAATGAGAGAGAGAGAGAGAGAGAGAGAGAGAGAGAGAGAGTCATCGTAGAAAACGATTAATTCCAAGGCAGACGCATTCGAAAGCTTATGCCATCTTACAGTATTTTTATGCAGTTTGAATACAGTGAAGGCGCGCGAGTAGAAATGCTGTGCAATTGCGATCCTTGCGATCCTTTTTCGTTTCCCTCTCTTGCTTCGTCTCTACGTTACGCTCCCTTCGCCAGTGATCGCTTAACTGGATACTCAAAGTGCGATAGTGCAAAACGATCGACGATTCCGCTATCGCGTGCACTGACAACGTTAGCGCGACAGAGAGAATCGCGATGCTCAAGGTATTTACACTCGCACCAACGTCCGTCTGCTTTATTTCGATAGCTATACTTACTTATATATATATATATATATATATATATATATATATATACACGTGTTTGCTAATGTTTAGATGTAGGCACTGGTACGTTGTGGAATTGCAGGCGTACGTACCTGTATAAAAAAATATATATATGCAAAAAATTCAAAAAACTCAAGAGAAAATTTGATATTTAAAATTTAAATCAATTAAAATTAATACATTTCCTTTTGCATTCATTTATGAAATTCAAATACAGTGACAAATGTTCGGATGTTCTGTGCTCCATTGAAAAAGAATTCATAAGGATTGGTTTTTTCTCCAACGAAGTTGGAGGCTGAATGGTTAATAAACTATAAAATTATTTTCTACGAAACAAAAATTGGCGTCTATCCTTCTCTTCTTAAAGCGAGCACTTTGTTCAAAATTGAAATTCGAACGAACGTATTCTTTGAGACAAAATATTTGCACTTTAAAGGATCGTAAGTTATAGTATTAGTTTAATGCTTGTTTGGCTTTCGTTGAAACTGTGCGCGTGCATGCGAGAGCTCGACACATCGGAGATAAAATATACGAAAAGAAAATCTTTATGCATACGCGGAGAAGATGACAATGTGCACGCGTGGGCGTTGGTTCCCGTTGGTTCCGTCGGTGTCAGAAATTCGATGTAGTTCTCCCGCTTAGCGTTATTTTCGACTTTTCTTTTTCATCGTTATCTCCGTGGCACGGTTATTCGGGTCGTTCGCTTACTCGCGCGTCGACGGACTTCTTTTTTGCTAGTACGTGTAGCTGTGCGATACTCTCCAGTTACGCGACCGATCAGCTAATCAACGTTCTTTAAGATCAATACCCGCCGTTTCTTCGAATGAATTTTGACATTTCTTGCAAATGGAGACTTTAGTTAGGAGACTTTAGGGGTAGTATCTCGAATCGGTATTCAAGACGGCTTGAATAATGCGTTCAAATTATCGTTATTATAACTTTGAGCACGCCGATGAAGAAATAACGGGTATTTTGCGGTGTACGATATATTACCGTGCGAAAAGAAAGGTAAACAAAATTTGTACCGCTCGTTATATCGAAAAAGCAATTTCTTTGTAATAAATAGTTGTGCAATTTTCGAGGCCGCGTTTCCCTTAGGCTTCAAAATAATAGAGAGAGAGAGTGAGAGAGAGTGAGCGAGGGAGGGAGGGAGGGAGCGAGCGTGTTAAAGGGGACGACGGAAAAAGTTGGGAAAAAGTAATCGTTGAAAAAGCCTTGAACAAAGTACTTTGCTGTGCGAGCAGCAGTTGGAGGGCGAGGGGGATGCAAATGCACCCTGGGACACGCACGTGTATCGCACGCGTCATTGCACATTCGCGTTAAACGGACCTTGCGATTGGATGCATCGAGTTCCTGGGAAGGATACGCGAATTCGAGGGAATAATCGGATAAGGGTGGCAAAAGCAAGAGTTTGTGGGGGGCGGGAGTTTCAGGAGAATGCTACGCTTTGCAAATAATGCGAATCGAATTGCCCGTGTAGAGATATACATTGGGTTACGCGTGCATTATAAACGTGGCTGCCCACTGGAGATTTATTATCGATGTATCAAAGTATAGGCGCACGAGTACGTGCACGGAATAACGTGTACGCGGTTATACGCAAAACATATTAAAACACATGTCGAGGGTATCGCATGTAACTAAACGTACACACGCATGCTTGCGATCGTAGCAGCGGACGAACGCAACTTTAGATACGTAATAACGCTTACGATGGACTACACGGGTGTACGAGTGTACATTTAGATATACGAATTTGTTTGTGCAATCGGGAGTATAATCATTCGAATACACTTGTTAACATAATGGCAAACCCAATAAATTACGCATACTCGTATCCGTTCACATATGATGCACGGGCAAGTGTCTCTCGCATCGTAATACGAGAAGGTACGCGTAAAAGCATTCGAGAAGTCTCGACGTAATCGCAGACGTAATCGCAGACGTAATCGCAGACGTAATCGCAGACGCAATCGCAGACGCAATCGCAGACGCAATCGCAGACGCGATCTCTTATACGCGTACTCGCTCACTCGCTCGCGCAATAACTTATGCATACACGTATGCGCATAAGCGTTAACAGGTGCAACACGTTGAAGAAGCCTTTGCCGAAGCTTAATGTCGACGTTGTTTATTTAGCTGATTAATGCGAGCACATTGTCGATTTTGCAGGCCAAGCACCTACGGGGATTTTCTCTCCTACGGCTTGATTTATTTTCCCTTTGGCAATTGATATTGATATTGATATTGATATTGGTTATTGGCGGTGGATGGTTATTTCGACTTATTTCGACTTATTTCGACTTATTTCGACTTATTTCGACTTATTTTGACGATAGATGATCGCGCGTCACTAGCCGATAGGGAGATCAGTGCTGTAAAACTACGGGCAATTTAGAGGCTTTCGTTTTATTTATCTCGCGGCAGTATTCATCCAATCGATATCGCGTTTTGTTACACTTGGCAACTGCGAACGACAAACAATCGTAAACCTGACCTTTAGTTTTACAACTCCGAATTCAGTTCTGACGTGCGTCGCACCGTCGGGATGAAATTTATATTCCAATGAGTTTCGAAATTTCACTTTTTCTCTCCAAAAGATCTGCAAGGAAAATCTGCAAGGAAAATATCATTTTACGAACAAGATACCTCGATTTTTCTTTGGCTTTGAGCTTTATAATCTCGTCGTCTTGACATCTGAGAATCGCGGCTTTAAGTTCACCTCCCCGAGGAAGGGAGAAATAATAAAATGTTTCGCGTGCGCCTCGCGAGCGCGTGTCTCAACTTCTCTTTCGGTTTTCGCGAGCGCACATTATACGGCCTCGCTCGACGTATTAAAACGACACTCGAGCTTTTAAGTAGCGCAAGTTTCTGCTGGAGCAGAACGGAAAAATACGACAACTTTTCCTTCGCGTTTTTCTTCTTTCGACTTCAAGATTTTCACAAACATTATTGAGACCGGCGTAGGTCCTTGCTCTGGACCTGGCCGACAGGACTCCTTCTACGACTACCGATTCATGTTTCCGGTCGCACTGGAGGTCGCTTTCATCGTAAATCTAAGAAATATATTTTATCGCGGAGTGCCAAAGTGTTTGTAATTAACGTCTGCTTGTCGCGGTATTAACGAAGAGGAGATAAGATATTTAACGCGAAATTTGAACGGTTATACATTCAATGTCTCGACAAAAGTTTATTCCGTTTGATAATGTCGATCGATCGGTCGATTAAAAATTACATTTTCAAGTATCAAAATAAGAATGGTTCCACGGAAGATCTAATGTAACGTGACTTACTTGGGTTGATTTTTATTAGTACGATATACGTAACCGGTGACCAATATTACGAAGATTAATATTAAGTTCGTTAAACGTCGGATAAAATATGGCGGAAAACTTGAGACTTGTTTCAAAGACTGTTACAGAGATATATATTTTTAGCTCAACTTTCTTTTACCACGACTATCTTACAAAAATACGCGTAAAGAGCCCGAAAGAAGATCATTCAGCACCTCCTCTCGCATCCATCGATTACAGCATTGAATGAACACATAGAACATTAATTTAACCGAAAACAACATCTTTAATCGTAGGAGTAATTATGCGCTAAAAATTAATTCCGTAATTTTATCTTGTGCTACGTAAAAGGAAAATGAAGAAATGAATAGGACAAAAACTTTCGTTCCATTCATTCGATCGAATGTTTAAATTGAATGTTTCACGGAACAAAAATAAATAATACTCTTTCAAGATTGAATAAGCATGCCGACCTACACGAGTATTAAAATGTTCACTTCAACGGGAAGTTCGCCTTTATATTTTGAGAAAATGTAGAAAATCGAGTACTCTTGAGAAAGTTGGCGTGCTATATTTTCTCCCAGGCTCCATGGTACTCCCGTGCATCCGTAAACACAAATGCAAATGCAAATGCAATGTGTGTGCGCGCGCTTACATCTGCGAGCGTGTGTATCTGTCAAATGTAAGGAGGTGCTTTTCTCATCTCTAACCGATAGAGCACTTAACCATTCGTCTGGAAAAAATGTTTTTCCATCCCTTCTTTCGAAACCATCGGATCTTATCGAACGTGATCGAGGCAAAAAAATAAAGCTTAAATCTAGATAAAAGAATCGCGGCTCGTTGCATTAAATCTTGCTCGCGTCTCGAGCATCAATTTTCCAGACATTGAGGAAATGTTGAAAAACGAGAGCAACCTAACAAAGGATCACATTTTCCTTTCCCTTTGTCGTATTTTCCGTTCTTCGCTTATGAATCATCCATTAATCAGGTTCGATCGTCGGTCGTCGGTCGTCGGATAAACAAGCCGGATTCCAAGTAGTGAGTGGATGACGCAAATATGAGTTAAAGCCAAAGAAGGAATATGTGGATTCGCGAAGTCGTCGGCGTTTGGCGTAATTATCGAAAATTTCGCCAGGGTTATTTTATTATTATACGCATCGATCCGAGTTCTCTGCTAATCGCTGCGATTCTAACGAGCGGAAAAAAGTAAAAGCAATTGCTCGCGATATCAGACGTTCCATTTGCTTGTGTCGCATTTCCGAGTTGAAAGGTGTTCGCGCACTCGAAGAGACGGATACAATGGCTCCTCTTACCATCGCGTAAATCCGTGGACGAAGATAGACGATATCCTTAAAATGTTGCCAAAACGATTAGGTGTGCGCTTACCGAAAGCGACCGGAATTCCCTTTCTTTTTGTTCTTATTTTATTTTTTATCATTTCCCTCTTTCACCCTCACTCGCTCGCGCTCACTCTCTCTCTCTCTCTCTCGCTCGCTCGCTCTTTATTCCGAGTCTTTAGTCGAGTTTCGCAGTTCTCCTCGCCATTGTCTTATCCTCCCCGCTTACGAGAGAAAACGGGGAAACTCACCGAGAAATACGTCGCCGAATAAGAATACGGGATTCGGTTGAAATCTGACTTGTAACGTTATTATTTGAAGAGCTGTGTCTTGAATTACACCTCTTTACTCGTCGTAGAAGTGGAGTAAGTGATTCGGACTAGAGTAAGTGAACCGAACCATTGGATAGTTTAGTACTCTTACTAAACGGGGAGCTTATCATTGCGCCAACTACTGCTAATTTAAGCCATGGAAAAAATGGAAAATTGGAAGTCGAGTTCTGTTAAAAAATTTTAACGACTGCTCTAAAGATCGTTTCTAGCGATGTAGAAATGTAATTATTCAATGTTTCGTGTTTCGCAAAAAGTAATATGATACATCTGGTATTTTGAAACGCTTTTCAGCCCTAAAAGACTAGTGATCGCTTAGTTTAAACAATAACAATAAGGCAAAGATATTATCTTACGTATGAAAATTTTAATAATCGTACTAGTTTGTAATTGTAAAATAATCGTAGAGCAATGGAAAATGATATGTACGTTCGATAAGGTAAGAGCTCCGTACATCGTTACAGGTAAATGGATTCAATTTGCTAATTTTCAGCCACACGTTTCATTCAGAATGATGCATTTTTCATTTCGAGATCTATATTTTATTTAGAAAAATCAATAAATTTATTTGTCGCCCTTATCGCTATTGTAAATGTTGGCTCTGCATGAGCATATTTATACCAAGTTTTTTATACGCGTGAGTCGAACGTCACAATGTTTCACTCGCTGGATAGCGATGTACTTGAAAGCACTATTACATTAGCTTTAAGGAGTCTCGTAATAATTAAACCACACGAGTAAATAAATAAAGATATCGAACGTTTGCTGTATAATAGAACGAGTATACTGCAATGAATATATTTTTGTACGTTCGGATAGATATTAAACATTGTCGCCGCTTCTTTTCCTAGTTTCCTTCCGTTGTCCGTGAACTTACAACAATATTCATAGTTTTCCAAAGTAATCTTCTTATAATAGTTGATTTAAGATGGTCGTATTAACTTTTACATAAGTCGCAATGAAATATCTAGAAAATCATGTAGTTTTCTAAGTTATTCCGTTCTGTTCTTTGAATAAACGTATTTTTAAAGTTTGTTTGCAATCTTAAAAGTTCCACCGTGGAGCAATCCGCAATTTCCTAAGTATAAAAAATTGACTCTTTCGTTTACACTTGGGAGTCGAGATTAAAAAGGGTCCTTGCTTGTTTTTTTTTTTTTTTTTTTTTTTTTTTTTTTTTTTTTTTGTGGCGCAACCAGAAATAATGAGTTTCCCAGTTTTCTTTTTCGTTGAAACAAAGGCAACTCACAACGGCTTCCAAGTACCCCTCGCGAGTTCAACTGCTGTCCCATTTACACACGATATCGCATCATACATGCCATACACGATGATTTTTCTATTCGTTGCCTTAAATTTATACACGTGTACACGTTGATGTCCATTATGCGCGGATAGAGGCACGGTTTCCACGAGCGATAAGTATTTATTTCACGAGGAGGAGGCGCGTCAAGCGATTCGAAATAGAAAATCGAAATAGGAAATCGCGCAGCCGAAAAATTGACGATCGAATTTCAGTTCGGGGAAGCATTTTTTTTCCAGTGTACGGATGAGTGCACCGAGGGCGTTAAGCTATTTGCTTGATTTAACAGTTGAGTTTTTATTAAAGGGAGAGAGTTTTTTTACTTTCCTCGGAAAAGTAAAAATATTTTGATTTACCGCGTTACGATATTTTCTTCGTAAACGATGCGCGTCCGTTTCAAAAATAAAATCTTCAAAACGAACTACGTCTATTTACTCGATTTAATGGTGAAATTTACCTTATCGTAAACATTATTTACACCGATTATTTCTTTATTACAGGCATCCATTTGATCATAATAAAAGCAAGGCATCACGAAATATGATTTACAAATTATAAAGTGTACGTTAAATTTCGCGCGGAGCAGAATACAAATTTAGAGTCTTTTATATTACAAATTATTGACATTTCATTATAAGAGCATCGAAAATATTCGCAGATTCGCATACATTTAAGATCTACCAAATTCGTTCTTAATCGACCTTATATTTTATCCTTTTATCCGCGTTAACGCAATGTCGTGAAAAAATTCTCAACTTAAAAATAAAAAGTCAACTGACACGTATATCGAGAGGGAAAATTTCCATTTGCAAATCAACACATATCATTACTCTCGTGCAAAGACGAGTGTTCGACAATACAATTGAACGGAGGAAATTTTCCGTCGAGATTTTCTCCCTAAAGGTATGCAAAATCGTGGTTGTTTCATTATAAATGTATTATACGTAAGGAAATTCGCATTTACCTCGCTCTCGACCTCCGGAGTTTTGAAATATATTGCGCTTCTTGATTTTCTTATTGTCACATCTATTATTATTATTTCTCTTTATTCAATCAAGAGAAGGCACAGCAGAAATTCCTTTTGCTCTCATTGCGTTTCCACGTCCTTTTGACTTAATTGCAAATGCAACTTTAATTATCGAAATGATGAATATTCCGCGGTACATTTTTGGCGCTAAAACAATGCCTGTAAAGTTAATATTAATTCTGAAATTCAGACGAATTTTATGTATTTTGCCCAAACGAAGCTCCACGGCTTTTAGTATTTCGCACAAGAGAGGAAATGGCATGCAATAAGAGAAGTGGATCGACAATTAGTCGGGAAAAAAATCGAACGAAAAATCGAACCTTTGCAGGTCCGATGCATTATGCTTTTGAGTTTTAGAAGAAAATGTCGCTATCGGTTAGATGTGAATAATCAAGTTATCTATGTTACTTCAATTGCATTCGTATAAAACGATCTTTTTACTTGATTCTATCGATAGAATGGAACAATTATTCGCCGATATTTGCTTATGATCGTGTATTACTGTCCTCGTAGTGAAACACACAGGTATCACCTTTAATTGGAAATTCCCTTTATTTTTGTAAAAATTCCACGTGCAACAATTGGCCTTTCGAAATTGAGATTTCGATTTCAATAAACTATAATTTAAATAACAAAGCTTTTCTCACGTTAATATCGCAATACGCATATAACATTAAGCACATTTTAATCTGTTTCGCGCACTGGACGTATTTTGCTTTTATTTAAATTCATGAAATTCCATGGATTTTTAAAATAGAGAAATACCACTTGATCATCGTCAAACTCCATTAGTACGAGCAAATCAATCTGAAATCTTGATTACGTGCATTACCAAATGTTAAATCTATATAAAATTCTCATCGTCACAAAAATCATTACTCTGCCAGTGGGTAGAAAATGAAAGAAAATTAAAAGCGGGAAATTCAGCAACCAAAAATAAAAGCAATCGAGTTTGCCGCACGTACTAACGCTACACTCGATGCCTTATCGGAAATAGCATCGGCGTCCTGCGAGTAAACGACGCATGTAAATAACAAAATAATCGAAGGGATCTCGTGCAGATTTTAACTGGCTGGGGCTCTGCGACATTTTTATTTCCACCGCGTGCTAAAAGTAGTCGGAGCCAAGGAAAAGCGATGTACAGAAGAGTGAAGAAAGCGCTGAAAAAGATTCGCACATGTATGCCCGCCGAACGCGCGTGCACACACGGAGAGAGAGAGAGAGAGAGAGAGAGAGAGAGAGAGAGAGAGAGAGACACACGCGAAACGCAAAATAAAAAGGAGAAAGTGCAAAGAGCGCGGAATCTCGAGCGAGAGAAAATGCGAAGGCTGATTAATTATTGCGCGTTTGCAAGAGTGCATTATGAGTGCGAATGTACGTGTAAAATACGGTGACGAGGAGACAAAGTGGGAAAGCCGAAAAAAGGTACTCACGCGAACTTTACCCTCGTGGTGTACGGCTTCGATCAAAAACAACAACAACAACAACAACAACAACAACAACAGCAGCAGCAACAAAAAGCAGAAAGAAATGAAAATCACTGCTGCGGTAGCTTGAATGCTATTTATATATGGTTTGTACTTACTACAGACACGATAATAGAGAAACAAAACTCCGCCAGAGAAGGCGAGAGCAGAAATGTTAATGATGTACAAATGTGTAATTTAGCGTTGCAGAATTAAAAGAAAAATTAAATAAAATAAGGATAAGGTAAAGTATGCGTGAAATTGCGTCGAGATACTTTGTGGGTTTTTTTTTTGTTTTTTTTTTGTTTTTGTTTTTTGGTTTTTTTTGTTTTTTGTTTTTTTTTGTTTGTTTTTTGTTTTTTTGTTTGTTTTGCGAATATTTACATATAGAGTGACGGTTGATTGCCGTATGCCTGGACGTTAGCGAAAAATGTTGATGCGACGGAAAGAATGTATTTACCTTACGAATGATAATACGCGAAGAGTTATTTCGCTGTTTCGGTGTTTCTATTTTCTTGTCTGAAAACCATCGCATGAAATAAAAGATACTTATTTAACTTAATTGTACGTATTTTGAGAAACTCTAGGTAGCGTTTCGTTTGTAAATATTTCAGAGTTTTGTCGATATAAATAGCGTTGTCGTAAAGTATTATTAGAGCAAACACTTATGTAGTTATTTGATATGAAAGACAACTAATTACCGCGGCAAAAATTTACAATAATTTAATACCAGCTGACTGTGTCACAATTTCATTTACATTCGCAACAGTCTCAGACAGAACGGAAGGTAAAACATCGGAACAGTATCGGTTTCTTGAATTTATGGCGAACAATTTAGATACCAACGTAGACGTGTATTTCCAGGTTCACGAGAGAAAAACCAAATACTTCTTTCGAGCGTGTATATGTTCATGATTATACGTATATTAGCACGTAAGCGAGCGCAACAAACATTTCTGTAAAAGAAATCTAAGAAATGGTAGATTATATCAAAGAAGAAAACCTAACGAGCGATGAATTTATTGGTTGTTTTGCCTTGGCGGATACGATGATCCTCTAACTATCGATGACGCATTACTTTGTAATAACGATCTTTTTCTTTTCTGTCCTCGCGACAAATTTACATTGCGACAGATGAGAATCCCGGTCCCTCGATTAACGTTATTTCGGTTTAGTTTGGTAATTTACTGCATAAGAAAGACTAATGATTTCATATGTCATTGTATTATTTATTATATGCATATAATATACATACGATGTAATAAACAACTATTATATTTGTAAGCAAGTGAATTTTTCTTTCAATAACCATGTTATCTAGCGTTACAATTTATGTAGCAGTCACTGCAGTCACTTTAATTTAATTGTCTCGTGTTACAATTAATCGAAAACTTTCAACTTAGTAAAATAGAATGTTTTCGAATTAATTATGAGCAAAAACTTAAAATGGCGTGCATTTTAAGTTTTTTTTTTTTTTTTACAAAGAAATTTTCTTTGGTTTTTCCTCTTTTTATGAGATTTAGTTTTCTTTATTAAACGATAACGTCAATAAATGTTAAAACTTTAGCGTAGAAATATTTTAATTAGGCTCAGTGTTCCGAAGATTATTCATAAGTACGATGAAAATTTAAGTACTATTTGCCGAAATGAAAAGGTAAGTTATATCTCGTTTTAATTATTTAATTATTATAAATTATGTATTATTATAAATCATCGTAAATAAAGTACAATGCAAAGCACACACAAGTGCGATATCAATTCCGTTAAATTTCCCGCGTTTCGAGGACTCGATGATATTTTCAATTTAACTGAATAGTAATTCATTTTCAGGGATTCATCGGTCTTTTCATAGGTACTTTTCGAAGGATCGTAACGAACGTGAATTAAAATAAATAAATTAAGAGTTATTTTCCTCTATTATTTTCTTGTTTATTACATTTATTTATTTGTAATTAAGTCACTTAATGTTAACATTCCTTTCTCTGACTTTAAGCAAAGCCTTGGATGATTTAATTGCACTGTTTAATTTGACAAATATGTGGTTATTAGTATTTTTCAACAATGAAAATAATGAGATTTCGAAATGAATTTTATCAATATAATCTCAACGCATTAAATGATACCACATGTCAACAGATAGATACCTATTTCAACTAAAGATATTTAGTGCAGATTTTCAATAAACCAAATAAGTAACTTAAGGACATTAAGGAAATTATTAATTGAAGGAAAAGCTATAATCATAAACTGTTTGAAAAAGTACGGCGTATTTAAAGACTAGTTACATATAGAATAGCAAGTTAGAAGTTTGTTGGATTCATCTTTTGTAATTTAAATCTACAGAATTCAATTTTGTAAACAATAAATTTTTAATGTATTCGGTCAAATACTCAAAATCCAGCCAAAAGCTATAAAAAAAAAAAAATTTGAGTTATTTCGTGAGTCTGTATATAATAAACTTGGTTATAAGTAAAATCTTTGCATGTAAATAATGTTAAATAAAACAATGCTCAAATTAATGAATATCAACTCAAGCTGAAAATATTTGGATGATATTTTATTTATTAAATTTCCGAACTCAATTGCCCTTGTGGAGCTTTCATTGAACACTAAATTATAACAATTCTTGTAATTATAGATTTTGGAATCTGTTTGTATTCTCGCAGAGTAGAACTTCGAGGAAATTATACGTGTAACTGATCAATACAACGAAGCTTCTTATGTTATAACCTTTTTAACTAAATTTTATTTATTCACATTACAAGGAGCCTCAGAACATAACTCACAATAAAATAAAGCATTAAACTAAAGAGTCATTTTGAAATTATAAATTCAATTTATAAATCTTAAACATTTATTTTATATATAAAAGTTTTGTTTTAGTAAGAAGGTAAGTAAGTGGCTCTGGGAGAGAGATATACCGAATCAAGCGTTAATATTAATATATATTATGCTATCCATCTATGTTGTTTGTCGACAAACGTAGTTTTCTGTTTATGGCCTTAGTAACTTGACGGGTGACGCGTGGGTTAAACTTTCCTATGCTTTCAGGATCGACAAAAGAGTCTTACCACACTCTTGTCTCAGCTGATCATACAGAATGTGCTCTGTTTGTTCACTCTCTGACAACTATTAAAACTTAATTTAGAGTCTGGTACTTGGATAATTGAAATAATGTCCAACTCTCCAGTGATCCATTAGCCTACATGTTATTATCTTGAGATTGTTCTTATTCAATTTGCTTACTGCAAACTGTCCATATCCGATTAGTCTTTCGGATCGTCGAAGTAGTTTTTCCCGTGTAATTACTCAATAGTTTCATCCCGAGCTAGTTAATAACAGCTTTAATTACGCGAAGGGACTTTTCACCGAGTATTTTTTTTTAATTTCAATCTGTTGGATTGCCTTTGGCATCTTTGCCTTTTCGTTGCCGCAGATTCTTCAATAGTCCGATAGCTACCTTAAGGTAACGGTATTGTATTTAACTAACTCTTCTAAGATCATTCATCGTTTTATGAACTTCCAAGTGTAAAGCCGCAAAACCTCCGGCTATTCGGATCAAGCAGCACCGTTAGACCGTGGAAACAGATACCGAAGGGTAGCGGTTCGGTATTTCTGGTCGGTCTAAATTCAGTTAACCCGGTAATGTCCCTAATTTCTACCTAAAACATTGTTGCCAACTTGTCCAGTTTGCTTAAAATTCCATGATTACTCGCTACATGTTAAAAGATTATAAAAAATTGCTCTGCGTTGATTAAAATTGATCTACATGGTAATTGCCAAGCTATCATTTTCTATACTCGATTGGGTGTATTGGAATTATATTTCAGTAGAAATCAGTAATTCGAGATTAATGATTTATGAGTGAGCGATTGTCAGATCTTTTTTTTTGTTGGCTTCAAGACTTTTTTTTTTTTTTTTTTTTTTTTTTTTTTTTTTTTTTTTTTTTATAGCTCATAACTGTTGTACGATTAAGTTATTCATTATGGGATTAATGAACGTATCACCTGAGTCAAGTGGCCATCATAAGAGCAAAGATAAATTCCGGCTTCGTCGAATCATTTTATCGAATCATTTATGAATCGACAACGCAATAATAATGATATTGTTTCTTGATGTAGTCAATCGCTTTTGCCGCATTCTACTTAGACTCTGTTTTTTCGGCGTTCTTAGATTTTTTTAAGGAGACTTATCGAAGTGGTCACTAGTACTATATTCTCGGTACCAGGTGGTACTATTTTGGTACTATGTGATCAGTCAAGTCTCGATTTCAAAGACAAGATTCTGAAAAGAGAAACACCTCATTCGCATTCTGGATACATTGAAATGGCCTTCTGAATGCTTCAAGTTCTCCAAATGAATGTTTTCAGGGAATATCTACTTGAATTGCCCTTTCCTCGTGTTGGTTTCTATTTATTTTTTGTCCAACCGGCTCCTGTGGTGAAAGATCTGAGTCTTTGCCCATAATCAATTGTTTTCAATGAATGGAAAATAATCAACATAGTCGTCAATGACACATTTGCTGGATATCCTTATGCATCCCAATTTTTTCTCTAAGCTTCTTGGTTGGATAGCCCATAGGAACAATCAATATTTTAAGATCAGTGTCCACGATCTTATTTTTGCTTCCGCTGTCATTTGACTGTTTCTTACACGTCTCCCTTGAGATCGATCTGTTGGAATACGCTCGCTCAGTCGTCTGAGAAAAACGCACGACTTTCTAATATTTATCTTGTCGTTTTCTACATGGATTTTAGAATTTACGTAGAAGCTACGACTTTGATCGGGTATTTTTCTAATTTCAAACGTATTTCCGTTATTATTGGATGTGAGGTGTAACGTTATCAAGAGTTCCTCGGTCTAAAAGTTACGCTGTATAAGCACGTAAGCAGAACTTATCGACGGAACGCTGGTTAATTACTACTCGGTAAATTTCTTATCTTTTAGCCGTGACGTACAAGAACTTTAAAGAACATTCCGCACGGTATAATATTCTGTGTACAGTATCAATGCAGATATGATATATACATTTGAGTACCTGACATTAAACGATTATCAATCGGAATTGGATTCAGAAATACAGCATGAAAATCTTTGAGGGTACTTGATATTTTTAATCCACATACGTTTGAACGCATTTTCTTTCAGCGCGAAAGCGTTTATTACGAAAATAGCCATTCATAACGCACTTCGCTTCGGTAACACTTTAATATCAAGCAAGATGAATATTGCCTCGCATGAATTTTTAAATTGAGTTTCTTCACCGTATCGTGCGATTTATATTATGAAGCGACAATCCTCGGGACACGGAGTCTTAATTCATATTTTCAACATAATTAATCGACTTAACGCGTAACATTAGTCACAATATTTAATACCGTTATTTTTTAAACAACAGTAATCTGAATTCAAGGCAGAATTTTTAACTAAATTCTGTAATTTGATAAACGTGATTTATTTCGTTACACGTCTTGGTCCTAAGCTGGAGATTAAAGTAAGTTATGTAAGATAAGTTTTGGTAATAGAGAAAAAACTTTATTGCAGGGAAGGAATGAATAGAATCTTTCAAATGGTAGCATCTTTAGAATTATTAAATTAAAAATATATTAAATATACTACGAATTTTGCAGAATGGTTAAAATAATATGAAAACTGGAGAACTTGGGATACCTTTCAACCCCTGAAGGGTTGTTAATATTTTATCTTACAAGTCAAAAGTATTCATCTTTCGAAAGTTATAAATGATATTAAGATTTTTATATTAAACGGATTATGACAACTAATTATTTCAATTTTGTACACCTTCGATTATATACTACTCGTTAGAAAGCCTTTAATAATTCTTTGAACTATTAGTAATTTGCTAAATAATAACCGAAAACATTATCATTATTAATGTGTTCTAAAATTGAATGATTAACTTGAATAAATATCACGCTGAAGCTTAATTAATACATGAGCCATGAAATTTAAAATGTTTTAAGTGGTTCATTAATAAGCAAATATATTTCAGAGAGCGTTGGTAATTCATGATTTTGCAATTTACAACTAATAAGAAAGATAAAAGAGACAAATAATACAAGGAGAAATAGCGATGAAACGCAATCTAACGTAAGGAAGCTTATCAATCAAAATCAAATTATCCTTGATGAGCTATCTAATCTTAAAGAAAAAAGAACAATATTCATTTTCATACCTTTGTTTCATCTGAAAATCAATCTCCGAGAGCTTAAGTTTGAGGGAAAATTTTGAACAGTTCTTGCGCTAGTTTCGTTTAATTAAAAAGAAAAATTCTTTCAAAAATTGAAGTAGAAATTTTCATTATTCTTCGCGTACTTTCGCGCGGACTAGTGTCACGCAAATAACGTCATTAGCCAAGAATAAAAGAAACATGTAACTGTAATAAAAAGAAGAAGACTACGCAAAGTAGATGAAGGTGAAAAAGAAGAATATGAAAAGAAGCGAGTAAGACTGAGAGAGAGAGAGAGAGAGAGAGAGAGAGAGAGAGAGAGAGAGAAGAGCTGGAACTCAAAATAGAACGAAGGGAGAGATAAAGGCACACGTGCGCCCATCGAGTAGCTGCATACTTGTCGCAGAGCAATAAAATTTCTTTTCATGAACATTTTCCAGTATCATGGGTATTTGGGCATTTCTCGCCACCGTGCTTTTGTGCACGTGAAGAAAATGGCGCAAGTCGAGCCAAGAAGAGAGTGCACAATGTCTTTCTTTTCTTTTCTTCGCCATCCCCCTTCTCGCGCCTTTTCTTGTACTACTGCGTGTGCCTTTGTTGTTCCGTCGGTTCATTTCTCTCTTAGATCAGCCCCTCCGTTAATACAGCTGACAATTGCGTAGACTGTCGCTTTGCTTCGTTCTCCACGAACAGTTTCTCTTTGTTGCTTATATCTGTCGATCGTTGTGTTTACTTTTCCAAGCGGTACGATCTTAATCTTCTACTTTTTTTAGCGAATCAAACGCGAATTATCTCCCGATGAATTTTTTATAATTGCAAAAATTACTAGTTTATATCCGCTAAGAAGTAATCGTAATATGACTCCTTTGGAGCAAATATTATATTCTCTTTTTTAATTCTTATCTTCTACGCAAATATTCATGCTTCGTTAAATTAATAATATTCATTATTAATAAATTTATTATTTTTGCTGTTATTACGTAATAAATGACAAGTATGAGAGTATTATATAGAATGGATATGCTACTTACCGTATCCTTATTTTATCTTTGAATAGTAATGGCTGTAATAATGTCAAATTAAAGACGCAGGGTAAGCGATTAAAACATAAACCGAAAATCCGACATTGAAATCTTCGATGTATCGAAAATGTGCAATGAATTGTTGATATATTATTTTAGTGCACTTTACGTGTACGTTGCTTTCTCTAATTCACCAAAAGTGATACAAATACGATAAAAACACCCCGTGGTAAATAATAAAATAACCATAAAAACTAATGGCTATTGGTAAGCTTTTTTAAAACTTTTAAAAGGAAACTGATAAATCACCTTATTTTATATGCTTTCATTTTTGTAAATAAATGCCGTTGTTTAAATTATTGAGCAGGAGTACAGTTTTTCCTCTCTTAACGTCGTTTCTTTAATATTAAACATAACAATATCTACAATCATTTAGTGTAATAATAATGAAGTATAATAATAGTATAATAGAATAATAATAATAATAATAATAATAATAATAATAATAATAATAATAATAATAATAATAATAATAATAATAATAATAATAATAATAATAATAATAATAATAATAATAATAATAATAATAATAATATAATAATAATAATAATAATATAATAATAATAATAATAATAATAATAATAATAATAATAATAATAATAATAATAATAATAATAATAATATCGTTATTTCTATTAATAATGAAAATATAAAAACGTTTGTTTCGACTTAATTTCAATGTTTAAATTAGGTCGAAGAAGAGCGTATTGGCTCTTTAATTTTAATCGAGTGTTAAAGCATCCGATTTCTTATACATTTAGATTACATACCGAGACAATTTTGAAACATTTTACATTCATTACATTTTCGTACCTTTCGATAATTATATTGGTAATTATAAACACTTCGAGTACTAAATTTTTTAATAGATATATTTGCTTTATTAGATTTATGTACAAATAGCGTAAGATAATTATTTATATTAATGATTCGTTAGAAATAGTAAAAATTTTCTTCAAGAGTTCGGAGTGAAAATTATAAATTCATTTCAATTAAAACTTCCCTGAAAATGTGCAATGGCTTTTCAGTCATTAAGAAATCTAGCGCTTTTCTATTTTTCTCGAGTTTCTAAATATGTTGCAAAATTGATTACTTTTGTTTTCTTCCCTTATCATTTTAAAGTTCTAGTAAACTTTATTCATATCAAATGGGTTTATGTTTCTCAAAAAATTATTTTCCAAGACTTTTGAAATTCATTAGAGCGCTAAGTTATACTTTTCAAGAAGTATTAAAAATACTCCATTTCACAAAAATATTCTACGTGGCATCGTAAGAGCGGCAACATGTTTTAATTGCACTAACTCCGCATTTAAAATTAAATCATTTTTATGTGCTGTCTTACGTAATTTTTAACGATTTTACATCAAATATTAAAGTTTCATAAGCAACTGTTAGTTACGTATTATACATAAATTATTTAGTTTACTTCCACAAAGCGTTTATGGAATAAATTTATCAGTTTATGATTATGTTATCGGATTAATTATTTAGACGAATAATGCCATTTACAACTAAATTGACTGCGCACAATTTCAAATTCTGTATTATAAAGGTTACTTAGTACATCAACGTTTAAAGCTTCTAAACGTTGAAATATTTTTAGTAAATAGTTTGACAAGCATACGAATTATATTACCTAGTTTTACCGGTTTTATCAACCGATTGAAGGGAAAAGCGTAGAGATTCGCAGATACGAAAATTTTGGATGTCGATTAATTTTAATATCCGTACTGATTTCGTAAACGATCGAACAAATGACTTAATTTTTCAAACCGACAAACCAGTTTTTCTTTTTTAAATATCGCGACATTATTTCGTAACATTGACTAGCAATTCGTGTTGATATTAAGCAAACATAAAAAATGCCGCTTTTCATTGTGTAGACCCGCATTTTGTTGTAATATTTCCTCCTCGCCCAGAATGAAAGGCAGCACGACGAGTAAAGTTAAGAAAATGGAAAACGTCAGTTACGAAAGCAACAATCTCATCATCATGCTCGTATTGCATTGGTCGCAACGATCATTGTTCTCATCCTCATAGCTTCCGGCTAATTTTTCAACCTTCCTCGCGCTTCTATTTTTCGTTCTTCAGCTCGCGCACGTGCAGCACCTTTGGATAATAAAAAACCACGTGACAAAATGAGAAGAAGGGGGCAAGTAATAGCGAGATAGAGAGAGAGAGAGAGAGAGAGAGAGTAAGAGAGAGAGATTGGAATATTGCTCTCTAGCACCAATGCTACGACGGTGCTCTTGGTGGTTTTGATTCCCCTTCGGCGTGAGTCTTTGTTGAGATACGAGCGACAATGACACTGTAGGGGACGACGAATAATGGCACGTGATTATTATTTTTCCGTCAAGATACGTCGAACAGCTCGGGCATCGTTCACGTTCACGATTAACATTGGATTTACTCGATATTACTCGATATTACTTCGTAATGTCTATGCCGATGAAAGTGTTTCGAATTTTCGCATTTCTTCCTTCGTTTCATTATCACTGAACATACTTAAACGCATCACAAGGCTACGCATTTATTTGACATATTCGTTTACTCTGCTAATAACGTAATTATATCTGGACTACAAATATCTTAACTTAGATTTACATTTTTTTATCAACGTTTCACCAATATTTACGCGATATTATCCTGCAAAAATTGAACAAAGCACATTGCTATCTTATCGAATTCATTCAGTTATTAAAACGTTATTCACGCTTCTGCAACATCCATTCTACCGTAAACCGATGTACCGTAAAGATACGTCGAACGATCTGTGCTTTATTTCGTGTCTCTGGCCATAACCTCCGAAGTATCGGAATAACTTCGCTAAACGAATGTTCTATTTTTCTATTCTCCTCTCTCTCTCTCTCTCTCTCTCTCTCTCTCTCTCTCTCTCTCTCTCTTCGCTTATATACGCATAAATTCGAATACGCAGGGGCTGAGTATGTTACAACAGATTTAACATTAACATCGGTTACTCGTTCGGAAAACACGCAAATATACTCAAGTAAAAATTTACCACAAAGTTTAGCGTTACGGCTATACAAAAAAGAGACGGGAAGATATGGGCACATATTCCTTGACTTAACATTGCGCGATGGCGCTCAGAGAGAGAAGAGGGAGAGACAGAAAGCCGAAGAAAAAACTACGTAGAGTTCATTTTTCGCTCGGGAGGGATTCGACGTAACTGGCCCTAAGGACAAAAAATACACACTCTGTGCGAGATATCGTGAAAAAAAGTCTCAAAATGAGAGGAAGAGAAACGGTAAAAAGTTTCAGGAAAGCGGGCCAGAAGTACGAAGAGGGAGAGGACAACATTTTTTCCTCTCTAGTCAAAAATGGTACATCAGAACAAAAAAGCGAGCGAGTTTGAGCTACAGTGTCGGAAAACTGAGAACGGGAAAATAAAAAGGCGCGTAGGCGTAAGCGAAGATGAATGATTGTTTTAACGACGATTATTCCGTATGCTGTACGCAAAGATATAAACTGTCGTATGCAAGGCTTGAAGTTGTACGGATAATGCGCGTGAAACGAATTTTTAGCCGTTACTTTGTTGTTTGCATTTTAACACACTTTCCTTATGTTACGTGAATATTTAATACATTTTTAAATAAATACCTATTTTATTATTCTTTTGTACTCGCACGTGCTCGTAACAAATTCATCAACGATTTGAATTTTTCAAATTTTATTCTTTGAATGTTATTTTTAAGCTTATTTGATAATTTTGAATTACGTCAAAACGTTCGCATACTAGTTGATAAACAAAACGTACATTTTCTTGAAATACTTTAGTTGTATATCAAAATATTTTATTACGAGGAAAACGAACTTTTTAATAATCCTATAAAGGTTTTTGCATTAACTCAGGATTTCCTAAACACGAGAAAAATTCATCTACAAAGGAAAACCGCGACTTAGAAGTAAGGAAAGAAGATAATATAATGGGAAACGCGTGAAAGATAACAGGAAGAAGGATCAAGAGAGGTAGCCGATAGAAAATATTGGGAAGGAGGAATATTGGGCGATGAGGGAAGAATGAAAATGATTGCGATTAAATGTGAAAAAATAGAGAACAGAAGTATTTGATTAATAATATAAAATAAGAGTATGATAATGAAGAATATTCAAACATTAGTAAGTTCAAGATTTTATTTATAAAGCGTTTTGTATCGATCGAATAATCATTGTATTAATTAAAAGTCAGCGTGTTAATAAATATGCAATAAATAACACGACATATAGTATACACGTACATTAACTCAAGGATACATATAATAATACAAGTTGTGATGATCAAATAGTCATCGCGATTTAAATATTAATTTTATACTTTATTCAAATTTTTGACAATAAAAATTATTTACGTGAAATTTTAGTACAAGTTATTCATTTGTCAAAATAGACGTGAAATACTTCTTGAATTAAAGTCTAAGCTCAATTAACTACGAAATATAATATTATTTTCGTAGAGCAATCAATTTCTTTTGAAATACAATATATAATTTTTTACCGTTTCCATTTCAAAATTGCACATAATAATTTGACATAATTGTAAATAATTTCGTATTCATGATTTTTTTTAATTATATGACATAACGCATAACGAATAACGCATGATTCTTTCAAAATGAATGCAAACGAATCGCTTACACACAATTAACGATAGAATTTTATATTCATATTTCTTTATGATTGTTCAAAATGTATTAATTAACTCAGTAAATTGTTTTATATTAAAAGTAATAATCAAATACTCGTGTAAGTAAATTTGCCAATACATTTTATAGAACGTAGTAAGACTTTAAAACAAGAATATAAAGGTACAAATACCTAATAAATTAACTTTATATAATAATTTTTTATAATAATTTTATTGTTTCTTAAAATTTTAAGAAGAAAAATCTGTAACATTTATTTAAAGAAAAATATTAAAAACAAATTTATGACTTTGCACTTTTATGTTTTTTATTTTTAAGTGGATAAATGTCTTATGATATAAATATCTTTAAACAAATTATCTTATAAATTTTTAATAACGAATCGTATCATTACGTAAGGATTTTATTAGGTTGCCTAAGATATAACGATTCTAACTCAAATTATTTGCAGCATAAGGAATTTATCTGGCAAGAAGATTCGAAAAGATCTTACATAACTGTAAAGTATGTCTTCGTTCTTATCGAAAGTCTTATATTTGTGAGTATTTTTGTTTCAATTTTTATACAAAAGGAACTTATGAAAAATCATAAATTTATCATAATATGCCGAACATCGGAACAGGTGTCATTTGATTATTTATGTGTTCATTATAAATTTATTATCAAATGTTCATTAAATGTTGTAAAAAATCCACGAATTGCAGGAAACTTTATTGAATGCTTACCGAATAAAAATGTTAGGAAATGCTTAACCTCATAATTTCGCGTACATCTAATGACAATTCGATCTTCTACACCTTATTACATTTATTTTTATATTTCCTTTATTATGTTTATAAATGACAAGTAAAATGTTGAATCATTACTTCATTTTACGCTATAATAGAAGGTGTACATTCAATTAAAAATATAAAATTAAAATTAAATTAAGCCAGGATAATAAGGAGCAGGAGGAGGAGGAGGTGAAAAACGAGAGAGAGAGAGAGAGAGAGAGCGAGAGAGAGAGCGAGAGAGAGATCATGTGGGAAGAGATGGTTTAGATGAGTTAGACATCTGTACGATTACGTATGTATTGATAAAAAGAAATAGGAAGAAAAAAAGAGGTAAATTTTATAAGTCTTAAATATTTTATATTATAGCGTAAAATTATTCTTGTTTAAATGACAGTTTCTAAACTTTACTTTACTCGCTTTTATCGCTTAAATTTTTTTTATTTTTCTACCGTTTTATTGCGTAAAATTTTTCATAGTTATACGGCCTCGTATTTATTAAGAAAATTTTCATAATATTTTTCGTTTATCCCTTCATTTTAGAAAAGTTCATTGATAAATGTTTTTTAAATTCATACATAGATAAAAATAACGCGTTGTTTTTATTTTAAAATGTAAAGTGCCGACTATATTAGTCTCGTTTTATTTACTAATATCTAAACAAATTTATTTCAATAAAACATATCTTGGATTTTCCCTTTACAATTTTCTCAAGAATTAATGAATTAATCTCTGTTGAATTTATGACTTTTGATATTCCGAACAATTTATGTACACGTTACAAATCTTTCCTTTTTACACTTGCAATTTTTTATCTTATGAACGTTACCTTGTATGTAACTTTTATTTCCTAACAATGTTCTCATTATTGTTATATAGAAATTTGTCTTGCTACAAATTATAACGTGCAATACAAATAATGCTAATTATCTTGAATAAACATAGATACGTTATATTATATTGTTAATTTTTATACTTATTTAATTATAACACTAATATTACATACGTACTTATAACATTTATTCATTAAAAAACTCGTCTGTACGTTTCAGTTACAAATACGATTGTACCGAAACATGCCGTAACAATTAAATGACAAAATTAAAAAGCTAATCCAAGTAAATGAAAATTCGAGGTGAAATCAATGCAAATATTTAACTTAATCATTGAAACGCAAATCAAGAAAAAGTTAATAGAAAAGAAGTAATTCATCAGCGTGAAAGTAATATGCGTAGTCGAATGAATTCATTATAATCTTCATTAAATCGTAATCGTGACGCTTGGAAGTAGCTAAACCTTTCATTTTATTAATTCGCGGACCCGTCAAAGCAAGAAACATTCACAGATGGCAGATATATGCCACAACTTACGTCACTCCCTTCTTCGTAAGACGCTACAATAACGGAAGCTCGTTCCACCGGGAAATTGGCGTAGACAGCCATGGGAAGAAAGCCGCGCTACGTCGAATCGATAAATCGAGAAAAGAAAGTAAAGTGGTTGGGAGCGAACCGTAAGATGTCCGAAGCACGTACACCAATTCATCGCCCTGAGGGTTAAAGGAGATGGAACGACGACGAGAGGTGATAAGGAAGCGGGCGATGAAGAAGTAAATAAAAATATTTGAAGTGAAAGTATTTGGTACTAAAGAGGCCTATTTTATTGCTTCTGGCGATGTTTGTATGGTCAAGTTTGTATGGTCGCGCTTACAAAGCTTTCAACTATCGTGTTGTCAAGCGATTTTTAATCTTTTTATGCCTTTGTCATCCAGAGTACAAATTATACATTCAAGTATTGGCTCTAAATATATCTATTGACAGTTATCTCCGATTCTACCAAACTTCAATTCAAAGTTGAAGTTTGCTCAACTCATGTTACCAACTGTTAATAAGTAATAATAAATTATTTCCTCTATATTTACAATAGTTTACTTTTGCTAGACTGTGATGATTTTTATAAATTTATGAATGATGTATTCGAGTGTAAATTATTGATTTCAATTGCACTCGTTAAATTATCTTGCTTGAATGAGCCTCAAAAACCTATACACTTCAGCTTGCTCAGGAATTCAATAAAAGTACGGAAAAAAGTCATTTCATATCTGTTAAAGATTTTATTAGACATTTAATTTTTTCCCCGTGTTATATATATATGTATGTATATATATATATATATATATATATATATATATATATATATATATATATATATACATACATACATATATACACACATATATTATTAATTATGTTATTTCATTCTTTTATTAGAGGATTTTACTAGAGGATTGTACAATTTAGCTATCTTGATCTAATCAGCCTATTATTTAAAAGTAAATAATAAAGAATGAGTATTAGCAATTGCCGATAGTGCTTTAATAGAATACATAAAACAACGTAAAAAGTAAAAGTTCGAATGCAGTATTATTAAATCCAAAGTAAAGATTTTAATAGAAAGTCCATCGTGGAACAAGGTGTTCAAAAGTTTAAAAAATATAATTATGAACGATATATGATATTCGATAAGTTACGTTAGATTTGATGATTGTTTGAATGTTTGTATTTGCATTTTAACTATACTTAATGTTACATTTTCTTGCACGCTTTCTTCCGAACTTTAATAATTATTTCGTTAGCGATATGTTTTAGACGAGTATGAATATTTATGATGCTTCTGAACGCACACTTATAAGAAATTAAAATAATATACCATTATTTACACGGAATGAAAATTCACTTTAATTTAAAGAAAAGGAAAAATATAAGATTAAATTGAACATAATTTTAAATGCGAGACTTATAATAATTAATAGTTGGAGCTTTGGTATCCAACTAATTAGTGCGTCGTATATTTTAGTTCAAACATTTAGAATAATTCAATTATGCTCAGAATGTATACACCAAATAATTATATTAGAGCAGAACTCGATACCCGCATTTTGTACAATTTCATTTAACGAGAAAATGAAAATGTTCTTCACAAAATTATAAAAAAAGGTACACGCTTGAAAACAATAATACGGTGAAATGGATTAATTTGATAGACGAGTTTCGTGTCCGTACTTGCGGTCGAAATAAGAAACAAATGTTGGGATAAGTTTCTTTTGTTATTTCGAGTGCAAATAAATTTTTTCCCGATGAACGAGTGCCCAATAGCTTCGAGTTCTAACTTATCCTTTCTCCGTTCATAGAGAGATTTCATTTAGCTTCGTATCCATTTCGCACCTCATAATGAATACATTGCACTTCACGTGTACTTCAAACCTAACTGTATTACTAATAAAAATCACAACCATATTTGTATTTTTTTATTAATGCGATTAAGACGCAAGAGTAAGGATCTTCGATCGGCTTGACAAGCGCAATTCCTCACATTAACTCAATATAAACGAAAAGAATGCGTGGATTTTAAGAAAAATTATTGTTTTAACAAGCTATTAATAGAAGGTATCAAATCACAACGAGATGATTTTAATATTAGATAATTGAAACAAAGCATCAATTTTTGTTGACTTGTTGGTTGCATTATCAAAATTATAAGCTCTTACGAGCAAAGATTTTATCTTGAGAGCATTAACGTTGTATTTTAATTTTTTTACTTTTAACATTGTATTTTTTATATTCTATTCGTGATGTATGCAGTTTACATTAAGTTTCTAAGTTTCTTACAATATTTGTATAAATTTTTGAATATTACGTTAAGTATGATTTTTGTTAATTATTTAATGATTGGAGATCCTTATCTTATTATGTATGAACATTAATTTAGATACAATTCAAATTGGAACTTTCTAAACATTGAATATTTTTTATTCTAATCGTACATTACGAGTGAAATGTTTCTGTATTATTTGTTTTAAATACTTTATTTATTCTAGTACTCTACAATTTCGATAAATAAAGACATTATCTGCTATTGCTTTTTTTTCTTTACTCTTTCTTCTGATATAAAATCTAATGAAAGAAAAATCTGTAACTATCATTCCGAATGAAAGAGAAAGGTGAAAAAATAGACGAATAGAAGTAGACAGTGATTTGTGGAAAAAAATAATGATTGAAGTGAAAGTAAGAAAGAAGAACGAAAATAGAAATAGAGATTTGAGAAAAAAAGATCTTAGGTGAATATGTGAAAGAGTTATAAAGAAAGTCGTCTATATCAAGAACAAAGGAATATGAGAGAAAAATAAGAAAAGAAAGTTTCCAACGCACGTAAATCTGGAAAATCGTACTCTATTCTATTTTTATGTTTTGATTGCTTTTATTGAATTGTATTTTCTTGGTGTGTGTGTGTGTGTATATATATATATATACAATAGTGGATGATGAATAAAAATTTAAAAAAATTTTCACACACACATGCATATATATATATATAGATTTATGTTCCAGGGAAGATATGAACTGCTTTTGTGAATAGAATTTCTTATTTATTTTTTTATTTTTTTAATACAAACGAATGTATATTCTCGTTTAATAAAATTGGAAATCTGATAATTAGTGGCACTTTTTATTTATATAAAGTAAATAAAATTTATCTATGGCATTGTTCTTGCCTTTTGTTTGCCAAAACATTATAAATATGTACTACAAATATCATTAATGATCTTCCAGATTTTGCTAACTTATGAATAATTCTCCTACTTTATCGTAAGTTAAAGGTAAGTTATAGTGCAAGGGAATATTTCTTATAAAATACATAAATATAAGATAGAAACAAAATTATTAAATAAAAAAGAATTGTATACTGTGTAAATCTAAAGCAAAGGTTTTGAAAATTATTATTACATTTATTTTATATATTTTTATACGTTTTCACATGCAAGTACGTGTAAATAAATAAATATCGATGTTGGAATGAATAATCACTAATCCATATTAATGATATGGACATGCTAAGAATATTTATTTAAATAACAGTTTTACATCACAGAGATTATTCAACTATTTTCTAGTAATTAAGAAATCTTTAACATGAATATTATAACAGGTTATTGATTTAAGCCTTGTAAGTCTTTCTTAGAGTAGTATGGTAATTTTTATTTAGTTAAATATATTCATAAAGAATTTTTTTCAGATTCTTATCTTTTCCATCGATGATATAAGCTTTTTCTATAAAATATCTTATGATAAAAATAATTGGAATTAATTTTATATTTTTCTGTATTACCTTTGCAAAAGTATATCTAATTTTCTTTGATCTACAAATGAGTAAATCGCATTAAAATCACACAAATTTGACAAAAGCAATTCACGCTTTTATAATTTAACCTAAGAGTCGAGAATTACAATTATAATAAGTATTATTTTCTTTGATTTTTCAGATTATAGAAAACTGTTTTTGGAATAAAAATCATTTCAAAAATCATATTTGTAAAAAGGTTTCCGATATTTACGGCAAATTTTCTACAAAGTTGAAATTAATTTCATCGTTAAATTATCCATTCAACAAGTAGGTATAACGAGTGAGATACGCGCGGGAAAGCTACAGTTCGTCAAAATTTTAATTTTTCTAAATTGCATTGAAATTCGTCGTTTTATTTTTTCAAGATTTCACATGTAATATAAGAAATCATAAACGTTAGCTTCGTTAAAGTGTGACAAGCGAAGAAATGAGTACGCAAAGGAAGTTGGATATAATGAAAATTTTAGGGATAAGATATGAAAATAAATTAGAAGAATCTTCCTGTTCTTACGCTACATTTCAGAGATTTAAATTTACTTGGAAGATATTCGCCGACAAACTGTTTAAATTCAGCTTTCAGTACACTTTTAAAGGAGTAAGAATAAAGATTCACAGCGAAAATCCGATGACGAAGACTAACCTCTGAACCTCCATAATCCATTTTTATTTCAATCCGTCTACTTGTACCAAAGCTAAATCTGGCAACGCCTTTATCTCATTCATCCGCAACGATCTTTAATCTTATTGCTTCGCGAGTGTCCCGCCCTTGTCCCACTCAACGGCATTACTTTTTTCCATCCCCCCCTTTTTACCAACCATGTGCATCTTGACGAACTGACGAACGTGCACCACGTGCATCCAGCCTTTGTCTGTTTTGTCTGTTTTGCCTGTTTTGCCGAGTCTGAGAGGCTCGTCCCGACAACGATAAAGACAGGGAGAAAAAAGTGTACGTGACATACGCGGATCATTTATTTTCGCGCTTGCCGATGTGTATATGGTATGTACACCTGAGGCGGGAGGAGATGGCGGATGAGAAAAGAGAAAAGAGAAAAGAGGACCGGAATAAGTCACGCTCGGGGAGTATCTCGTCGCGTTCGTTCAAGCCCAAGTGCCCGAGGATACAACTCAGGAGGAAAAATGAAATTTCGATGTACAGTTCGAGTGCGCGTGTGGGTAGACATGTTACGTGTATGAAGTAGGTGCGAGAGGCTGAGGCTGTAAGTAGTTGATTAATTTTCGCGCATTTTGCCTGATAAATAGATGAGATCTTTAGGTGGTTTCGTTTTACAATTGGATTCCTTTCAGCTGGTTCATTAATTTTTCTTTTATTCGTTGCACGAAATCATTGTGGATAAATAAAAGGAGCTCTAAATTTGTTTACAGGTCGTTTGTGTTGCGATCTTTACTTTCCCAAGATATACATTACGTGTAACTTTGCGCAAAGTAAGATTACAAATTTTAATTTTCCTGAAATAAAAGTGAAACACATTATAAATAAGTAAACTTGTAGATCATTTATTTTATTTTTGTCGCTTTTAATGAGATATACTTTTTGTTATCTAAGATTACAAGATATTTATAAATACCGCATTTTTAAATCAATTACCTTTAATTATTCTCAGGTGGAAAATATATTTTTCACAATTAAAAGCTTTAGTAATTCTCACGACAAAAAATGATAGCTGTTTCAAACAAATTATCATTTTTCAGTTTATGTTAATTTTGAGGATTTTAACGTATAACTCGGTCATTATTTCGTTATTATAAATATCGACAGTTTATTCACTCACTTTAGTGAGACATGATGATAACTTTATTAAGAAATTTAAATCCTTATTTCATTTTTATATTTAGAATATAAAATGCTTCATTTAACTTTTGAAGAGTGCTTTTTATTCCAAAAAATAACTGTATTTTATTTTTCATAAATTTCTAAATATATATTATCTCTATTTGTGTATAATATATTATACTGAATATTAAAAGGTAAATCGTTTGAAAAATGAGTTTCAAGCGTGATAAATTTATATTTTTATAGAGAATTATAATTTATTGCTTTAAAAGAATCAGTTTCAAAGAGTCTTTCATTTTACGTAATTATTTTAAACGCGTATAATACATCTCTAAAGTATAAATAAAGTAAATAATAAGTACATAAATATGTAATTTACTTATTTGGATAAAATATCATTTTGAATTATTAATTTCGTATCATTTGAAATTTCTACTTTTTCTAATGTATAAAATATTTTATTCGTAATAATGTATATAAAGTACATTTTGTCCAAAGATCAAATATATGCTATTGGATAATTTTATGTGTACATGTAATATAAATGAGAAAATTTATTCGATGTACAAAATCAACTTTTCGTAGGAGTGAATTTATGTATATATACACGCACATACAATGTGTAGCATAGTACAACACATACTTAGTTTGATAACTTTGTTGCATATATATTTTTTATTACAAACCTATTTTTGAATCAATGCATTTTGAAAAATTTTGATACAACATATTAAAGATAAATATGCTTTTACTTTTCTTTATTTTACTGGGAACATAATATATCTTTAAATTATTACATTATTAAGATGTATTAGATTGCAATATTAAACATAAATTTTTTTATAAAATTACCTAAGTTGACGCTTTATTTTCACATCTATAAACGATAATTTCTATGCTTTTCAAATCGTCTAATTATTTGAATTTATTTTTCATTCTTCTTTATACTCGTAAGTAGTTAATCGATAATTTTTTTATAACCTTCTATGGTCGAAAGACAAGAGTTTTAATTGAATTTCAATTTTTTTAATTTAATATATAAGATATTGTACAAATAAAAACTAAAAAGTAAAATAATTATAAGGAATTTTGATAAACGAATTTTGAAAGTATATAAAAAATATTTTATTGCAATTACATTATGGTTATTTATAAATTTAGATTTGAATTAATACGAATAATTTTTATAAATTCTTCATAATGTGTGTACACGAGTAATATTGGATAATTTAAATATTAGGTATTAAAAGAAAAAATATATTAATTACATGATTTTTTTATGAAGAGACGAAAAACAGATTTTTGTGCAAACGTATCTTAAGACTGTTCGCAATTTTTTATTTTCAGGGTAGTTCCGAATCTCAGACCTTATAGCATTTATCATAATGGAAATGATGTCATAAAGAAAATGACAACTAAATAATAAATTATTCAGTTAAAACGTTTATTTATCCAATTTTATTTACCTTACGAAAATATTTAATTAAACTTTAAAATGTATTTAAAACATAGAGGATTGATAAAGTTACTTTGAATTCTTAAAATCTGAATAAGAATAAATACGACCCAATCATCGGAAGTTTTAAATATTGAAAAAAATGAAATGATAATCACGGGTACACGCACACAGTTTCAAACCTAAAGCTTTATTAAAGCAATGCAATCGTATACACAGTTATTCGACAAGACTATGTAATAGTTCTTCGTATGTTCTTCGTACCACCATTAATTTGACTGAATATAACAGGTCGGGAAAGGCGAGAGCTTAATAACATTTTAACCGGAGTTAATTTGCACTTTCAATTCACTTGGTACGTCGACAGATATATACATATTGAATAGCTTCCTGTATATTGTAACCGTATATTTACATAATAGTACACATCGGCAATGGATAACACATTTTTTTAGAAGGTATAATATTCTATTATGAAACCTGTTCCACTAATTCATGTATTAGAAATAGCCGAGAAATTTGATGAATTACTTTGTATTTATGTTGATTTTTTAATATTTCTTTAATTCAATCGATACTGCTATTAATATTTCCATTTTTCACACTTTTATTATCTTAGTATTCATAACCGTTTTATTCAATTGAAATAAATAATTAAATATAATTGATTTGTTTTCAAGATTTAATATGGAAAATTGCTTTAAATTTTGACCGTTTGTTAGATTAAAAGAAATTCTATAGACTCTTGTTATCAACATTTTTTCGATTAAATGGATATTATTAAATTTTATAAAAATATGAATTCATTTAAATTGTAATGAAAATTCATGTAAAACTTTATAATGCGTGTATAGAACTTAAGTACGTGCAATCTATAACTTGAAATTCACTTTTTCTAATTTCATTTAATAACGGTACATTACTTTTCTGCTCAAACTAAAATAAATTATGTATTTCATTTGATCGTAGGAAGCATGTTATCTATTACATTCTAAAATCACTTAAATTATGTGCAAGAATGCGATGAACGATTGCACATCAGTTTATTTATTTAAGTTACATATAATGTACAATAAATTTCTTTAACACTTTGGAAATATTTCTATGGAATTATAATTTTTCGAAAACTTCAAATATAAATGTATGCGTTATAAAAATAAAAAACTCGAAATATCTTTTAGACGATAAAAGTATTAAAAATATTAGCATATTTTTTACCTTATTTATTTACATCACGTGTGATAGAAAATGACTAGAATGCGAAGAATTTATTTACAACCTTTCCGAATAAATGATAATTAGATAAGTGAGAATAGGATCACATATTGAACTTTATATTATATTATTTTTAAACGTATCATAATACTTTATTTTACAATAAAAATTTCATTGATTTAATTAACAATTAATATAGTGCAAAAATGATTTAAATTTATATTAAAATCCGCGTGACAACGATGGACTAATTTTTAGAAAAGGTCAAAGAATAATAACCAAATGTCTTACGAATTAAGAAACTTTTCATGGATATATTGATATATATTATATTGATATATATTAGTATCACTAAATTAATGTGAGCATGTAAGTGTTGCTAGTTGCTAGTGAACTATATATAGTTCACAATACAATTTAAAGTAAATAGATTTTTGCAATTTACATGAATATCTTTTTCATTATATTTCTCATGAATTTGAAAATTGATACATGTACATTTATATAAAAGATAAAATTTTTATGATGTTAAAAGATACGTATTGAATTTTATGAAAAGAATATCGTTTTACCGATGTTCTTAGTGATGCAGTATAAGTATAGCGAACTATCATGAATTAATTTACTTATTTTCTTAGTGTCCTTGTTTTTCATATAATACACGTTAGACAATGAATCTTATATATCTTTTTATTACTTCAAAAGAAATTTGCAAAATTTATGTTTAAGCTGTTATATTGAATCGAGATAATTATTTTTCTTTTTCAAAAGCTTAAAAAATAATTATTACCGACAATAATACAACGACACTTAATAGTAACGCTTACAATATTAAGATAAACATATAATATAAAAAATATATATATTTTTTTATTATGCAAAGTATAATATTTGTAATTCAATTTTGTAAAATGTCATGTCTATTGTAAAGTAAATATTTAACAGTAATGTCGAAATGAAATATAATCCATTCTCAATTAAATAATAAGCTTTGTATGCTTGATATAAAGCTACGATACCAGGGAATATAACATAAAAATAATTAATTCTAAATTCGTAAACATAGTAACGTATAATTGAAAGTTTAATAGCAAATAACAGTATAAAATTTTGATCAGAAGGTATTTACTGTATAATTACAAATGAAACATCCGAATATTTTTGAAATAACTTGTATTGATATCCAAAATATTGGAAATTGAAAATGAATAGTTTCTTATTTTATAATGAAATCATTTTGTTAATTATTCAAGAATTTAAATTTAATTATTTTTACAAACTTAAACTGATGCATTTCAAGAATTTTTCATAAGCATTAGCTTTATTTGTAGATTAAGCATATTTAGAGTATGTAGCCTTTATAATACAATTTTTAATTATTTACGATATCTGTACATTAGCATTCAATACGGAGCTTAATCTCATTATTTGAAAACCGTATATCCTTAGAATACAAAAAGTGAATTTTTTTTACCGAATGGTGAAGATTTGATATTCTAGTTACGTTTTTAAAATTACGTATTGAAGTAACTGGTTGATCATTTTTGATTGAAGCAGCGCATGTCCAAATATTCCCATGCGCTAGAATTCTAAGGGGAAGGACTTGAGGGAATTCTCCTACATTAATAAATTATTCTTCCTGTTGTGATATTGGAATTGAGACTCCAGAGAGACCCGCCTTGAGACTTTAATATCTTAACAAACGACTCAATTTCAGATTAGAGATTGTTTAATCTTTCTTATCTGGCACTGAATAATCGTAAAGTGTTAACAATTTTAGGCCTCTCTAGGAAGCTCCTTTTTCGAACGATTAATTAGAATAATAAAAGTGTAAAAATCACTTTTTAAAGCGATCAACTTGTAAAAATTAACTGAATTTGTTTTTTAGCTAAGGACTACGAATAATATATTATAATATATATGTTGAATAATTCACAGTACGTAAAAGTTACTATTATCGAAAGATTTTAATGAATTTGAAGTTACAGTTTGTTTGACTATGCAAAAATATTTAATGAAATTTTTAATAATGTCTAACACGAATGAATTAATATTTGATCTGTATTTTTTGAAATAAATATTACTCAGACTGTTGATCATTAGCTTATCAAATCTACTAATTAAGTAATATTAAATAAGATGATTTTAGTACGGATTATTCATTTATACGTTATCGAGCACTTAATTTATCTATGGGAAATAAATTATTTAATTGGTTAGAAAAATATGTATTTTTTAAAGAAAGTTATGCTGCTTTTAGGAATCGAATGTTCGATAAACGAAGACTGAAATATTACGTATGAATTATTTCAAAAGTATTACAATTATTAAAATCATTCGCATTGTCTTTTATAAGGAAATTATCTCACGTGTTTAAATAAAAATAGTGATAAAGTTAAGAATTTTTGTAATGAGAAATATTCGGTCACGCAGATCATGTCTGGGAGCAATTTTCGATCAAAACATGACCCAATTGCAAATCAAATAAATCAATGTTTAATATGTGTTTCCAACCGAGTTGAAAATTATATCTAGTATAATTTTACCAATTCTTACATGTACAATTTATGTATTTTTTATCTAAGTCTTTGCACGTATAATTTTTTGTAAACACTTCATAAATAACATTCAATATTGTACCATTGCGATTTTAAAGATTATACGCAAGTTATTTAATAATAATGTTGGAAGAAAGCCTTATTAATTACTTATTTTCTTTATATTATATTTTCCATGTATAATAAATTATAGTATACATGATCTAACAATTATACTTGGGTAAAAATCTATGAATACCCGACATTTATTTGCATAATAAGCATTTATTTATCTTTTTTTTTATTTCTATTATATACCTTTGAATTTCACTTTAGAAATAAAAAAACGTAAAAAAATATTCATAAAAAAATACGGTATATATATATATATATATATATATATATATATATATATATATATATACTTTAACCGTTTAAGCATTAGCATTCTAAGAAATGACTTATCATTATTTTCATTAATTTCCTTGAAGAATTTCATTAAATTCTTCAGAAAATTCTAACAATTAAAATTTGTTATTCATAATTTCAACATTGAATGTGTGTTTTGTTCTTTTTAATTAAGAAATGAATACCCAAATGTACAAGGTGTCAGAGAAGTTAAAAATTATTAAAAATATTAGAACTCGTACACTTTTTTAATCGCACTCAAATATTTATATCAATAAATGATTGGTTGTTAACAATTTCTATGAGCTATATATTTTAAGTGCAGAAAAAGTACTACTGTATCTGCTATGTTTTGAAGTCGGAAATTGTTTTCCTAGTAAAGTAGAAGTTTTGGCATACATACTTGAGAAATACCCAAGGACGATAATTAAGATTATTTTACACACCTATATTAGAAGAAATTATTTAAAAAATAAAGATTTTGCAATGAACTCTAAATCCTAATGAATCATTGTTGATAATTATATTTGCAATATATTCATTCTAAAAATGTTAACAAGTCTACATTCGCTTATACGTAAAAGTAGAACTTTTCTTTTCGCGTATACCTCAAATTTTGTTTGTTTTTTTACGATAAATTATTTTCTTTATGGAAATAAGTGTAAAAAGAAGAATAGCTTGAAAATTAAAGGGGTTAATTCAGTGAAATACATAATACATTTTAAATTGTAAAAAAATAGTACATTATCTTTCGCGTATGTACTTATAAAATTTATAAGTACATACCTTTACAAATGCACACTTTATAAATAGATGCCTTCAAGTTCATTTATTAAAGTTAATTGTAACGGTAGACATTGTTACGAAGTAAGTAACGTAAATTCTTAATGTTCAAAGTAGTGCACGTGAATAACTGCGGAATAATAATCTGACATATACAAAGTGATAATCGATTATTATGCATGAACTATTAGGGTTCACTAATTGCCCCGATGTTTTTTCTTTTTTTTTTTTTCGATAAATTCAAATGAAAAGAAAAAGTGCTGGTAGGCCATCGAATAAAATGAAAGATTGTAGTACGAGGAATAGTACGAGCGTCGTGTCGAATAATTCGCAATTCACAATCTCGAAAACATCGCAACGGTTTCATTTAATAGAAACTATCTGCATACTGAATAAAAAGGAAAGGCGCCAGGACTCGTGCGCCACGACAGTCTAAAAGAACAACTCGACCCAAGAGAAATAAAGCAATTGAACTGCAGGAAGTGTCCGCGTTGAATATACACGAGCCGATATTGCGGCCTGTCGCTGATTTCCTGCAATACTGAATACCGCAATGTTCAGCCTGCATATTGCTAAACGAGGTTATTTCTCATGGCTGTAGGTGTTTCTTCCCAATTAAATATACCGTAATTAATTTCATCATTATTTTTTAAATCAGCTGTTAGATCTGCAAATCAAACGTTGACTTATTCATGAAGCAGCTTACACACCCACCCACCCACACCCACACACACACACACACACACACACACGTGTATAAAGCATCTTTTTTGTATTTCAAATCGTATAATAAACTCGTAAAATATTCTTAGACTTAAATCCATCAATAGCGCAAAGATGTTTCCTCTTTATAAATACAGATGTTTAATACATCAAAGGAATTTCATTTAACACTGTAATTAAGTTAAGAAAACAGTATTATTGATAAATAATATTTTATCTCTATAGAGTTATTTAAGCGAGCAAAACCGTCTTCTAAACATAGAAGACTCAAATATTATTTTTATGGTTGCCTATTTAATATTATAAAGTTATCAAACAAATCCAACTCAAATTCTTTTTATTAATTATTCTATTTCAAATTAACAAGAAAGAATACAATAATTTGTATCGCTTAAATTATAGTCCACTGTCTATTACAGCTTACTTAAAAGGCATTTCACTCAGTACTAGATGCTTTCCTTGGTAAGGGCATAAACTAGAGCAATAAATTAAAAATACTAGTATAAATAGATGATAACGTTCTTGATTTAGCTATTCAATTACAAAGTTTATATTTTATTTGACAAAATACAATCACAGCTCAGAAGTGATTTGAATTCCCTGTGAAGTATATTTTCTATATTTTCATTACTAATAAAAATATAATTACAATTTTATGTATTTATCAATTCCCAATTGTATCCCAATACAGATTAAAAAATGTACGTGAAATGGTAGAAACTTTATGCAAATTCACGTTGCCATTAGAGCTTCAAAGTTGTCTAAATTTAAAAATAAATGTTACTAACCATCAAACAACAGGTCAGTAATGTATTAAATAATAAGTGACATTCTGGATTGAAATAACCTTCCTCCATAGCCTCAATTAGAAAAATCATTGCTTTTAAAAAAATCGTTCATATTGTAGTCGGTCTTTGCATGGAGAAGAGATGTATCGATATTTTTATTAGATTAGCACGGCTTTATCAAACACATCGACAAAACATCAAAAAACCCTTTCAACTTGACTTATAATGCAAGCAATGTTATCATTAATAGATTCATCCTCTTTCTCTCATTGTACAAACAGTTGATATTTAAAGGACCAAAAGTAATTCTGAATTTTTCGGTATTTTATTGCTATGTGTGTGGCACATTAATTACCTAATAGCATACAAATTACCATTTGTATGCAGTTAATAATACGTTATTTTATTTCAACTATTTTTTAAAAAATTAAAAGATTCATAGTTTAAAAATAATTTTAAGCCTTAAATTTAATATTGAATATATTTCCTTTGAATTTTGAAAATAATATTCCGACTTTTTAATTAATCTCGGTATAATGATAGTTGAAAAAACTCGTAATATTTGTATTTACATAAGTATAGCATCGTGGGAGTTCTGGAATTCTGTAAATTGCTGAAAAATACCAAATAAAAGAAAGAATATAAATTTTGTCCAAACATGTTAAAAAAAATTTTTAAATGAAACAAAATGTGATTTGTAACAATTTCATATCATTCGTAATTAAATTTGGCATTTCTTTAGCAATTTATTTTTAGTTTGTTTCATAACCAATATTATTGCAGTGAAACTAACTTGTCATATTTGAACAACATCTAGGTACGAAGGGTTGATATTTTACTTCTTTTTCTTCCGGTACGCAACGCAGAATTCGTAATGGAACTTTGCTTATATCTACGAGTTTCTCGCTGCTTTCATTCTCTTTTTTGCCGAGTAGTTTCGCTTGTTTAATTGGAAAGTAACAGAATATCGAGGAAACAAGGCTTATCGGTGATGAACCAAGAATTACAAAGAATTACAAAGAACGACAATATGATACAACATTGTGCAGTTTTAATTTTGCTAATCTCCCGATGTAAGAAGCAATCAGACGTGGAGGAAAGGATTTTTACTCGCGCGCTAAAATCAAGCTCGCAAATGCGATTGTACTTTTTGCGTGTGGAATGAGATTTAGTGGCATTACACCGAGAACTTGTAGAGTCGAAAAGGAACAGTAAAAAAGAGCAGGATAAAGACGACTAGCAATTAAAGGAACGTCTATCACTTGAACTTCTCTTTCTCTTTGTGGTTGTCATTCTCACTAATGTTGATTAACGATGTAACATCCACTTCAGGACAATCGTTTCTTGTCTTTTTTAATGCTAACTGACCTCATAAATCTCATCCGATGACCATTGGAATACTAAAAATCAAGCGAAACTTCAATGTCTCTTTCTAAATACAATTATTAATTACATCTTGTCCATCCGATGTCTAAGTGCATTATACTTTACCAAATATTACGTACAATGTACTTTAGTATATTTTGCAATTTCACTATTTGAAAGTAGTCGTTGATGAGATGGTATGAGAATAAAGATATGAATTCCGATAAATATTTTTCGGCATCAAAATTAAATGATAGGCTTAGTATTATTCATTATGTATATTTTTCTACAATAAGTATTACCATTAATTTTAGAAAGCTTTCAAAGCAATACATCAAGGTAAAAAATTTGAAAAAAGAATTAAAAATAAACATTTTTTTGAAGAAAATGTTTATTTTTTTAAGAAAAGAGAGAGAGAGAGAGAGAGTGAGAAGGGGGGGGGGAGGAAAGAAATGAATAAGTACAGTGTTTCGGTAAACGTTAACATCTTACTTCTCTTAGTTGTTTCAATTATTCACAAATTCATCATATTTTAAGTAGAACTGATCAGAGTAGCTCTCGTAATAATTTTTATTTTACCTTACTTTTATCTGACATCTGTATTATACAATTTGGTATCTGTGGAGAAATATATTAAATGTACGTATCAACCTATGCTGATCGCTACAAAAATTTTAAGCTTATCATACAGATGCGTACGTCAGAAATGTTACACGCTATGATACGTATGATCAAGTGATCATACGTGATTGATACAAACGTACATATTTTCGATGGTAGATTTTCCCGTGCAGTATTACGTTATATGAAAATCATTTGTCGACGACATTAACGGATATAAACAGATATAGATAATATATGTTTTAGAAAATTATTGTGGAATATATTAGGTACCGTTACCGGTCAAAATATTTACCAGTAGAGCTGAATACAGAATATTTTATTACGCGCATATTTTATTCAAAATCTTTCGTTACGGAACAAGTCACCCTATTTATAAACCAAGGGTTGATCAGTCTAATTTATGAAAAATTTCATAAAGATTAAGCACGTAGAAAATGATTCTCTTTTGAAAGCAGAATAAAACATTAGGCCAGAAGCAATGAGTATTACAATGTGTTTAAAAAATATTTTAAACGCGTCATTTACGCATAGAGTTGACTAGGTACTGGAGTTTATGATAAAGAAAAATTACCTTTGCACGAATGATTATTTCGTTTTACTTTTTATAAAGACTGCATTAATATTCTTATGATAATATCCATTCGTACGAGTTTAGCTTAAATTATGTTATACGTAGTGAGATAACACTTTTGTCGAAGAAAACCATTGGCAAACAAGTAGCATTAAAAAGAAATTCAATGTTAAAAAAAAAAGAAAAAAAGAAAGAACTCACAAAGGCAAAGGCCGAAAAAGTTGGTTGCTGTCGATACAGAGCTTCAGAATCAGTGAAAGATAATTTTCCACCCAACTGACAACTATTTCATGCGTTAAAGTCAAAGATTGGTCATTGACCTCAGGAGTCGTCCATTTAACGGCGTCCCAGCAACTTCGATAGAAGTTTTCGAGAGCGCTCCTCTTCTCTGACGTGCAGTGCGTTTCTTATATTCGAGTTGGATCGAAACACATTATATGAGTGGAAAGAGAGAAAGAGAAGATCTGCAGAAAAATGCCATATGTGGCGAGCGATACTCGCTTGCGTCCTAGCCAATGAAACATTTGAATTATTAAACAGGAGCAAAGACCCACGACTACTCCTATTTACGACGTACACGTGTATCGTAGTGTAGGCATATGCACGACAACCTCTAGAGGGTAGACAGGGGATGCAAATGTGAAGCTTGAGTTGCGATAAATGTGCATGGAAAATTGGCTCTCCTGCACTGTCACTCGCTTCGTTTTATCTTTTCTTTCGGTATATCGGGAGTCAAATCTTTTGAGTTTCGCAATATTGGTGAACTTTTATTTTGCAAGAGGCAGTATCAGACAAATGTCACAACGACAAATTTTAATACGAGAAACGTGTAAGTACGGTCACTATTAATCTCGATACGATCGCTTATTTTAATAGAAAGTTTTGTATCGAGGCTTTTCATTTTAATGATTAACGGAATAATGCTGTTTATCCGACAACTTGGTTTCATTTGTCTATAATTATATATAATTATTTCTTTTACTAAACATTGATTTCAATTGATATCCGTAGGTCGAAGCATTTAATCTTAAATTTAAAAGAAATATGTACACGATCCACAGAATTTTTTGCTTTCACGCAGATTATCGAGATTATTCCAACTGATTGATTTAGGCTTGGCAAACTTTTTATATCAAGATGCAGAATAAGCATATAGATTTCATTCTTATCTTTCTTATTACTCGACATTTATTGTACCCTAAGGTATTTTTTCCATACAGACTTTTATTGTTCGTTGGTATTATTTCATGTGATTCGTACAGATTCGTATAATTTGTTTTCGCGATACTTGCATAGTGACAATTTTTCTATTTCACTTTCGATTCGCCCTCTGTTTCCAATATACTAAAAATATTTTTATATTTCCAAGTAAATACGAAATAGGTTACTGTAAAAAATAGACTATTATAAATTTATTATTATCAACGTTAAAAGTGCTTTGTAATATGGGAGATTTGTCACTAGTTTTATCACTATACTACAATTTGGCCTTAGGATAACGCTTGGATAAACTTTAAGCTAAATTATAAATATCCCATTTCTGTAAATTTACGTACTCTTACAATTGTACAACAAAAAGATAGAACGTAGAGTGATATTAATAATTGAGGTGATGATACAAGCATTTGTGCTTTTTAACATACGTTATGTAGTTATTTCAAAGAAATTTCGAATAAGTGAATTAACATTTTAAAATATTTAAGAAGATCTCACGAAATTATCGAAGTTTAAATTGTAATGATTTTTTTAAGAATAAATGAAATAGGATTTGAAGTTTTTGAAGAATAGAGTGGATTTGAGAGATTTTTGGAATTGCCGAGTCGTCATTTAAATTCATTGAAATTTTGATAAACCGTCGTATCCCCTATACGTTTAAAAAATATTTTGATGAGTTTAAATTTAAAATTTAAGATTTTCGTTAAATAATTCGTATCTATAAATTATAAATGTATTAGAAACCTCAGAATATTATAAAAGCAGAGGAAGGAAGATTTTAAGGATCGAAAGTGTCTAATGCGTACTATTAAAGCAACGTTATATTCTTTCATTATATTTGAAATTGTTGAAGCTTTGCTAGTGAATCTTGTTATAGTAAAATGACTTGAAAATGGAACAATATTTGCACATTATGTCAGAGTAAATGAAGCTCTGGTATTTCTATATCTTAATATTTCATTTTACGAAATGTTCATCAACGTATTTTTATTAGGATTTTACGATTTGTTCATTTATGTATTTTGAAATATAACATTTAAAAGCATTTTTTACTATTTTTTAAAAATATATTTAACATTTTATTATAAATAAAGTCTTTCAGCTTCGTATATTTTGCTTATTTCGGTATAAACGTCATAAATTAAAAATACCTTGAGTAGACTGAAAAATTTATTGTTTTTATAAATGTATAATTTAAGATTAGAGTTTCTTTCATACTACCGAGTTATTCTCATTCAACAATCGTACTTCAAGTTAAATATATATTTTATTTTTAAACAATTCGTTCTTTACGATTTTGTGATAAAACTTTTTTGAAGAACACTAACTAAGGAAGAAAGAAACAGATAAGCAATTGGATTACAATAAAATCTCGCTTTCCTTTCTTTTATAAATTACATCTTAAAAGTATACTTTTTAAAATGTTGTCACGAATCACGCGTTTTTAATTCCTTAATAAATAAGAGTTTTAATTTTATTTAAATAGGATTGAAAGGTTCGCTCATTATCATTACCTAAATTTGTATTTGGTTGAGTAATTATTTAACTCATTTAGTACTATTAATTTTCATTAAAATCATACTTTTATAATACTAGCAAAATTCGTTTTATAGATGAATTTTTATTGAAAAAATTTTTTTGTTTTAAATTCCGAATTATCGTAAGATATTTATTACATCGTGTTTTTAGAATTGTACAGTACGAAATGTTGAATTTTAGTACATTAATAAAATATCATTTCAATAACATTGAGAATCCATGAAACTATTATCTTTTAGATTCATACTTTTATTTTATAGATGTATTATATTTTTTATTTTTATCGTAGGAATATTTGCACGAAGTGTAGGTATATCATATATGATAAAATTATCAAATAAGTATATAAAATGAATAAGAAATCGTATTAAGTTTTGCATATTATTTCGTGAGTCTGCAAACTTTTCTGATGGATTTTCGTATTATTGTATATTCTTTATTGGTTGGTTCATCGTTTATACACGTCGTTTAAGGGATCGAAACATTTTTATATTCTAAGTCTCTTATACTTCATTGTTGCATAAAAAATGAAAAGAAAAATTTCTTTCCCTTTTATAAGACCTGAGCGTTTACAGCGAGTGAGTTTGAAGCGACTTCGGTAATACAGATGTATTCGCACAAGTGTAGAAAGATTCACACCCTGCAACATTATTGAACAAAGCTAGAAATATAAAAGTGTGAACCGAAGCTTCTTTGCCTTGAAATGGACAACGATATAAAAGTGGATATTATTTTGTGGAAGGGGTTATTAATCAATGATTGTAAATATGTGCCAGAGCACACTGTCAACCGACCTGCTGGATTATTAATAAATATCAATTGTTGTTTACACGCAAGGCAAATTACCTTTAGTCCAATGAAGGCTAAAAGTTTTATATTCGCAGTGAATTAAATTTTCATTTTTTTTTCTAAGTCGTCATTTTTCATCAGCAGTTTCTTACTCGAAATTAGCTTATTGTTTGAAATATGAAATTTCGCGTTACAATTGAAAGAGCGCCTCTCTTGTTTTGTTGTTATCGCTTGTTGCTGGATGCCTAGTACAGATGTTCACGAAGGCGCTTTTACGGGCAACAGAAGTACATTATGCCTTATACGAGTCCTAATGAATTACAAATGAGTAATTTAGAATATGCATTTTCTTACGTGCGTGTCGCGTAATTTCTTCGGTTAATGCAGTTGCCCGTGAAAAGTAAGAGCGCGGCAACGTTGAGGAGCGACAGAGGACAGGAGTGTTGTATTTGCAAACACAAAAGCAACATCAGGACTGAAATACCAGCGCGTACTCGTCGAGGTTCAGCAGCTGCAGCTTTTCTCTCGCGATGCTTACTCGGTCACTTGCCAAGAGATCACCTTATTCTTAGGTATACGCGCACGTGCGATTTTTATGCGATTTTATGCCGTGTACTTGTTTTTTCGCCGAGGCTTCGGTTTTTGCTTACTCTTACTCGTTGACGCGGGAGAAAACAACTCCCTTGCTTTCCTCTGTCCGATCTTCCACCTATGCATTATTCTGCGTGCATCCCCTGAATTTTTGTTTGATCGAACGTTTACAGCATACTTTCATAAATACATTGTACATGTATACTGTCATCGTGCCGTAATGAACCACGGGATTTTCGACCACGGAAAATTTAGTAGATAAAAGCACATTCGTGTTCCGTTTATTTCATTGCATGGTAAATAATGCGGTTGAATCAGCCTTATAAAGTCTCGCTGTGCAAACTAAGCTCTGTACCTGTGTTAGTTCGGATGCGCGTATCCTCAACTTGCTTTGTTATTACCGTTTAAGAAACGTCGTTATAATTTAAACGGATATAAATCACAAGATCTGAGGCACGGAATAGCTGAGGGTTAAGATATCACTATTGGTTAGTCGATAAAGGTCATTTCAAATTTGGATTTTACATTCTTCTTTTGGGCGCTGCAGATACAAAATCCAAATATGCGTGAATACTGCGTAACTCGATGTTGCTGATAAAATGGCTTCGTAAAGCACTAAGAAGATATCATCAAATATGTATAAAAGAAGAAAATGTTAGTACAGTTACGAAATCTAATTTAATACGTTTCGTAGAAAGTACTAAAGTTTATATCATACCTATAAAGCTCTATCAAAGATAATAACTTTAAAATAATAACCTCGATACGTACAATGATAAAATGGGAGATTTACCAAATTCCCGTTTCAAGGAAATATTTATCACGGGTAATGTTAACCTCCTGAATAATTTCAAGCGATTGGAAAATTAATTTACAATTGCTTGGGCAAATTCAACGAAATTCTGAAAGCTAATTTCAGATCAAGAAAGAAGGAAATAATTTTAACCTTAATAACTCAACCTTACCAAGTTAATAAAATTAAGACGATCTACATCTATAAACATAAAAGAATTCTACAATGAAAAATAGTAAGAAAATTTGCGTACAACTTGAAAACCGTTTATATTTAACGATTAATTAAGACTGTCCTTACATTTAAAAATAATTTTATTCCAATAAACCACGCGTGATAATAAAACAAAGCTGTGATAAAAATGCGTATATTGATATAAATACATGTCGTTGAGATCCCTCTTGTTTTTTCTTGTGCACCCGATGTTATTATGTTTTACTGCTTTAAAGAACAATTTTGTGGTTTCTATCGAAATGAAGATCTGCGTTCTTAATAACTCAATAATTATTTATTAACTATTAAATCGATATTAGCAGTTCATATTTATAATTCACACAAATACTTACACTGAATTGAATACCGTTCTGGTTGCTCGAATTTTATTTCTTCCGCAAGTGAGGAGATAATAGTTTCGCACATCCATTGAAAGGTTTAATACATGTAATAGCGGATTTAACGCTGTTATTAAGGATTTCAAAATTGATAACGTGAAAAAGACCAATAGCGAGTAACCTCAAATACCTTGCATAAATTGTATAAAATATAGAAAAGTAATACAAATATTATAAACCATAAAATTAGGCGTATAATGATATTAATAAAATACAATTAATTATATTTGCTTGGATGATGATGGGATGTATTAATCGTACTGAATTAAAAAACATATATTCTTATCTATTGTATATTACGTATGAAATATTTCTTAAAGTATTTTCTTTATTTAGTCATAATTTTCTCTGTATTTTATTCAAAATATAGAGCTACAAAGACAATGTATTAAAATCTGTATTTTTAAATTACGGAACATAACCAAATTTTAAAATATTTTGTTCGGTAATCAAACTATAATAACATTTATATAAAAACGTAATTTAAAACATGATTCGTATTGGATAAAATGAGATGTAATATATATGTGTGTGTTGAATGAATGCAGATCTATGTAGAATCTTCTACTTTAATCAATATTTAGTCTCCTATTTTTTCTCGTGTATTTCTTTTTTTCACAAAGGCTCGTGTAATAATCAAGAGCAAAAGTAAAGAGAAGCTATAAAGAATTGCGGAAAAGTAGAGAGAGAAGGAGTGTGAGTGAGCGAGAAAGGGCGAGAAACGAAAGAGAAAAGAAGGAGAAATCGGATGATAGAAATAGGGAGAAAGCGAAATATTACAAGAGAAAAAGAAAGAGATAGTCAGATAAAAAGTAAGAGATATAGGATTGAAAAATAAAGAAAATAAGTAATGTAAAGAAAATAAGGCAGGCAGACAGAGAGATACGGAGAGTATGTGAATTAGTGAGACAGGGTAAGAAACTTACATTGAATTAATAAGAGAGATTAAAAGTATAAGTGACTAAGAGACGAAAAGTATTACAGAAGCAAAGAAATTGATTGATCACTAATTTATTTATATTAGCATTAAGTAGATCGAATATCAGGATTACACTCAATAATATAAAATAATAATTACTAATCAATAAATATAATTATAAATTAATGATTCAGAGTTTATACAAAAATTACTAATCGTTATAAAACCAAGGTGAATAAATTAGTCCACCTTACGAGATAAGCGATATTCAAATGAATTTAGAAACACAACAATTGTTCTTTACGATAAGTTAAATGATGAAATAAGAATTTAAAACTATTAAATAATGCATTAGGGACGCAAATGCAACGTTTTGTATAGAAATTCAATAATAAACAGGCAATCAGTCCTCGACAATATTTATGAATATTTATTCGTATACGATGTTTAAATGTGTGTACGTTCAAAACAATTCAAACAAATGTTATTATTTTTCTTTTTTATTTGTATTCATGCCGTCGTAAACCTATTGCCATATGTTATGTAAAAGTTTTCAAATACGTATATGATCGTGAAGGCATGTGAGATCTAAATTGCTGACGTAAGCTAACCGAACTACTCCAAAACAATATACTCCGATAACGAGCTCATTTTTTGCGAATATAAAGCAGCAAACAATAAATATTATTACCAATGCATATGATAAATTGAGAAATTCATGACTTTATGTGTTCTTTAAACTTTAACCGTTTGCACGCAGTAGAAATTTTAAGGATGTAGAAAAATAAAAGTTTACTACATTCAGAATGAATATTTTGAATCTATATTTCCGATTCGAAATAATTACTAGTGCATTCTTAGCGAATACCGTATTCCTTATTATTTAATTGAAAATTTTTTTACTATGTACGATCGTTCGGTAGAACGTAAAAGTATAATATTTTTAAATGAAATAATAGTTATTATCTAAAGAAAAATTTAATCTAAAGAAACAGTTTATTATTATATATGCAGTTAAAAGGGTAGAATTTGATTCGGTAAACAAGTACAAGTCAACATTTTAATAAGTGAACAAAGAGACAGATATTTGAATGGGTTGAAATAAATAAAATCTACAAGTTGTTTTACTTTATTGACAAATAAACACTTCAAAATATAGTATAATTACAGCTCTCATAAGTGTTTGAAAGTTACGTATTAATTGGCTAATTTTCTAAAATTTTTTAACAGTATTGACACAATATAAAAAGCAGGTAAAATTAAACATGTAAGATTACATACAAACAAGATATTATTGCATGGGACTTAATTTTTCTTTAAAAAGATAAGTACAAGTATACTATGTATTTTGTAGGATTACAATATAGATTTTCGGTTTTGAACTCGAGGAAAAATTTTCAATTTCATTTAAACAATACCTTTACTTACTTTATAATATATATATATATATATATATATATATATATATATATATATATATATATATATAATATAATATAAAGCGAAATCTTAATAGACAAAAGTTTTCAAATTTCAAGCTATTCAAAATTTATTAACGCTTACAAGTTTTTTAACAATTATTTAATGCAATTTAATAAATGAGTCAAATTTAAATGTTTACAATTAGCAAAATAAAATCTTTTATACAAACGAATGATAGATTTAGACTTTGAGATAAAAATAAAACGTTTAACTTGGCCATTTTTGTAACGTTGGCCAATTTATTTGTTAATAAAAAGTGAAGAACTCGTACAGTGAAAACGTGAAACAGTGAAAAATATTTTTTTAGTTTTTATCAAAGTTCAAAGCTTTATTACTTACCGAACTTGAATGTAACTTGAGTATTTTATATTTTAAATCGAATTCAAATGTTATTAAGTTTATGTTGATTTCGAATAGATCGACTCTGTATCGAAAACAAGATAAACAATATCCAGATGCATCAATCTTCAGTGAGAAATATTTTCAGTCCTTTCGAATGAAAATGTCATTTGTATTATCGATGGAAGGAATAACATGTAAAACCATTAAGTAAAATCTCGGTACATGTACTTTTCAAGATTGGTAGTATTGCCTTCAAAATGTCAACATGACAGAAAATTTAAAGTACTTCTACTAGAAAAATTTATAGTAGCTGGTAGTCGATAACACTTGAACGAGATGACTGATTTCGATATAGATTATCTTGAAAAGCATAGATATGGTATAGATTGGATAGGTAATTTGTAATGGTTTTCGATGCATTATTCTAATGCAAATTATTGCGGTAATAAAAGCGGCACTCTTTCATAAATAGTACATGGCGTGAAAATCGTATACGATTATCGTAATTAAAATAAAATGGGTATCTAAACGCATTGCGATAATCCATACGTCGGTTTACATTCTATAAATAAATATCTTTAACAAATTTGGCAGATGATAAAAAGAAGGTTATAGTAAAACTTCAGCTAAGCTGGTGCGAGTCCGAATCATCGGAGGAAAAAGGACCACGAAAACACGAGTGGACCAAGGAAGATTTAAGAAGATCGTAATAAAAGAAGCCAGCGTCCTGAAAAAGAGAAGATTGAGGTTGTTTGGTCTTTCCGTTTCTGCGAATGTGAATTGTAATTAAGGCTTTCCGTCATTAATTCTCGTTTTAATTCTCTTCTTCGTCTCTGGTTCTTGTGGTCTATCTGTCTATTTCCCATTAGTTATTTCAACGACTTATTGCGATAATATTAAAGTATTATTTAATTAGATTAAAATGTAACTTATTTTCAGTGGATTTATAATTTCGAATCAAATTAGGCTCGAAATATATACGAAAGAGAGAAATAGTAAAAAAATGTCTCAGATTCCATTGTTTCGTTTGAGATATTCGCATAAACAAATTAATATAAAGTTACATAGGAAATAATATAAAAGAACACATGCATAAGTAAGAGAAAGTGTGGGAAACAATGAACAATGAGAGAGAGAGAGAGAGAGAGAGGGAGAGAGAGAGAGAGAGAGAGAGAGAGAGTGAGAGATAGAGAGAGAGAAATAGGGGGAACGAAATGATAATGACAAATTAAACTCGTATCTTACAGTGTGAATGAAACACGTAATCGTAAGTATGTAAATTAAATGTGTAAAAATGGGTGAACAATTCAGGACGAAGGTAATATTTATCGACTTATAATGTAAAACGATAACGTTCGTGACCGTAATAACTTAAATAAAAACTTAAAGAAAGCTTAGGCCTTTTCTTGCTGAATTATATATAAGTAAGCAGGTTTTTGTTCTTACTACATAGACAGGTCAGTCGTAAAATGATTTTCAATGAAGAAGAGGCTCTTACCAGAATTATCGAGCCGCGTTATGCTTAATTTCCCGTCACTCTATAGTCTGCGGACTATGTAGGCACAATTTGCTGTTCGCTCAATTTGCGCTTTCACGTCGTCGCTGATGGCGCACAATGATGTACACGCTTTCACTCAAGATGCATTCACGAATGCTACCGGTAATTGTTATCATAGCGAACTTGGATACGAATTTACAAATTTCAATTGCTAAACAATTCAAAGTCTTCAAGCTTTTATTTTCAAAATTACCGAATCTTTCATACATTTGTTTCACAGGAGTATCGAGCTTGCAAATTCAGCCAAAACTATTATTGTCCAACACTTGAGCAAGTCGCTAGTCGTTTTTGCCTTTAGCCATTCGACATTCAATATTACTTACTTAACCTTTTATTTCCTCTTTACATTCTTTGTTTTACCTTCTTGTCTAACACGCGATGTTGACTCTAAATATTATTTTTCTTCTTTATTTTGTATTTTATGGCTCATTCTTGTTTACCGCCTTCGAAATATTACAACAATTACGTGTTGTAATGTTTATTTACACATGGCAATTTATTCCAATTATTTGGGAATTCTGATTCATTCGGAACATTAATTTCTTTTATTCTATTTCTTAAAGTAAAAGTTTACGTCAATTATCCTTCCTTAAGTTTAGGTTAAGCAACAACTAATTTCCATTATAAGATATGTATAACATGTTCGAGCTCTGAGTTTTTGCCAATAAGGAATTTAATTTGTAATAAAGTAGTTTTGCTTTTTATGTACAGCTTTCGTACTTAAGCAAATGTTAGATTCGTGATTTCTTTTAATGATAACATCATTTTCAAGAAAATGTTTTTTTATTAGTAAATGTATCCAGTTAGTAAATGTATAACAAATTGGTATTATGCTATTAAATAGCACCGTGATTTCCAAGTTTAGGCATAAAATTAAACGACCTACTAATTCATGAAAAAATACTCGAAAAAGCTGTTAAATACGTAGATTCTTTAAGCAATAATAAATGGAAAGGTATAAGAATCGAATCTGATGTTACACGATCATTTTATCGAACGCGTAGAAACGGTATGATTCTGGGGGGAAGTATTTTTATTCCATGATTTATGGATTTTCAAATAAATATGTTAGCTTAGGTTTATTATCGTGACCTGTGACGCACTGCCGGTGTAAATCTATTATAACATTTTCGCTCGGTGTTTGTTTTAAACTTTTTGTAATTTAAAAATATTAATTATTTATGTATTAATTGTTACAGAAGCCAATTAAACAGCAACCTCGTTTAAATATCAAAATTAAAGACTAAAGGCTTTATGTTATAATTATAGAGATTTTTTCTCGTCGGCTCAATAAATATAGTTAAAAAGTAGGTTTAACGCGCAATGAGATGCACTTGCGTCTATCCGACTTAAAAGTAACGCTATAACCAACCGGAATGGCACAATATGTCAACTCTCAAAATGCTCGCACGAAACAATTGGTCAAAAGTGAGATGCGAAGAAGAACAAAGTCTTCACAAAGAAAATTTTTTCTTTAACGTCGTTTTAACGTCATCCTCTGTCCTTTTCTTATAATTTTGTGGAAAATCAGTCGAGCGCGCAGTGCCTCTTCGAGTTATTTACTCGAGTCTGCGTCGCCTTAAAAACGACAAAAAAGAAAGCGAGAGCAGAAAAGAAGGAATGGAGAGCGCAGTAGGAAAAATAAAGTTTAGAAAGATGTAGAATGAGATAAGATCAGAACAAAAGATGAATTTATTTATTACAGGTAGGCGTATAAATAATGTTGATGGCAATAAAAGAACGAGTAAAGTATAAATGTATGAAATTATCATTGAGTAAGAGAAGGTGTTCGGTTAAAATTAAAAGAAATATAATCGTTAGTTACATCGGAATGGAAAAACGATCTGTTTAAAGGAATATTCCTTTATATCATTTATAGTTAACAAAAATTGTTTTGATATGTCAAATGTAAAATTAATACACCTGAGCAATTGTACATTAGCGCGGAAGATAAAATTACCGAGTATTCATAATGTACAAAATAAAAATAATTCTCGTGTTTTGCCTTTTATCGTATACTGTTACTCCGATGGAACGACCCGAGGACTTTTAAGCAAAAGATAATCATAGAAATAAAAATAAAACCATCAATCAATTAATACCCATTACGGCATCCTAAGCTTTTGTGCAATTTATTCTATATTTTGTAACTTTTATGGTATTAATTGCATTACAAGTATGAATAAAATTCAGATATTTATTACTTAATACATTTATTTATTGTGTATAATATATTATTTAGTATTAATTAAATACATGAATATTTAGTATTACAATTATATGAAAAAGTAATATTCTTTAAATTAACATCAATATCCTTAATACACGAGTCGCTGATTTGTTGATTACAAAAATAAGTAGCAACGTAATGCATAACTTTTACGCAAGTGCAGTCGTATGTATATTGTATATTGTAGTCTTATAAAATTAAGTTTGAAGATTTTTATATGAAAATTACTTCTTTCTGGTATTTAAAGAAATCTCGATAAATTTTGAAATAAATTAAGCTAACGTAGTTAAAATAAATACATATTGTAAAAATATCTTTTTCAGCTGTTGAGCATTGCAAGAACATATATAGATGTGCAAGTTAAATGTTACTTTAATTTTATCATCTTGGAGCAAATACAGTTTAAGAAATAAATTCACGTTTATAATACTTTCAAAGGTGATTATTTTTATCAAGATTAATTAGAAAAGAGAATTATGATTTTTTATTTTGATACAGACGAATTGCATTACCAGCAAACATTTAATTTATAAGAATCACATTTTGTATTTCACATGTTTCGATAAATTGAATAATGAATTTCAATAGATATCCATCGGTTAGAATCCTTCCTTGGGATTTCTTAATTCTTGCTATATAATTTAGTATGGTTTACAGGCACCGAGGCAGTCGTGCATCCGGTGTATTTGTGTAAACCTATAAGCGGGTGCGCAAGATTCATATTGCCTAACGAATTATAAAAACGTTCATTAACATTGCAGTAACTTGTATGTTTTTTAAAAAGATCAACGTATTGACTAAACATAGGACACTGCTACAGGTCTCGTTTCACAAAGATCGCCTACAAATTTCTCTTGAACTTTTTTCACAAATGTGATCAAAACCATTCGAATAATTTTATCTCATGAGTATGTAATAGAAATTCAACCTTCATTTGAAACCAACACTTCTGTCTTTATTCAAGAGCGCTGATTATTTCCTCAAAGGTGTACGAATATCTCGAAAGTATCCTTTTGGTGATAGTGTACGATTCCACTGTGACTTATCCTAAAATAAATTGAGTATTTTACAATTTATTAAATCAGAGTTACAGTAGAGATAATGTCATCAATATTATCTATATTGGTCGACTATTCATTAGTAAAAGTAACTTCATATTCAAACAAAAGAATTCAGAAGATTTATCGCTTTTGTATCATAATGATTTTATGAAAAGATTCTTCGATTCATAAAGTCGAAGAAGGTTTCTAAAATTTCATTATGAAAATCTAACTACACGTTTTAATCGATAATGCAATTATTTATTTTACATTTTATCATGGATAATTCATCGAGAATATGATATTAATTTAAAATATTCTAAAGGTTTTTTATTAATGTCGAAGCTGTAAGTATGAATTCCAAAATTTAATTTAGATTTTAATCTAGATTATAAAATATTTAAATTGCGTAATAATAGATTAAACAAACTGAGAGAGAGAGAGAAAGAGAGAGAATCGGTGACACATTTCTACATATATGTATGTGCAGAAACAGAAAGTGAGAATAAGATTATGAAACTACGTTATCCGTTTTCTAATTTACGATACAATCTCAAAAGAAACTTTTTTTTATTTAAGCGACAAAAATTGCTGCTGCTTAAGTACTTTAGAGTTATAAGTGTATTAAGTTGTTGTCAGTTTACATGTAATATTTCAAACATCTAAATTAACATAAAGAAACGGGAAAATGTGTTGCTGACAAGCGTCTTATTTTCTCAATGGGTTGTTTTTTTTTTTTTTTTTTTTTTTTTTTTTTTTTTTTTTTTTTTTTTTTTTTTTTTTTGTAAGAGCAGATCCTTCTTTGCACTTTATAAAAGAGGTACCGTATACACGAGTATAATTACGTATAATTAAATATAATTATGACAAAAAAATGATGGCGGACTAATTAGTTCATGAATTATAAAGATAAGTGTCGGCTTCGTTTCTTCCTGTATAATAACATTCTTTGGTTTTCAATAGAAGATCTATTTAAATAGAAAAATAAAAGAGAAGCAATTTTTTCATTTTGTTACGAACGTTGCATAGACTTTATGTAGGACGTATACTTTTTTTTTTTTAACATTTTATCAATTAAAAGAGATGTCATAACACGAGAAGCTAAAGAGATAAAAATATTTCTTTGTGAATTATTAAGATGTAATTTTTTTTCACCAAAAACCAACGTATTTATAAATATATTGCGAAAGTAACGTTAACTGTTTTTTTCTTATTTTAAAAAGTACCATATTCTCGTTTATTATCGTTTATTAGTATAAGCTTTTTACCTCTGGATTTAGAAGATCTGTCATAGTATTGAGTCGGCTATTCAAAATCTCGACTTCCAATTGTTCTTTAAAAATCTGTAAATCAAATTAAATAAAATTTCAAATTCTCCATTTATTTTATGATCATGTATAATGAAAAAGTTTATCCGCAAAATGGTATAAATAGATAAGTCATTGAAGAATATTTACTGAATTTTTCAACTATAAAATACACGAGTTATGAAAATAAGTAAAGTTAGAACGTTTCTTTTTAATTGCTAAAAACAATGAGAAGCTTAAGTACGTACGGTCTTATAAAGGAATTAGACTCAAGTTTTACTTACGACTTTCTTTGTCTTATCTAGGAAGATGGCTATCTGCTGAAGCTGTAACGTTAATAATAAAAACTCATTGCAATAATGTTCTCGGAACTTATTAGTTGTAACGTTAGCGTCTCAGAAATAGTAGTCTAAAGTTATCATAATTATCGTATAAAACGAGCTTATTCTTTCTATTGAAACATGTTACAGATAAGGTGGTAAGCTGAATTATGATTAAATAGTGTATCGCTGGTATCAGTGTGTGGATGCGAACGTTAGATGTAGGCCTGAGACGAACATGTATACTTAGAACCAACCTCTTATGATTGTTCTTTACTTCTCTGTCGTCAGTTCTCGCAACAGTATTGTTACTCACACAGTTTTAAGTTTTGTTCTACGTTTTTTCAATTTGAGAAATAGTCAGCAGATTTTTGAAGAATTAGAAAAGCATTTAAAAGAAAAACGTACTTCTAAATTTATTATCTAAATAACGCGCGCGCGCGCGCGTGTGTGTGTGTGTGTGTGTGTGTGTGTGTGTGTGTAAGAGTAAAGCCAGATCATATCAAGTAAAGAAGAAAATGAATCGAGGAAAGAAATATTAAAGATTAGATCACGCGAGGATATGGTATAAAATCTACGAGCATCATTTTAGACGTCGAAAGCTTACGTTATTGATTTCATAAAAAAAGTCGTTTTTTTAATTAATTAACGTATACATAAAACTGGTATCCCGATATACGTTCATAATTGAAATAATTGCATTGGTAATTAGAAAGACAGGAATAATAGCAACGTTACAACCTCCCGTTATTTCAATTCTAAAGCAAAAGCATCGCGTTACACGTCAATAAGTCAATAAAATATTTTCACGTATGAAGGTCTCGTTGGTGTTGGCGGTATAAAGCAACATAATCACGAATAATAACAGAGAGATAAGGAGGCAGTTGTGATCTAATGTACTCACGTGTTTGTTTATGCAATTGTATGCGGGTCTCATTTGCAGGATATTTTCCTTTCTTGGCAACTTCTAGAACAAAAAGTCAAAAACTAAGGCTAAGACTATTGATTATGTTGAACATTGGGGAGATTTAACATCCTTTCTGGGGGTCTTTTATGTGTAGCTAAGTACACAATACAGTCTTAATAAAGGGGACTTAAAAAAAATGTATACCTCTTCTATCGCATTGCTTATATCGTCGAATTTCTTCAAGTTTATGAGGAAAATGGCCCAGCTCTGAAAACGTGAAAATATTTGGCCATTAGCATTTTCATTTCGTTACAGGTTACGTTTATTCATTTCTTTTTCTGTAATGGTACACCTAGGCTTTATTTTTAATCCAAAATCAAATACATTTATTTGAAGTTTCTGAATATTACTCAAAGAGCTTTTGTTTCATTCATGATTAAATTTGCGAATTTGCGAATTTGCGAATTTGCGAATTTGCGAATTTGCGAATTTATGATTTCCCACTTAAAATTGTGCACGTCTAGATTTGTTTTTTAAGCGCGTTATTTTTATGCTAAAATTGTATAATTATCGGGGTACGAGTGGGCGTAAGCGAGAGGGAGTGAGAAAGGAGGCGCGTTCGCGGGGAAGATGAATCCTCGAGGAGCGCGGAAAGGAGCGGACGTAGGTGTTTATGGAAGAGAAGGAAGGAACTAGCGAGGAACTGTTCTTCGGTAGTGCATTAAGCAGAAGTGCACAGTGATTCATTGCAAATAAATATAGAGGCTTATTTATTGTTAGTCGCAAGTGTTTGTTTATTTCATCTTTAACCTTCTGGTAAATCCTGCACAATTTTCTAATTATTCTCGGATAATTGACGCGGTCTATTTTATTATTGATGTTGACTGTATTATTTACTTCTTGCGTGTTTTCAATTTAAACTAGGAAAAAATCGAATGTCACCGTCGATAACTGACGGCCTAATTTTAATTCGTGAAACAATTTTGTAAAGAGTCTGCATATTCAAGGATATTACAAGGATGCAATTGCTCGTTTGAAATTTGTTGACTTATTATTAAAATCCATTATTTCGAAGCTTATGATTATTGCTGCGTTAACGTATGAAAAATTCACTCGTTTATACAACGAAATGATAGCAGATATCGACAATGGATTTTTACATCTTGTTGTTGGCTGCTGGTGTAGATTTATTTGTCCTGGTCTATTTTTTTCGGTTTTTTCGTTCGTTCGCCGATCCTCGTAAACATAAAATTAAATGAAACTTGATATCTACTTTTGCATGTACTTACATGGTAAATTACCGCTACTTGTAGTAGGGTAAGGGAGTAGGACGCGAGGAAGTACGGGATATGCATTTACTAAACAAAGCTCGAGAGAAATTTATCTCTACAATTCTCTACAATATTTGTGTAGAGATAAAAACTAGAAATAGGTGTATCCGTTTTTTCATTTCATTTACACAAGATTACAACTCTTATTCATAGATAGAATACATCAATTGAGGGTAATATAGCATTTTGTCTGGTTTTCCCTTGTTCTTTTTATTTCACGCGCAAGGTCGCTTATGTATAAGCATGTTGACACATATTCAACCGCTAAATATCTGCCCTCGCTTTCCTTTATGTGCTCGTCCAGGCATAAAAAGTCATATTAAAGTTTTGTTCAGCTGTACCGCAGGTCGCCCCTTTCTACAAGCCTGTACACGTTACACCTTATACACTCCACCCCTTCACTTTTGTATTTTTTCATTCGTTCGCCTCGGTCGGATTTTTATTCTCCTTTCATTGCTATTATTTCTTTCATTACCTATTCCGTTACATTCATCCATGTTACATTTTCTTATTAACGTTTTACACTTTAGATTCTATACTTGTTTTTGTCTTACTATGTACTTTTTACCCGTATTTTGCATTTTTCGAGTATTGTTTGTTTTTTACCGAAGAAATGTCGGTAATATTGAGCCTCATTAATATTCAAAGTGTTATAATGTTTAATTCTTTTATGAATATTCGACGTAAAAAAGTTGATTTGTAAGCAAAAATTTAAATTTTATGAATAATATCAAATGCATCACGTATTATTCTTTTATTTCAAGTAAAATTTACAAAAAGCCAATGAATATTCATAAATAATACCTTATATTGAATATACTTAATATCTATATTTATAATTATTATTTTAAGAATTAATATAATTTGGTTTGATCTTACTTTTCTATCCCATTATTTTTTTTATCTAAAGGTACGCTTACACTTAATCACTTCTTTAAATTGAAATCAGATTAATAATTTATTAGAAAGCACTATTATAACTGTATTTATTACAACTAGTAATTCATTGAAAATATTGCGTCAGAAATTTTTTATTTTACATTTAATTTAATGAAATTATATAATGAATAATAAATTTGATTAATGGTTTATTAGAATGGACATAAAAGAGTGATACAACGAGAACGAAACTTAATAATAAATTTTCTATATCTTCATTTTTTTTTAAATATATTTTTAAATAAATTTAAATATAATGACTTTCATCGATGGAGCTGTTGATTTGATTATTAAGCAGAAGAAATACAAGGAATGTAAGCTCATATTAAAAGAAACTTTAAAAATTTAATTTTCAATGGAATTTTCAAAAATAAGCATTAATTATTGTTTTGTACAACGTGTGATGCTCGTATCACGTTAACGAATAAAAATATGTGGATTAACTTATTTTATTTATGTAGTTTTTGAGCAATTTTGTTTAATTTCATAAAATTGCATTGCTACTATTAATTGCACACGATTTTTATCGTTTTATCGACGACATAACATTAAATTATCTATTAAATATAGTTTAAATCATACTTTAGTTTCCATACGTAGAGCATCACATTATTAATGAATTCAGAAAATAAAAACTAGATCATATAGCTATAGTTAGTGTAAAATTAATAATAAAATAACAGAGTGTAGAAAAATAGACTATAATACATATTCGTCTTGTAATATTTATTAGAAGAACATAGAAAATATATGAAAGCTGCCGTTGAATAATAAAGTTATTTTTCGCTTTCTTATATAATACCTATTTGTTTCCAATGAACGAAACGCACACTTTATACTTGCAGTATATTATTTGTGATGATCCCTTTTGTTTGCCTACCATAAATCCTTAATCTTCTCTGATAATTAGCATTTTCTTATATTTACCTTCTACTTTATGATATTAGACAAAAAATTACATTTACATTTATTAGTCCCAGGTATAAGTAATTTTTAAATATTACGGATTTCACTACTGAGAATTAAATATAATTCTGATGAAACTTAGTTTATCCTGAAAAAAAATTCAGAAATTAAAGAACTGTATCATTCATAACGTAAAAAAACTAATAATAATTGCGTGAGAATTTTAGATAAAAAATAATTATTTACGGCAGACATTTGGCAATGGCTAATATTCTTACTGAGTTATGCAAGAATCTAAAATCTATACCGTTGGTTAGACATTTATTTAAAAAAAACAGTTGAAATTTTAACGAGTACGTAACTTCGATTTCTAATTATGAAAGCTTTGACTGTATATATAAAACGTAAATGAAATAAATAAAAACAGTATATATATATATATATATAAAATATCAATAATTGATGGTTATATTGTATAAAGTTTTATACTTGTTTCTTAATTTAACATCGAACATTACTTGTCCGCATGATAAATATTTCCTCCTTGCCATTATTCTGTGTAAACTAAAAGGAATTATTAGGTTAGTTTGAAAACCTTCTTATTCTTGCATGAGAATTATGAAGCACAGGGGATTTTCAGAGAATGTAAGTTACATATGATTACATGTAAAAGTGCAAAATCATTAAAAGCATGCATCGGGTTACACGAAGGAATAATGTCATCTCATAAGGAAAGCTCTTTAGGTCGAAGATATGACCCAGTTTCATCTGTCCCTTTTTCTGCATTTTGTCTGTCTCTGTTTTTTGCAAATAAAGTTATATACCCTCGAAATCTCTCCCGCTCTCTGCGTCTTTAATGGATTTTCACAAAGCTTGTAGTGCTCGCGCGCGATGTCCCAAGTACGCCTCGGATTAATTAGAGCAAGCTTCGAGCTCCAAGACCCTCGAGGATTCATGCTTAGCGCTGTCGACGTAGTTGTCGAATTCGAAAATATACGTATCCGTTTCTCTTTTCTCCACGTACACATATTGCCAGTGCTTGGGATATAGCCGTGAACTATTTTGTATTGCAATCGTCGAATGGTTGGAATAGTACAAGCTTGCGCATCTAGAGGTTTGTAACGTACAGATGAGAGATGATAAAATTTACCGGTTTTCAATTTACTAACTCGATGAATTCCAAATGTTTTAATTTCTATTTCATTTGGCTTGTTTGAGTAAGTATTCATTTATTTAAACAGATTCGCTGCAGAAATAATGTATTAATATGGACCAGATCGAAGTAATTTTAGAGAACCTATAATGTAACCTATAACATCTGTAACCTTGCTAAATTCAGTACTGAATTTATCTCAGTTTTATCCAATTTGCATTGCAAAAACATGCAAGATATCGACCTAATGAAGATTAAAATTAGATTTATATATTTATCGTAACATTACTTACAGTTACCGTATACGTAACAATAATAACAAAGAGAAAGCACGTGATCGTTGTTATAGCACCGCAATGTGGTCCTAAATGAAATAGCGTCCTCAAATATTTGTCCGTTATTAAGAAGTTGTAGACCTACAAATGTAATTTTTCGATATTGAAGCTGAAGCTTTCACGCTTGTGTTATATTTTTGAAATAACAGGAGCAATATCGAATACAACAATGCTTGCAGCTCGTAGTATTTTTACTTTAATAAAGAATACGAATAAATTGGGCTCACTTTTATACAATTATTATAATTTATACAATGTGAACAATTATAATAGTGAAATAGATCCGAGTAAAATGAAACTCAACCTTATAATATATCATCTAATATGTGAAAGGTATTATTTTATTTAATAATAAATTCATAATCTCACTAGTTTATTCAAGCCGTAACCGGAAGAATGATAGTACTTGAATAGTCGATTGTCGTCCATATTTTCTCTTTTTTTGGTAATTTTTTTATTTTTACTTCAATAATACCTGATAATTTAAGGACGTCAAACGGACGTGTTAATTTTCAAGTAACCAAGCGTAAGAACTGACAGGAGGAAAGGAGAATAAAGATAAAAAGGTAGGGTTAGGTACATAGATAACAATATACAAATGAAATACGAATGCGTTGGAAAAATGGTCGATAAATATAATTGGAATAAATGACGTGGAAATATGGAGAAAGTCCGTAAGCAGACAATTTTGTTGACAGTTCATTTTAACCAATTTATTTATTCACTTGTAGTTAATAGATATCTATCCTAATTTAAATACTGATGAGTAAGTAATTATCTGATGTTGGCAGTGGATGCATCTAAATGGGTTTTTCTCTTCAAGTTTTAATTGAATTTTTTTAAGGTTACGTTTAACGTACAATTTATATGTACCTAAAATATGATAGGACACATGAATAATATTTAGAAAATAGTAAAGGAAATATCTAAAAAGCGTATTGTATTTTATTCACGAGAATAAGAAATTACAGGAAGATAAATAAATGTTCTCATTACTAATTTAGTTTGCGAGATGAAGAAAATTTTTCATATTTCATTTATCATTCATTGAAAGTTGTAATGAAATTTGCTCTATTCTTTATTACAATAATAAACTGAGAATTGAAAATAGAATGAAATTCATAATGGTGTTCAATTTATCATTTAACGTACTACTTTACCTGTAATCTAAAGAATTTTGCCGTTAGAGTCATACTAATTTATCGCAAACTGTAAAAGTAAATAAAGCTTAGACTAATACTTTTTGGAGTGCTATTTGAAGGAAATGTTTTGAAGAAAATTAAGATTGTTTTGAATAATTAGAACTAGATTAACGCAAATAATAGTAAAAAATTTCATTAGGCATAATGTATTATTAGATGATTAAAATATTAACTACTGTACGAATGAAAATAATTAGTTAAGTTTTGCAATTATTTCATTACATCAATTATATTTCAGTCATTCCTGTTTTCGAAAAATACTTATACACACAATTACATTTCATTTAAGATTTATGAGATTCATAAGTTTATAGGAAAATAATACACGTAAGCTAAATTGGGCTACTTCTTTTACAATTCTTGATTAAAATTTTTTAATTTATGCTTCGTGTATTTGCAATAAACACTCTATACTAAATTCTTCTGTATGATATAATATTTAGCGTACACGTATCCCTTCAATTATTAGTAATTTTAAAATTGAAACCCCAGTAGGTTGAGTGTGAAAATGCAATCCAACGAAATGTTTTTTAATATTACACAGTATGAAGAATTTACTGACAAGTAAGCAGTAAAAAATTATATGCGCTTGTTCAATATGCATTGTAACTCTACATTGCATCGTATATGGAAAACTTTATATTTATAAAATTTAAATATGGTTTACATGTATTTAAAAAATGTAATTTAATTTTAGCAAAAATTACGTATAGGTCGATAAGCTGAAAGATCCTTAGCTTGTGGTTTAGTAGACCGAAAGGTGCCAAACATCTAAGGTTTCAAATGATGGAAGATTTCTCGTCTCTTTGATTTCTAAAATTACGATGTCCGAAAATTCCATAATTATGATCGATCATTTTCATACTTCCATAAATGAAATGAAATTATACATCCTAGCTTCATGTTGGGGAAATTTCAATAGCTACGGAACTTGATGTTAACACAAAGTTCCTTATCGTTGAAGAGTTCTGATTCTGTTAATTCATATTGTTATTATATTAGGTCAAGTATTGCAAGGATCTGTATACATTTTAATTAAAGTTTGAATTCTTAATTAAATTTTATTTTTAATTTGCTTGTATTTTATGTTTATATTTAAGTTATATTTCTTATTTCATTCGGCGTATTTTCTATAAAGCAATTAACTCGTGTCTGTAAGTACAAATAGTTTTCATTTGCGTATGCGTATGCTATTTTGCACGAATATAAGACAATCGTACGCGGTTATTGCATAAAAATCACGAAAAGAACCGTAAAGTAACTGAATCTTCTTTTAGTGCAATATATAAATTGATCGAATATTATTGAAAAAGTATATTTCCCTTCGAATACTTTTTGTTATCTTCTTTACGTTTGACGCGCATAAAAATATTTCTATTGAAATAGTGTTTCTAGATTAAAAGAGAAGAGTATAAAAGTCAAAAAATATTTACAAGTTCTTTTTCGCAACAATTATTTATTATACAACAATACAACATGTATAATTAAGAAACATTCGATTTCTTCGTCTTTTTGTACAAGTCTGTTTTGGTATCAAGTTCGTTTGGTTTAGTTTACAGCCAATCAATTTTTTTCGTTCTAGGATCCATCGACTTTTCCATCTACGTACATTATCCACATTTTAGCGCATCACTAAAAGAATATATCGCATTGTATACGCACGATGAAAGCATACCCTTTATTTCATATTTTACATTTTTATTACATCCCATTGCAGACGTCAGTGCAAGATTTGCTCTCCTTTGCATCTGGCAAAAAATATGATCGTCGATTTGTTATGGATCTTTATTGGACCAAGCGTCACGTATTTATATGCACTCGCGTTACCCATATAAGAATATTCTTTCGTGAGCCAATAAATAAACTCTTCTCACTTTTTGTTGAAGCTGCTTGTAAATAAAAGTTTTTCGTCTGCTAATGTAAAAGGAGCTGCAACATATACAACTACCTCGAGTCCAAAAGAGAAAAAGGATTTTAATAAATAATATCCTCTACTTATATGCAACTTTAATTAAAGAAATAGAAAAATTTCGTTACAAATATCTTTAATCAATTAATAGAATAAGTTATCGAAAATTAATTATAGAAATAATGATAGAGTACTAATTATAGACACGTTAATTATATGTTTAAACTAATTAATATGTTTTTTATCGAATCGTACTCACTTCTGTATTATGTTTTAAGATTAAAATTTATCCAATTCATAGAGTTCACCAGAGGAGATTAACACATTAACTGTATTCCATGAAATTTATAATTTATAAATAAGTTAATTTATATTCATTGAAAACAATAAATTCTCTTGCTTTAATTAAGAAATGGATCTTATCAATTGAAAGCAAAATGAACTTTTACTAATGAACAATACTGCTTTTCATCAATTTGATTGTAATTCTCTTTTAAATTATTTTCACTAACGTTTCTTGCTCCAATATCAGCAAGATACAATATATAATTTCTTAATCACGAATTAAATCTATGAATTTCACAAGCTGCCTGATCCACAATTTCCACGATTTCCTTTTTAAAGCAATTTTTTAAATGCATATTTCTTATCGTATTCTCACCAGTTGTTAAATATTTGCAGTGTTACCTCTTTTTAACGAGGTTATTCGATAAAGTCGTTCAAAAATCAGATTAAATATCTGTGGTTGGCCAGTATGTACTAAGCTAAATTACCTAATGGAAAATGCTGCGCGACGTGAACAGAGGACAGTTCAAAGCGGTTAATCCGCGTTTCCCGAGTGTCCGAGCGTAGGTGAAATAAAATAATTAAGCCTGCAGCTGGTGCTGCGTTGTGGCCGAGGTGCATGAATTTTTTCCCAATTTTTTCATGCTGCAAGCCATTGCGCCCATGAATTTTCCAATCTGAAGATTCATTTCATCGAGATCTTTAATGCGAGCGTATCGACGTGGCTGATATAAATCATTTAGACGAACTAACGATAGGCAAGATTTTTTTCAACGTTTTTTTCAACAGTTGCGTGACATCTCGATATTCAGTAAGTGTAATTAAAGGAAAATTAGTGAAAATTAGTGAAAATCAGTGAAAATCAGTGAAAATTAGTGAAAATTAGTGAAAATTAGTGAAAATTAGTGAAAATTATTGCCTCTTTATGCATCCATTACTTGCGATAATATGGATCCTGCAAATACATAATTTTTAAGATAATTTATTTTCATTTTTCGTTTCTTCTTTCCTTTATTTTAACGTAGATCAATTCTGTCATATGAAATCAAGTTTTCATTTTTATATAATTTTATTTACCTATTATTAACATTATTACGTTGCTTTTTATATTAATAAGCATAAAGTACACAGACTTAATAGGTGGACTGAAATAGATTTGACAATATGATTCGAAAAAAGCTGATTGGTCAATTATTTTGGTAGAGAAAAATCGTCTTCTTTGCAACATGTAGTCATTTGTTAATTTTTCAGTTTAATTTTCAATTCAGTGCAGGCAAATAAAATGTATTAAGTTATCGGCTTGATTTCTTCGGAGTAATAATAAATTGGTTAGCGCATATTCCAAAAGATAATGTCCACCATTTTTTCTAAGAGCAGAAGGTTTTTTATCTAATGCGACGCAAATTTTCCAACTAATTGAACTAATCGTTTACTATAATATATTTACACAAATCGAACGTTATAGTGTATCGAGGTAGTTTTTTTTTTTTTAGATTACCTTATAACATCTGCGCACTAGACTTCTATAAGTCGACTTATTCGGATATGTTACCAATTGCCTGGAAAGATGACAATTATGTGCCAGAAAATTCAAATTATCTCATATTTTGATTCAATTGTAGATTATGAATTTTCAAAATATTTTCTGTTGTAAGGATCTTAAAAGTTCGTTAAGAATACTCAATGTTCATTTCAACTAAAAGATTAATCCGTAAAATAATCCAAATTCGTTAAAAGATGTTAAGAAAAGTAAGTTATTTATTCCACTTGTCATTATTTTTCTTGTTTACTTGGTCATTCGTGTAGTTGACTCTTATTAAATTAAATCATTTGTTGATATATGTATCACTAGATATTAGGAGCACTTGACTCTAACAATTGACTCTAACTGATAGTAAGAACAAAATAATTATCACTTTTCGGTAACGTATTTGAACCGAGGACTATATTTATATATACGGTTACTGAATATTAAATTAAATGCTTATTAAATTATTACATTTGTTGTATTTTAATGTATTTTCATTAGAAACAGCAACAAGTAATATCTCAGTTAACGATAATACGAGACAACAGATATAAAAAGAAAAACCATGTGTACATCGCTACAGTATTTTTCCATCGGCAAAAAGAAAAATGAATTATTTAACAAAATTTTACAAATAAGTATGGTAGGCATCAGATGTCAGTTACTTTATATTTGTAACCTGCGTTATTTGCATTATTTCGAATCTAGTTGTTATTATAAAAAAATCCCGATACGCAATAATTTACCTGGTAAATATTGGATAATACAGCCTGTGAATTTCGATCCTAAATAATATTTGTATAAATTCCACAGATATCGCAGATTCAAAACAAGAATATCATTGTTGAATTCCATGCTACTGAGAATTCTATCCATTGTAATTGCTCGAATATATCATAGTTAATCGAAGATGTCGTTACAATAATATCGTTTTTTCCAAAATTGTCATTGTTTATCGCCATTACGTGAATATACCTATTGTGGATATGAAATATTCTATCATAACGAATAACTATTTAATTCTATGAATTGAAAAATAGTTGTAACAACGTGACGAAGGAAATGAATTCTGGCATGAATTAAAAGCAATTTTTGTTCGATTGTAACTAGAAAATAATGAAATTTCTGTAGTGTCCGTTTTCTTTTGTTGCAAAAAGCTCAAAATTCTTTTACTGGGAATACTGAATTTTGTTTTAATACGATCTCGATAATTAAAATGACGTTTTTAATGGAAAAGTTGCTCGAATTTGTATCTATATTAAACTTATACCGATTCAGTTGCTTAAAAATAATGTCCATCTATTCAGCGTTGTTGTTGTTGTTGTTGTTGTTGTTGTTGTTGTTATAACAGAATTAATAGACCATGAATAAAATAACGAATAGCATCCAATTCGGTTAAAGAGATTGATTAGTAGTTAGATTAAAATGTAGTTTTATCATTGTCTTTTTAGCCAGTGATATTGCGCACCAATTAGAAATAATTTGTTCACTGTGTTTGAGAATATAACGGTATGGTTGTTAAGTGACTTTTTTACAAGATCAAGTTGTTAATGTTCAGTAAAAATCCTTTCCAATAGGCTTAGTATACTTTCAAAAAGCCTTTATAAGGCCATCGTTATTAGAAAGCTTTTATCGTAATAATCTATTATGATTTAGTTACATTAATTTTACTGATAAAATTTCCATAATTTTCAAGCCAAATTGTAAAAAACATAGGAATTATACTTTTTTGTCCTTGCGACTCATCTTAAAATAGAATTTAATTACAGATATTAACTGCTTTTTCTAAAGTTCAAGATGATTTGTAAAAATAATGTATATTTACAGTAAATTATATTTGGAATCATTCGAATGACTAAACTAGTTATCTCCCGGACTCCAACTTTTTATAATGACAGATAATTTCAACACCAGTAAAATGGATAAAGATTTAAATTCTAATAAATTAACGACAGAATACCCGAACTTGTTTACGAATTTTCACTGTTCTACGAACAATCATTAAGCCTTTCGTGTGCAATATTTTTACGTGTATTGAAATTGTTTTGCGAATAGTAAAAGTTTGTTATATAATTAGAAATATTGTGATATTGCTTGGCAAAGGATCTTTCTAGTAAAGGGAATCCTGTTCAGCTTTTTCAAATATTGCATATCCTTTATCTATTTATATACTTTTAAAATTCAAAAATTGACGCAATATTTTAAAATAAACTTTAATAATTGTGATAAAAGTTTTTTAGTAGAACAGAGGGTGATTATGTTTTAGTAACAGTTGAACGTGAGTTATAATGCTATATATTTTCACGAATAAGGTTAGAGAGTTTCTGCTTTTGAAGACGATGATATTTTGAGGACTTACTATTTAAGCATCGATATACCGCTATCCTAAAATATAAAAAGGTTAAATAAATATGTCGTTTTAACTAGAATTTTGGTAGATGAAAAATACTGAAGTATACGCATTGTTTACGCAAGTGTGGTCATTGTTTTATCCGTGTTAACGTAAATCATAGGATCATGAAGATTAGTTATTTAGGAAAGGCATCATATGTACAATATCATATCTGATTAGGTCTATCGGGTATGTATGAACATCGATATCTTTCCTTTAATACGAAGTTAAACCACATTATTATTCTAGCCTACAGCTATTACAAAACATCAGTTGAATATAAAAAATTATTATTACAGTAGGTATAATATATGTTACTAATGAATAAATATATAAGAAAGAACAAAAAGTACAAAAGTGTGTGTGTGTGTGTGTGTGTGCGTTTGTGCGTTTGTGTGTGCACATATACGTCTTAATTTCTCAATATACATCCAAAACTCTTATTTCAACAATGATCATTTAGGATGACTATTATCACTATTGAGTGAAAAATTGTTAGTTTTGTCTAGCGTTAATTTCGCGTTGAAAAATATTTTATCGCATTAACGATTTGCAATCAAGTGTCTAAATACTTAACAGGAATATTGATTATGTACTGAAATATATTTGAGCAAAAGTGGAAACAAAAAGAAGAAGAAAATCATTAGGAGAGAAACAGGTGATAAAAAATAAGACTTAAAAGCAGACGTATACAACAGGAAGACAGGATGAAGTAAAAATAAAAGAATAAATTAATGTAAGGTAGAAAGTAAAGAAGAAAGACAGATTTATGGATTTATTTTAAGGAGGAGAAGGATATATATGCATAACAAAATATTCTTAAGTAGCACGATGCAAGGTATCTGAAACGAAAATGGCATTTTTATTGTATCATAACCTCCATGGGTGATGATTTCTACACCATAAAGTAAGATTCTTCACGGCCATAGAAGTTTCAGTATTGGAAGAGGTTCGTAAGATTTCATAATTTTACCAATCAAATCTCCGAGGCCTTTGAGTTTGATTTATATAAAGCTTTTTAACTTTGAGGACATTATGGTTTCAAGGGCACTGTAAGTTCTCGATGTCTGGCCCAGAAATTTCAATTAAAATAGATAAATTAAATCTATATAATTAATCTAGACCGCGAAATTCAACTAAATATTCATTGATTTATTAATTGTTACATAATTGATTGCAGAACGAAATATTTAATATAATTTAGGATTTCCTTTAAAATTTGAATATATTTTCATAATTTAAGCTACAAAATCAATTACCTGTAAAATCATGAAATTTACAAATATCTTTTGAATTTTTACTGTATAATTTATTGAATATTTTATTAGTTAAACTCAGCTTTTATGTAAAAATATTATTCCCGATTATCAGTGCATATTTTAATCAAATGGATACACTGAATTTTATCAAATTCAGTTATGTTATTTTAAATATTAATGCATGGAAAACAATTTGATGTTTTAGAGGGGAAAAAATATAAAATTAGCTCGACATAACTAGAGGTACAAAAGTTACATTGATTGAAATATAGGAGTAACGGTGGAGTCTATCTAGGAAGCAATTTATCATAATCATTTCAAATTCATAATAGATTAACAAGATAACGCATGCCATTTCAATCGTTTAATTAAATTTTAACATGTATTTCCAGACCTGCTGAAAAGTAAGAGTATTTTTAAACTGTATAATTCAAGCATCAATTCATACAATTGAAATAATTTGAATAGATAATATCAAGTAAATTACAACTAGTCGAACGAAATGCTTATAAATAGAAAAAGGTAGATAATTATCTGTATATAAAAGAACAAGAAATAATCGTAGACAGGCTTCAATTATAGATTTCTGATAATAATCCAAAATTATTATTAGATTAAAAATTAGGGATTAAAAATTAAAAATTCAAAATATGAACTTTATAAATAGGAAGAAAATATATTTAACATATTTAGAATAAAGTTCATAGAAAAATGTTTTATTCGAAATAATACATCATTAGTAGAAAATGTGATAGAGCACATAATTCTGAGAAGAAAAGCTAAGTACTTGAAAGAATATTGGAATGATATTCCGATTATAATTGCCTTAGAACGTCGGTGCACGTAGTTAGAATGCCTGGAAAAATATATTTATCGTAATTTGACTTTTAGCATTGCGTATTAGGTCTATTATATATATATATATATATATATATATATATGTATATATATATATATATATATATGTATATATATATATATATGTATATATATATATGTATATATATATATAATTCTTATTACAGTGTCATTATTATATCTGTTGTATAAATTTCTCGTTTCCTAGGCACCATGAATTAAAATAGAAAAGAGTACAATTGAGTGTTTGCATTTAATTTTGTACGGCAACAAGAAGCAGCACTTGTTCAGCAATGTTCGTATAATATTCGAGTAAACTTAACACTACTTCTAAGGAATATTACAATTTTTATGTGGACTAGAGAAATTTCTAATCAATTATTAAAAATGTCTTAACGATTGACTTTTTTCAGTTAATATAAGTTTTCGATAAAATTCCATTTCAACAAATGGTTCGTCTACTATACTTCTTTTTTCTTACGAAATGAATTCCATATTAACGGCCAATTTTTTGATCAAGTGCGAAGTAAATTTTATTTGACGTATGCTATTGAAATATTGATTGAGAATTAGAAATAAAATTAATCATGTACAAGTATATATTTAATGTGCGGTACTTATTATTTTATTATTTTATTATTGATAACGTTTGATATTTGAAAGTATCATAGGTAGTTTTGTAAGTTGAAACAAGAGAAACAGAATTACGAAAAATTTGAGAATCAATTGAATAACGTTTTAAGAAAATGAAATTGTTTTAATATCATAACCTAATCGATTAGAAGAAAATTTCGTTTATAGTTAAATCCAGATTCTATGATAAATTGAAGAGCCATTAGGAGAAAACAAAAATTTAATAAAGTCAAAAAAGCTTTAAAAACTATTTACTAAACGAATATGTGCGACAAAAGCAAATGCAGTTGCAAAAAAAGGAGTAGCCAAGCTAAAGCATCCGTGATTCAAATGCTCGAAACGGAATACGCTAAGTACTTAGAAAAATCGAGCAAATCCTTATTGAGAAAATACCTGACTCGCGAAGTCTTCGACAAGCTCAAGGTAAAATACTTATTGGCATTTATTCGATTCGTAGCGCACGAATTTTGTGCGTTACGGACTTTTGGTAGTTTTGTCCTTTGTGGTTGACAATTAAGAGGAAAAAAGGCGCCAGAGAGTCGCAAAAACCTCTAGTCGCTTTTGGTATTTTTAATAAACGGAGAAAGTTTTTTCGATGAAAACGAACACTCATAGTGATAACGGTTGAGGTTTTATCAAGGTAACGAAAACGTCAAGGAGTTTGAAGATTGTGAAATTACAAACAACTAATTTTTCACTAATATTTATTTAGTAATTGAAACGTTGGTCGCGCTATTAAAATTCATTCGAGCACTACCCTTATATACTTGATATTATAACTCGTATATAACTTATGTACACGATTCAATTGTGTAATCGAATTTAGCGTGTATTAGTAAGGCACTGATCAATTTCTTGATTCGATGATACGTTCCTTTAGTTTTGATTGTAACTAAGATTTGTGACTTCAAAGAATAATTATTGGTACATTTTATCAATCGACAACTACTAACTAGACAATTAATTTTAAGTCTCTTTTTCTCGACTTTTTTCGTTCCTTACTCGAAATGTGAATTTTATTTTGTATCTTTACGATTATTTAAATAAAATATTAACGGCACAAAGTGAGATACGATTTGAGATACGAATAAAAATATCCGCGTTGGCGTAGGCGTATTGCACGAGTCAGATGCTCGCACTTGGAAAGTACACTTAAAAAATATGACAGACCTATAAGACTTTTGTTAGCGTGTTCAATCTGCAGGTCGAATTGTGTCACATTTAACTAAGTTTGTCTATACTTTAAGACAGACTGATATTAGCACATCATCTTGAGTACAACGAATGTAATCGACGCTGTAATTCTCCTACAAATCTTTTATAAGACGACTAATATAACTATCCGAAGACATGTTTAAGTCCCAGCAGAAATACAAGTTAATTTAACGAGTTAATGCTAAATATATCTTATTCGTAAATGTCTTTTGGCTATTATAATTCGTTGATAAATATTGTTATTCTAATGAGTGATGTATGTAATTTGTTTTCTTCGTGTAATAGATATTATTTCAATATTCAATATAAACCGTACTTTATTATTTACTGCGTAATTTATAATTAATTACCGCGTCATATTTTTGTTCGTAGACAGGATACAAACTTTAACAACTTGTAATATAATATAGAAATCTGCATTTGAGTTGTCGGATACATTTGAAACTTTTTATTGAAAATTTTTCTTTATTAGATTTCCCGAGGTCTCAGATTACATTTTGTACATTTTCATTAAGATAACGTATGAATAAACAATTAATTAGAAATAATTTAAAATAAATATAAAGGAATATAGAATTGTACAAATACTCATTTTATTTTTCAAATCTTTGAGAAGAAAACGAAACTTCAGAGGAAAACTTCAGAGGAAAACTTCAGAGCCAAGGGTTCCGAAGTCATATAAAAATAATTTCTAGCCCACATTGCAAAGTGAAAGAAAATTATGGATTTTCTCGTATTCGCAGACAAAGAAGACGCGGTTCGGTTCGTCGCTCTTAGATGTCATCCAGTCAGGCTTGAAGAATCCTGACTCCAACATCGGTTGTTATGCTTGCGATCCTGAGGCTTACACCGTCTTCTCTGGGCTCTTTGATCCCATTATTGAAGAGTACCACGAAGGATTTAAACCCACTGATGTACATCCGTCTGCTAATTGGGGTGACCCAACAGTCTTGCCAAAACTCGATCCAGAAAACAAATATGTAATTTCAACAAGAATCCGATGCGCAAGGTCGCTAGATAATTACCCTTTCAACCCAACGATGACCAAAGATCATTATATCGAGATACAGGAGAAGGTAATTCAGTCTATTTTCGACCTGAAACTGTCTCTCAATATTTTCTATATTAAATTCACAAAGCTGTTTATTACTATGAAAGGTGACTTTTTTTTATATCGAATTGCATTATGAAAATACAATGAAAATGCAAATTATGATTTTGGAATTATCTTAATCAAATTATTCGACTTTTTGAACAATTACTTTTTGAAAACTTATCGGACACTTTTTCATGAATGAAATTTAGTACACTTGGTTGCATTAGTTTTTACAAACAGTTAGTTTATTCGCGTGTTTTCTTTTTTATAACATTTATAATTTTGATTACAGCAACTAAAATGACAATTACAATTTTATAAAATTATTAGTTCGTTGTTTTATTCGTAAAGATAATGTGATATTCATTTTTTGTGCCTGCTTTACTTGATATTAGCAGAAATGTAAAGAAAGGTAAATATTTTTGAAATATGAATAGATAATGTAGTGCATTTGGAAATTTATTGACTTGTAAAATCATCGGCAAATAAGATCACAATTTTTTTAACAACACATTACACGATATTATTTTCACATTTGGTTTTTCAAAAAATAAATATCCATTAGTAAATTATATAAAGATCTCAAATAGCTATAAAAATAATTGCAATATATATGATATGAGGTATAAAAGTAACAGTAATTTTCAATGAAATATTTTACTACTTTAAGCATATAATATTATGTTTTTTAATTGTTTTTTTTTGACAACATGTAACACTTTTCCAAATACTTACGTGCAAATTGACGTTTAAGTTTTAGTGAAATCAAGAATGTGAATAGTGTTAGTATACATTCGATTAATAAAAAACATTATTCTTGAAATTGCAATAGAATATTTTCACTATTTACGTAGGCTACTTAATATAAATTTACCACACAAGAAAATATATTAGCGACTATTCATAAGATCATTATGTATCTAATATGTTTCACATTCCAAAATTAAATGCTTATGCCAAGATATTCGCTTACTTTAAGACTCTGTAATTATTAATAGTCAAAGGGTTGTTGCTTTTGACTAAATACTGGTATAATACCATTTTCGGAAATGATGTAGATTATATAAGTGGATGAACACTTTGCTAAAACTGGCATACGTATTTTATATATAAAGAAAGAATCGTATTTCAATCCAATATTGAATGATCGTTTAAAGTTTCAATGCTGGTAAACATCCAGATTATCGATAACATTCTTAAATTAATGCTTTTTTCAACTAGATGACTATTTAATTCAATAATTTCAAATGTTGAAACTTTATCAAATGAATGATTGATTTTAAACTTGTTTAATACGATAATCAGCAGACTCATAAAAAGAATTGTGGTAAACAGTGGTAAACAGCTGCACGTACAAAAATAAAATTCCGTTGTACTAATGTATCATAGATTTTTGTAATACCGTATTGTATTTCTTTGCACATTATTAGGTTATGAATATTTCTCATTTCACCGAGGGTAATAGATCGACTACGCGCAAAAAAAGTAAGGGTTTCCATTCTAATGTTCATATTCTTCATAATCCAGTTAAATTATATACGTTCGGATAATGTTGTAACTTAGATTAATATTTCCTAATATAAGCTTTAGGACCATGTGTATACTTGTGAAAAATTACAGTCAAGATTAATTAGCAAGAATATTCAACTCCTCTTAATTATATTCGAATATCGTTGAATAGTTTATTAATAAGCTTTATTATTTGTAATAATTAGTTTTCGGCTTGTTTTCATCATTATTTAATATTAGCATCTGCAAAATAAATCTTACTTTGAGAAATTTAATGTGGTTATAAGAAATGATAATCGAGTATTTAGATCGAACTAACTCGAACCTTTTTCGTTTCGTGTTCATTGTTGTATTGTAATTACAAAATTGTTTTTCAAAATTACATTTTCTCTATTCAATGAAAGTACGTGTAATTAGTACATGTAATTGTTGACTTAAGTAGAGATATTTATAAAATTTTTTTTCACAAAATAATTGCGTAGGATAAAGGAATTATTTAAGATAATCAGTAATTAACTCGAAAGAAGTATCAAAATTTAATTATAAACGTATAATTTTCATTTTTTAATAAAGATTAATAAAAACCACCATTTTAATATATTTTGCGTTAATTTGTTATATTTAATTTAACTTAACTTTTGAATAGCACAATGCAACGAATTATTATTAACTTTAAAATAACTTTATCGAAGCTAAGAAATTTACCAGGAATCTTCTACATGTTGAAATTAAATTATTTCCTTTTAAGATTATTTTCATTGCAGTACATCTGACTGTCCTAATGTCCAACTTGAACGTTCACTTAATGTTACCCCTTTTACGCTCATGTTTCACTCTCAACGTTTACTGTGCATGGCAACACTATTGTGGGATTGTTGCAGGTATAACCGTGAAAAAATTCCGTCTCTATTTTCTCTTTCTGTCTCATTTTACGTTATCTACGTTATCCTTTTTTAAATTATACCTTTGTTCCTTAACGTTTAAGAATAAAAAAAGCGATTAGACGATGCTATGATCTTGTTGAAAGGAGCCGGTTTAAACTCAAGAATTTATCTCATTTTTTTCTTTCAGTTCTGTCTTTTGTTATTATTTTCTTTTTATTCTGTTGCGTATTACAAACGTTGCCAGGGTTACACGGTATTCATTTAATGACCTATCCAAAGGTATAGTAGTCTTGTTGAAAGTTAAAGTTGACAGAGAAAAGCGTAAAAGATCTGTATAAAATCAAAATCAGCAGTGCTATATCGAGTATAATGTTCTGAATATTATTTGTTTTATTGTATTTTATTGCATTCAACTAAATAAAAGTACATTTCCGATTAAATTAAATGGAATAAATCTATTACATCATTTCACTGTATGTTTTACCAATAACGAAATGTAATTATTTTTATAGTCGGTAGATCTAATCTTGTAATTGCATTACTACGTTGTGTAAAAAATAAAAGACATTTTCAATTTTCACTTTAGATGTCGTATTTCCTAATTAAGCGAGTGTCATTATATGTGCTAGATCTCAATCAAAGAATTAGAATATTTCACGTAATTCAAAACTTGTAACCAAAGAAACATGGTTTTCCTTGTGATAAATAATTCTTTCATCTACCAACTTCAACCCAAGTATTTATTAAGATAAACACTTATTGTGTTTAGATTTTATTATATTACTTATTGAACATTATTTAAATACTCTGAATTCCTTTAACGTAGATATATCTTTTTTCTAATTTGAATCTGTGCGCGATCTCAAATTAATTGTGTATTAACTTGCCTTAGGATCGACGAATTTGCATCAGATAATACTTATTAGCACGCCATATAAGAAATAAACGATCGTAAAATTAAATTTGTAATTGATTTTAGAGAAACACGGAGATTAAACCATTCAAAATTTATCAAATGACTTAATAGCTTTAAAGTACAAATTTAAAAATGTGCTTCAAGATTTAAATGTTTAATGTAAAAGTTGAATAAATTACCTTTAATATTGAAGTAGGATTGAATAATTTGAAAGCAGTTGGTTTAATATAACGAATTATATAGTTTAAAATATTAATAAATTTATATATTTTGCACGTGAATTCAGTTATGTAAATTCGTCAGCTTGGTGATTTAGCTAGTGCGGTAATTGTTGACCGTGTGAAATTTTAATTATCCGATTACTAAATGAATACTGTCATTAAAACTGACGATTGTGTTTCTACATGTCGCAGAAGGATATTACATAATATCTTATGAAAACTTTATTCTTCAACTCGAAATTCATTCTACAAATTTTATACTCAAAATATATTTTTTAAGTTAAATCTTTAGTTAACTCTTATCGTGTATTCCCTTGTTATTTAAATCGAGTCTTGTACTTTCATTTTTATTTGTCTTTTAGCGGAGCGAAGGAAATATAATTTTAATAACTGAAGCCGAGAATTAGAATTCATTTTTTAATTTATTCTTACCCATAAATTATCAAATTACTCGATCATTAAATAATTATTCTTCAATTTTTCCAGCCATTTATTTTACGCGGTTTAGAATTTTTTAATTAAGTACAGCTTTAAGTACAGACTTTCTCTTGAATAGGAACGAATAAAGCGTCATTTCAATGAAAAAAACTTGGAGCCGAAAAAAGTGATTCCTAAACGTCAGCTGTACCTATTTTCGTTTTATAAATTATACTTAAAACAATCGAACGCAGAATTTTCAACTGCAGTTTAAAGTTTATTATTTTTATCATCGAAGTGATTGTACTGAAAAATTTATATCACGTCGATGTTTTCGTTCAAATAGCACTTAAACTTACTTCAAGTCGCTTGAAAAACTTTAGCCTTTTCGCGCTTGTCCAACCTCCGCAACTTTTTGCATTCGCAATCGAAAGCAGCCATTTTACAGTAATGAATATACTAACGATAATCGGCGCAATGTATTTATAAATAACTCGAAATTCGACTCAATATTACAAGGCGAAAACATTATCCGCAAGCCGAACGTGTCACGAAAAGTTTGTTCGACCTTCGCGTGCGTGCGTTGTAACAATAATATAACGTTAAAATCGATCGATTGTTTATGCGGTGAGATTCTGTATTATATCTAAATATACAAGGAGACACGCACGATGCGCGCGCACCCACTTATGCGCACACAAAATTATACGTACACGCAGAGATATAAAATAACATCGATTGGCAGATTTCTAGGGCGCTGAAGATGCTGGACGGTGAGCTCAAAGGCAAGTACTATCCCCTTGAGGGGATGGACAAGGAAACCCAACAGCGTCTGATCGATGACCACTTCCTTTTTAAAGAAGGCGATCGCTTCTTGCAGGATGCCAAGGCCTGCGAATTCTGGCCAACCGGTGAGTGACAACCACCAATTTCTCCCCTGACAACTATAGGCTTCGATGAGATTCTACTCTTACCACCCCGATCGCTATCTTTATGGACTTTACCTTATTCACCGGCTCTTTTACCTTCGTCTTCCATTTTTTAAATTTAGAGCTCGCCTGCTACTTCTCACCACTGTTTCTTCGTATCTTTCAATCTGCTTTGTAAATTTATTACTTTTACGATGAGTCACGATTAAAGCTTTATTAATGGCCTTGCGCAATAGGTTGAACAAAATATTATTTTTGTTCATCTAGAAACAAACAAATTACACTCACATGCATACGCGTGTGTGCGTGGAAAATGATGGTTCAGTTAACTTTAATTAGTTTTGGAGATCTCGGCCTGCTTTTAATTATTCATTTCGTCCGAAAACTTAATTAACATATTTTTTTATGCTCATTCATAGTAGTCCTAAATTTGCATAATTACCAATTTTCATGACGTAAATTTACGTAGACGCAGTGTATTAAAATTTTTAATTACAATTGCACATGATTTAATTAAAAATATAATTAATAAATTGTTTATTAAGAAAAGTACGTAGAAATAAAGTTTTTAGTTTAATATTATAAAAAATTTGAAGGATAATTTACGTATGAATCACTTTGGTATTGTACACAAATTATCGATTGTAAATGTTTTTAATTTTCGTGCATTCAATTCGTGAATGCATCATAACATAGAGTTAATAAAAATTAATTGTGTTACATGTACAAATAAATACTTAAAATAAATAGAATTTGGTCTTATTCTAAAGTATTATAAAAAATACTCTAATAAAAAAATAAGCGCTTGGAAGAACAGTTTAATGGATACCGATGTAGAGGAAAATCACCTTTTTGATATTACTGTATCTAATATTATTAAATTAATAACGTTAATCGAATTGAAGAGAAACAATTTTATTTTTTTCTTTTAAATGCTGTTCCTTTAAGGTTAATTTAACATTCCCCTTTTAAACCGCAGTTTCTTTTCTTTTATTGATCCAAACTTTATTTTGTGTTTTCGACTCGGAGTTCCTACTCTTTACTCTTTCATTAAAATTACAGGCAATCTCTCCAAATTCTTTTCGTGATTCTTGTTCAACTCCACCTCACTTGCGGCTTACTCTACTTAACCGATCCGTTGTCATTACATTAAAAAATGTAAGACAGGTTGAGAGCGGTTTGACTTTTTTCTAACCAACGCTTTCTTAAAAAAATCTCCTTGAGTCTACGGAACTGCGAAGATTTAGGAATAGGGATTTTTAACGAGCAATTTAGCCGACTAGGGAATTCTTAGCGAGAAAAGCAAGATTTTTAGCTTTCGACTATTCCTTAAGTTTATTACCCTTCTAAATTTTGCAGAGTCTTTGTCGAAAAGATCTTCACTTTCCATATATAATAGATCTTCAGTCAAAGAAGTATTGTTTGACTTGAATTTCAACTTAACAAATTATGCTTTCGCATCTTCTTAAAGTACACCATAATTATGCATAAATTCTGAATATTCAACGATAAAAAGAATCATTTTTATATTCATAATGGAAAAGCAATTTTTTGCGTACATAAGAAAAATATAATTAAATATCTTGAATAGTTTTCGGGGAAAAATCGGAGAATACCGAGTCATAAATAAATATCATAAATAAATAAAGTAATAACTGACACAAATTAAATATGAATAGAAAGCAAAATAATGCAATAATATCTATCCGAATCAATAAATTTCATTATTAAAATATATAAAATAAAAATAAAAAATGAATATGATAAATTAATTTTTTAAAAATGGATCAAAGTATTTCCGTGTAAAATTAAAAATACTAGTAGAGAGAGAGAGAGAGAGAGAGAGAGAGAGAGAGAGAGAGAGAGAGAGAGACGAGATAATAAAGTACTGAAGGTAATAGTTATGAGGTTGAAACAGATATTTGATAAGAACCTTATAATACATAAGTAAACATTCAGAGTCTTTTAAAAACGTCGAAAGTGGTTTTATTTCTGCTGGAATATTTAATGTATCCAAAACCTACATTTTTACAGTAAATCAAGATTAACTAAACTTCCCAGATTTTATATCAAAGTATATATCAAATAAATTAACAAATAAAATAAGAAAAAATATCGTTTATTTGAAATATTCATATATTACAAGCTACTTTTTAATGTATTTTTACTAAAACGTGCACATTAATATAATTTTCCAACTAATCACTTAATTTGTTTTGTAATTAGTTGCGCATGTATCGGTACGATTCTTTATATTAGTACTTGGAAATGACTTTTTTCCCATACAAGATGGATTTATAATTTTGAAATGTACTTCAAAACTGAAATAAAACATGCAAAAAACAAACAAAATATTAAAATAATTTATAATACAGCAACAAGAATGAGCTGTTAAGAACTATTAATTACTTCTTTTAGGTTATAGTTGTTATCCTAATACTATACTTTGTATATTTCTAATAAAAAAACTATTCTAAGAACTTAAAATATTTGATGTATTAAGATTTTGTATAGATTGCATCATCGCTCTAAATCATTACATAACAAACACAAAATTCGAGTATAAATATAAAAATGTACTTTTATAAGTTTTTTTTGTATATTTTTAGATATTTTATACGCTATGACTTATTTTATAAGAAACAAAGAAATGAATCTGAAATCGTACTTCGGTTAACAGTATATTATTACTAAAGTCATCTTAATTTTATGAAATATTTTACATGTGTGTACATCTGTATTAAATTGTAAAATCTTATTTTATACTTTTTATGGAAATTTAACCCTTATAAAGTCTTACGAGAATATTAAAAATTACTAGTTTCTTTACATTAGATTATTTCTTTTGTAAAAGTGAATTATATTTTTTATATTTTAATTAATTCTGTTCATAATAATTGCAATGTTGTGAATTATGTTGATGAAAATTATAAGAAATATAATTTACAGTTTTATGCTTGACATTAGGCATGAAGAGGAATAATTCTTTTTACAGCTGAAATAATAGTTGATAAAGGTCAGAGATTTTTTGTTATGAAAATCATAATTTTTAATACCCTTGTAAAACTAAATTTTTTAATGTTTATAAAAAAACATTATCTTTAAATTGTAATAAAGTTAGTTTATTACATTTAAATTAACGTGCATTTATATTTTTTCTTACATGATTTTTTATTCACTATTTCTTACGATAATACATATTATAAATACATTATTATATATTATTAAATTTACCAATTTATCGGGCACATGCACGATAAAGAAATCGTGAAAAAAAAATAGAAGTACAACAAACGATAAATTTTTAATTTGAATTGGAATATGTAAATCAAAACAAATATATAAAGGTTACAGTAAAGTATATATAAATAACTAGGAAAAAATTGAAAAAATGAAATTTAACATCCAAAAGGAAAATATTTTTATTAAAACAATAGATTTCAGTAGATATAAAAATAAAAAAATCAAACAGGCGTAACAAATAATGATAATCAAATGCAGATTGAAAAAGTAAATAAAATGTTTTATAAAATATAAAGATAACAATATCTTTTGTAAATTATAAAAATACCTAAAAATTGAAATATATTTTTAAATTACATAAAAGAATTAATTGCAAATTTATGAACGAAAGCAAAGTAAAAATTAGAGTGCCAGTAACGAGTGAGTAATAAAAGTAAAATTATGTCTACAAATAGCAAAAAGTGAAAAAAATTGTGATAATTAGAAACATGTTTCTATATTGTTACAAATTACAAAGAATTTCGAGCTTGTAAATTTAAGAATTTAGTCCTTATAAACTTTTTTTCGAAAAGAAAATACGCACCTTGTTAAAGCAATAACTGAAGTTATTAACTGAAGTTCTTAAAGTCCAAAGAAAACAAGGAACAATATGATAGAAGGTAATGCGTAATAATAATGAGTAAGAGAAAGAATTACCGTAAAATATAAAGATAATTACAGAAAATATCAAATAAAAATAACCCTAGGTGAATGAAACAAAAGTGCAATTTAGAACCAGGCAATAAATAATAATAGAAAAAATATGAAAATATGTTAGGCAAGAAAGGGATAATAAAGTAATACTGTAGATGAAACCATAATATACGAATCTACAGAAAATTAAAAAAAATATTTGATGTAAGATTATAAACGAAAAAGAATATCACGAAAGAAAGTAAATAAAATATTTCAAATAAAACCTTAAGACTCTGAAATATATTTTTATTTCAACGAGAATTCAAGTTTTTTCGTTTCTTATACGATGTGCGTGTAGCTTGCCAACGAAAAAATATGCGAAAAGTTGCATACCACAGCGTCTTTTACAGGGATCGGAGAGATCAGTCCCTGCGTTAATCTTGAATCGATGTGTCCGAAAAAAGAATGTAGTTCTATTACTTTCAAAGGAAGAGAAGATGAAAAAGAAAGGATAGTGTTGCTAAGACACTCGTTAATACCTAAGACTGCCAATAAAGAAATTGAAAGACAAGGATAAATTCTACTATACAGAGAGAGCGTGGAAGGATTCGGTTCGAAGTGCACAAGATAAAATAAGGACAACACGCACGAGGTGCATTGAAGTTTTTCAGGAAAGGATCTGTATATGTATATATGAACACAAGAGGAAAAAGATTACTTGGGAGAAGATACGCGTGACTAACGATAGAGGAGTATACTAAAGATGGAGATAGAGGGAGATAGTAAGTGAAGTTGGAACAAGAGCAGTTGGAATAAGTTTACTCACAACCCTTTATAATCGTTTGATTATTCGTTATCTCGTTGCCGTGCGTTGTTCATTTAAACAATTCACAATGTTAAGGGTATCAGTTCCAAGCGTACTCACGCCATCCATAAGACCTTAAGTCGTCAGCGAGGTGATGCTATATTTTCCTTCGATGTACCGTTCATTATCGTCTAGTCCTGACGCCATCTTCTCTTCGTTTTAAGTAGAAATTAATAATCCTCTTTTGCCAGACAAGACTGTCTTCGTGGGCATGTGAAAAGGTAACTTTTTGACGCACGTTGCTCAGCTATTTTTGCAACAGAAGACGACGCTGTACCCGCTGAGGGTAACTAATAGGTAAATCAGGCACAAAAGAACAAAGTGCACCTAAATGCACTTTACGTTCTAGTGGGACGTGCCAAAGCATAAGTCTCTCCGCAAAAGACATTATCGAAGGGATTATTTCTAGAGTTACGATATATATTACAAAATGTATTACAAATTACAACTGAAATATTTAAAATTTTGCTTAAAATTTTGCCTAGGTGTACATGATTGACAAACCTTTTTTACCTAACGAATTATGAAAACTAATAATGATATTTTCTCACGAATGCCAAGGCTACGATATAAGCAAAGTCCAGAAAATGAATGCTATAAGTAAAAGATGTAGCTGATTAGTTGATTGAAAATATGAACTTTATCAATAATGTGTTTACGTAAATTATTACATTACGTTCTTTACGTTCTGCGCGTATAACGATACTCTTGACAATCTTTTCTAGAGAACGGTCTTATTAAAAGAAAAATAGAAGAATATCAGCCACGAATTACTAGCGAGGATAACATTATTAGAAGTTTTCGGACATCTCGTGTGAATATATCCAAAATTCATCATCGATAACGTTAACTGATTTTGTTGAATTTAAAAGAAATTGAATATGCTATGATCAAGCCAACTCGGATAATATTATTCAAAAACGTTTTCTTAGTCTATGTTAAAGTATATACGATATTAATACAAAAGTTTGTGTCATTACATTTCGTTATTTGTTGAATAAGATTAGAAGTAAACGAATATCTATAAAGTTCATTTCAATTTACTTTTACTCTTTCAAGCTTAGCTTCGACAAAGCTTAGCATTATTAATTTCTGATTCTTTATGAAACTAGTTTAACAATTCATGAAGAATGAATGTAAGAGCGAGAAGCTAATTGAAATGATAAATTCATATTGTCTCTCATAATTAGATTTATTTTTAAAGAATTATTGGATTTTGGAATTTAGAGATTTTCTTATTAGCATTAGATTATTTACAACTATTATCCTTACTTTGGATAGAGTCAAATCGTAAGAATACATAAAGTTATCATAAAAGAAGAATATTAACATCGTGAACCAATCTTCCTCTAATTCCTTTACCCATTGTATTACTCATGCAATGGATATTAAACCATTAAAAGTTAATGCTCAGCTTTAAAAAGTATTAATTTAACATACTTTATCATATATTACATTACTATACTACATTAATGCACTTATGATTTGATCGAAGCAGCTCAAATGTATTTACGTAGCTTATGTAAAAGATTAAACTGAAATTCTATTTGTAATTCAAAGGATGCAGTGGCAGTCTTTCTCTTGCTCGGATAACGGTCTATTTTTAAACTTATTATTCGTGCCAAGTTTTCAAATATTCATTCTTACGCAAATATTGTACGTTTTGTAGTTGAAATATGTAGAAAATTAAAGTGCATCTGTCCAAAATAGTTTCATAAAACCTTACCTTGACTCACTTCTCGTGGACGCTGACTTGATTGTCTAACATCGCTTTGCATTTGTAGCCCAATCGTCAGAAGAATTTGATTTTATCGTTGTACTCGCATGCCCATTACTCTTAAGAAATTAAAACGACAAAGTGATCGATATAAATGAATAAAAGCCAACCGACAATAGCGAAATAGTTTACATATTAATAGCTGTGTAAATTTATACGCGTGATATCATGACGGAAGTTTGTGTATCGATAGGGGACTGTCCTGAGAAGAATTTCAGATGATAAATGATGCTCGTTCCATTAAAAAAAGGAGCAGAAAAATGTTTGACCTTCTTTGAGATTATTTATCAAAATGAAAATAAGTAGAAACCTTTTTTTTTTTTTTTTTTTTTTTCGTGCCTTATTTTTCATAGCCTGATATGAGAATCCTTTTATTAATACACGAGAGACTAGAAAGTAAGACAATGTATTCGCTGCATAAATTGTAATTATTATTTATGATGTTTTTATTACCCAATGTTTATGTAATACGTAAAATGCTAAGGCATTTTTGGATCATATATGTCATCAGCACCGTCTGTATCAAGTTTTATTACAGTATTTACTTATTGATTTGCGAAGCAATATACGAAAACATGTCCTTTAAAAGACCCACCGATATAATTATATTTATTGCCATTTACCTCTTTAATTGCATACTTGCGAATTGAGCAATTCGCTAGTTTAATAAACAATGATAAAATTACCTTTATACTTTGTACTTCGTACAAGTACGATTTCAAATCCTCTTCAAGAAACTAGAATTTTATTTTTAAAACGCGATATATCAGGCTTCAATTTCAATTATTATATTTACAATACAATGGGTATTTTACAGATTTCTTTTCCCGAAAGACCTGTTCTTCTATGGTTCGGATTTTTATTTTATTATCGGCAATCCAAAGAGGCTAAGAAACAAGAGCTTCCACCACGTATATCTTTAATAAACTTTATAGCTTGGGTAAAATTATGCAATAAGATTCGTAACTTTACTTTTGGCACGAATATATATTATTTGATGTATATTCGATAGTTAGTTATTCTTGAATAAAAGATTTCAAATTTACATACATTAAAATTCATTTAAATATAGGTAAGAAGTTCCAAGAAAAAGTACTATTTTCTCTTTTTAAAATAAGCTTTTAAGAAATTCCCCGCGTGTATTATTATATTTCTCATGCATATTATCACGTATGACGTCGACGCTTCTCGTATCACGGCTACCCGAGAATACACGAAAGGAAAGGCTAGTATTATATTCGTCTGGAATTATGTGCAATTTGGTATCGGTAATGCTTAATGTAGGAACAAGTGACACGAATAGTGACTGCGAACAATAGTCTGGTGTACGTATCTATGTACGTAACGAAATATGCGAAATACATCGAAGAGATATACGAGACAACTGTGAAAACGCAAGCAAAATTAACCGAGAAGGACAATTGCGATTTCAGAGGAAGGAAGATGTTAAAAAAAAAGTAGCGTATCTATAGTCTAGAGATCGCGAGACACGCGCTGTCCATTAGTCGGTCCATTTAGTTGGTGGAATCAGTGAAAAAATAATAAACTAAAATCAATTATTATTGTTATTAATAAATACTTGACGGTTCGTCGTATAAAATAATAAAGGTACTAATAATTAAATAGCTAACAACTTTTGGTTATTTAAATAACAAGTTAATTAAATGGCTCACGTTATTAAAAATGTCCATATGTATATTCGAATAATTATACATAAATTTAAAAGAAAATCCAGTTTATCTAATAACTTATATACAACTTGCTTATGCTGGCATAAATGAACGAATGTTTATAATGTAATTATCACGCAAGGCGAAATTTCGAAAGCTACTTATTAATAAATTAATAAAAAGTAGGTTTCGGTTCTTTCTACTAAAGGATTTGATTTATCTGTGTATTATAGAGAATTCAATTTCGCATTAAATGTTGAAAGCATTAAAGCCTTAAAATGTAAATTGCATCTCCATGGCGTCATATTTTTTATACATAGTTCACGCACATTGAAATTCATAATTTTGTTTTCAACAGCTTCACCAATCTTATCTTTAGTTTATGATTGCTCGTGAATACAATGGTTCCCCGATAGTATTTTAATGGCAGGTATAGAAAATAAATAAATAAATCATCTTAAAACAGTTTTAAATACAGAACAAGGTAAGGGTTTGGTTTGTTTGTAATTATTGAACGGTCATCCGTCATGTAATTTCAGGTCGTGGTATTTTTTATAACGACTCGAAAACTTTACTGGCCTGGTGTAACGAGGAGGACCATTTGCGATTGATCTCGATGCAAAAAGGTGGTGATCTCGTCGCGGTGTACCAGCGCCTCATCAGCGCCATCCGTAAGCTCGAGAACGAGCTGAAATTTGCGCACGATAGACGTCTTGGATATTTGACCTTCTGCCCGACTAACCTCGGCACGACCATTCGTGCCTCTGTTCACGTAAAACTGCCGAAGCTCGCCGCTGATCTACCTAAGTTCGAGAAGATCGCCGGCCAATACAATCTGCAGGTGAGGAAATATTCCTTTCTTCGTATTAACTCTAAACGAATTCATTTGGAAGATAAGAGCCCTTTTATCTCGTTCTCCTGACGTTTCCTCGTTTCCTACTTCTGAGTCGAAGGATACTCGCTGGAATTATTCGTGAAATCTCTTCTCCGAGAAGCTTACAACTAATATATTTATCGTTTCGTGTTTTGTAAGAGCTTAAATTTACTCCTCGATGCACTAATTACATTCCACGTGTATGCATAAATTTCCGATGTAAATAAGTACAAAAGATCAGCTGATAAAAAGGTTATGTAAAGCTATTGATGCGGTCTTAAGCTATTAATGTCTTATATTTCACGAGTCGTTTGTAAATTAAACTAACTTATCTTCAAAAAAAAAAAAAAAAAACAACAACGCAGGTACGCGGTACTCGGGGTGAGCACAGCGAAAGCGAAGGCGGTATCTACGATGTTAGCAACAAGAGGCGAATGGGTCTGACGGAACACGATGCAATCCTTGAAATGGGGAAAGGAATCGCTGAACTGATCAAGAAGGAAAACTCTTCATAAGAAAAACCGTCGGTGCCATTAGAGGAATGACGGCGCATTTTTTCTTCATTTTCTTCTTTCAAGAAGCGATCGATTTCTTTCGTCATCTTTCATTCGCTCACCTTGTGCTCACGCATACATATTCGTGTATTCGTGCGATATCATGGATGACACGAAGGTTTAATAAAGGGTCTCATCGATCTCCGTTCGCTGTACAAGTAAATTCAATTACAAATTTTCAAGACGAGTTACAAGTTTATATGATTTACACGGAAGTATTGGTTTGTATCAAATTTGACTGAATAAAAGTTTCTCAAGTATTGCATATTTGTTATCTTTATGCCGATGATTTATTGTTAAATTTTTGTGTATAATCGACCTGTAGTATACTATTTAATGTATAACATCATCCTACAAATTTATATAGCTACATTAAGTTTTTACGGAATTCACAATATGAATTGAACTATAAAAAAATATATAATTTATCAACTTTATATTGCCATAGTAGGAATGCCAGTATGCTTAAGGTAATTAATAACAAGGGTAATTAATAAAAGTTTTCTTATACATCGTCCACTGACATTCATACAATTATAAATGATACGATCGACCGTTGTCGAGATTTATATTATCATTGGTACAATTTTTAACAATTGCAACTGTTATTTTTATTGTCGTTTTCGGAGCTGAATAACTGTAATAAATAAAGATGGAATTTTAAGCAGTAACGTAATATCTATGTCCAGAAAAGCTTATCTTCACTGCTTCTTGAAAAAAAAAAAAAAAAAAAAAAAAAAAAAAAAAAAAAAAAAAAAAAAAAAAAAAACTACTTGCACGATGTAAAAATGTCTAATAGACTATATACTCCATTATAATGGATTATGTACGTAAAATTTAAATCAAACAAGTAATGAACTGAAAAATAATCCTTTCATAATTATCGCGGATCGTGTAGGATTCTTCCTCGGATTTCGATACGAAGTGTTACTTAATACAAAGCAATTATAAGCTGCAGCAGTAACGTGGCGGCATACGCATCATAAATCTTCGATGACATATTTCTCCATTTATAATCATGTACAATTATAAATAATAATATAATTTAAATACGATGAAGCTTATTTCGATTTTGGCCCGAATACTTGGGGAAATTATCATTTCAATTCATTTTATTATCAAGTAGTATCATTTTACGAAGAACTTTGCTTCGTGTCTTTAAAAATGAAAAAGTAATACCGACTACAGCGGTTGGAAGGAATAAACCATGGTAATAGAAGCTCATAAGATGATTGCCAGCGCTTGATAAATACAAATATGATCGAAGCGGTATAAATCATAAGCACGTATTATAAGCGAGAAAAAGAGAAGGAAATATAAGTTAAAAGATCATTTTTTGTCCAATAAATTGTATTCTTGAATATCAGCAGATATCAAGATTAAACGTGAAGTAATATTTACGATGATGGTTTTTTAGTTCAATATTTGGAATATAGCGCAAGAGTTATTGTATTTGTAACGGACCGAGATGCGAAAGAAAATTCTTTTATTTTCCATTCATTTTATCCATTGAAAATATCGGCTTTAAGTAATGTAGAACAGCATAAAATAAAACAGCAATTATGTGTTTTCATTTTCGTACGCATTCTATTTCACGTGGAATTCGCAATTTTACTGCACTTTGACCGCGATATTTTTTAGTTTATAATACTCAATACATTGGAGTAGAGTACTCTTACTAATTATAATATTATTCTTGCATTCGCACTTATTAAACATTAAATTCAAGTTTCTGCGCACGTGCTTTCATCAATAATTATTTATTTATACGTGCTATTTTACGGCTGACATACAGAGTGCGAAAATTTTTAACCTGATATCGACTGTATCATTATTCAAAAAAGTGTGTTTAATACAGATATTACAAAAGCAGTATTAATTTTAATTTATAAATAACTAAAATGAATACTGACATTAATAAGAAGCGTACCTTTTAAGATAAAGCAAATATCGATAGAATTTCAAGAAATTATTTATTTTACAATGTGATTATTTTTAAGACTAATTAATCATAAAATTGCTTATATTATTAAAAAATTAACTCTGAAATTTGTAATATTAATTGAAGATAAATAAGAAAACTGGTAAAGTTTATGACGTTTAGCAGGAGAGTAGGAAATATTTGAAATGCTGTTTACAAGAAAAACGTACTAATGGAATTATTTCTGATTAAAACTAAACTAATTTCAATGGTCAATTTTACATTCTAGGAAAAGATTTAAAGATACTGAAACTTTGTTCAGATTAAAATAATACCAGAAGATAGAAAATAAACTAATGAAATAATTCAATATTGTTGAATTCAATATATATGAGTATAATAAATTATAGAATGTTAAAAGAATATTCACTTGAATAAGTGGTTCTTTGGAATAAGACTTTCGAACCGTAGCTAAATATATATATATATATATATATATATATATATATATATATATATATATATATATGAAAATCGTTATTTGTAATGATTTAAATATAAATGTTCTTGACGACTGATATTTGAATTTAAATTTAAACAATATAAAATGTATTGAGGAGAGCTTGCTATTAATTTTAGTACGTTATAAATTTTGAAATATGTATTTCAATTTTGTATTTATTGTTTATTGTTTATGAGAGTTTTGCCATCATTTAAATTATGCATTTGAAATAATTAAAAGTACGTGGGTTAAGTCCGAGTATATCGAAAAGCAACATAAGGATAAAGAGAATTACTAGTCTTAACTTTTAAATCGGTACTTTACATTTAATATATATTAACATTCTATGTATTGAAATATCAAAGTTTTATTTCGATTTCTTTTCGGACACATAGCGTTCTGTGTAAAAATTTGAATTTTATACATACAAAAATTAATAATACGTGACCATTCGAAAAATAAAATACGTATATTTGTATAATAAAAGAAAAAGTAAAAATAACAATGATAATGTATTTTACCGAATGATTAACTTGAACCATTACGTGTTGATTCGCTACGACGATGAACAGAATTATCGATTAACGTTCGCATAAAGCATGTGAAATTGCTTACAAGTGTTAATCTATGTTTTCACCGAAATACAAGCCAAATAAATTTACAAAAGTTAATGTAATTCATGGAACTTGAAGGAATTTCACAGGAGCTACGCGTAAATGTATATTTTATCGGGATTTGAATAACATTCAATCGTATTTAAACTTTTAAATTTTTCTTCAACTTTTATTGAGCGTATATTTAATAAACAATAACGTTTTCGAAAATGTTTATCCATACAGCACTTAGTAGAAAATCAAGTTAGAGCCTTTAACATTTATTAATTATATAGTTACGGATACTTTACTATGCATACGGACGGATGATTGTACAATTACCATACTTGATGTATAAATATCTTTAATATTTTTGATGCGATACTATTAACAAGCTAAAAAATGATTTTTATTTGGAAGTAGGTCGAGTTATAATAATTGTTCAAAGATGTATCAGCAAGTGAAAATAAATCAAATGTATATTTTGGTGAAAACTAACGCAATAAAATTAATTTAATATTATTGCTAAAGCGAAAAACTAGGACAAAAATAAGCTTTCAAATTCGAAAGTTGCAAGAGTGATAATATAATAATATTTTATATAATATAAACTAAACTCCAAATGAATTTTGATATCAATTTTTTGATTTTGAATAAATATACAAGAATTGATTTTGAAAAATGATAAAAATGTATTGAGTCATAAATGTAAGTAACAAATATCGATCTCTATGTATGAATGCAATATAATAAAGTACACAACTCATACATACTAGTAAAATGAAAAAACAAAAGTAAAATATATGAACGTGATATGAAATCACTTCTGAATAAAAGAACAGATGAAATGATAATTATCTATATATATATATATATATATATATATATATATATTGTATCTGTTTATTTAATCTATTCAATAACTTACAAATTTGTGTTAGTAAATATTTTCCGAATGATGAGAAAAAAGTACAATTACCGACTAGTGCAACTCCTAAAAACTTTTAACATTTCAGGTTCATTATCAAAAGAAATACGATGTATTGTTTTCTAAACTGTAATTTAGAAGAGTAAAAATAATACTCTTAAGTAATAAGACTACCTATTTAAGACACTGCATTGATAAAAATTATAAATTGGTAATATATTATGATATTCTAAGTTCTAAGTTTAAATTTGACAACATTAACATAAGTAGTACCAACTGTTGCATTAAATTAACGTATTTCAAAATACTTAGAGTAATACATTATACGTTAATTGTAAATAATACGGTACAGGTACACCATCCAGTTGGAGAAAGTAGATGGCTAAATTTAAGATTATCAATTAAAATTAAATGTTTCAGGATTAAGTAGAGCAAACAAAATGAGAATCTTATCTCGTAAATTCAAACTGCGTCAAGTACATTTTCAATCATCCATTATAAAATTGGCGATTTTTTGTAACAAAGCCTTTCGTTTATTTATGCAAGATAAAAGTGAAGATAATTTCAATGATACGCCATCAACGAAGTGTAATTGAAAAAGAGCGATTCCTCCTGTAAAAGCTGTATTTGTAAAAAAGGTAAGATATAGTAATACTCAACTGAAATAAAACTACTTTAATAGCATTATAAAAGAACTTCAATAAACTAAATGTCAATTTAATAATATTTGTTAAATTCACCACTTGCAAACGATTTATATTGACGCACTAAATGACCTTAATAATAAAGCTTTACTCGAGATTTTATTTCACGAGGAAATAAAACAGTTTGAATTTTATTTTTCTTTTATTAATCACTCTACGAGTAAAAATAAAAAGCGGAATAGTCGAAATTTTATTTTAAATTTCAAATTTATTTTCGAACTTTTTATGCGAAAGAACATCTTTATGTAAATTGCATCGTTTATTATTTAAGGTAGCCTATAAAAATAAAGAGTTTAAAAACTTAATAAAAAAGAACTTTGAAAAAATATTGCCCATTTTATTGAGATAATTAATGTAGAATCACATATTAGAAAAGTTCGACTTTTACACGACTGTCTATTGCAAAGCGATGTACTTGTTACTTTTTATACAGGATTCTGAGTTTTCTACTTGAATAATAAAGTGATTATTCCTTTAATTTATTTTCTAATGAATTCCGTAGCCTCTGACTTTTATAAAATAAAATATTCAAAACATGAAATGTCGCTTCTTTAAAAACTAAAGTTTGTCATGAAATATACCGACATAAGATATTCATAATTTTTCAAACAAACAATAATTTTCTCATTATGTTACTAAAATAAGAAAACAGCGAATAAGTGATTAAAGCTTTGCTTTTCTTGGTACTTTTTTTAAATAATATTTAATAATATTTAATATTTAAAAATATTCTATATTTATGTTTTGCATCCATGTACACCATTAATATTGAAGTGCATTTACTTCAGTGAAATAATTCAAATGAATTTTATTCATACGAAAATGGAGTAAGTAAATTGTTCTCGATTTCGAATTTAAGCGAATAGGGTCCATAATGAAATTAATATAATTGAAAGAAAAATAAGTAGAATATGATAATTGCGCAAAGAGGAATTCACCATCTACGTTAGATGATGGCCTTAGGAAATAACCTTCTGTGCTTTATACTATCATTTAGAATAGAAATTTCTTTCGTTTACTAATTTTTTCTCTAAGTATTAAAACAAAATTTTTCTATTAAATAAATGCAAATATTCTTTTTTAGTATTATGGTTTAGGAACGAAATTTCTTATTTAATATAGCGTTAAATATATACGTTAATATATACATTCACGTACACTTTCTTTTAATTTTTTCTTTGACTTTGATGAGCCTGTTTTAAGTAATTATGAAAAATGTCGATGAATAATAGAAGGTCATTATACATGATTTGGGGATTTATTTATTGAAATCTACTCATTGTGTAGGAGTTAGGCATTTGCTCGGATAATTTATTTTCTCGATACATAAGTGCTGAATGTATTCATTGCAATTCTGTAACGTATTAGTGTTGGATTAGTATTTCATGTTAATAGAATTTATTAAAAGAAATTATTACATAAGAACTACGGTGATTTTAATTACCTAATAATGCGTTTGTAATGTAAAATTTAACAAGAAGTTTATAAAACAGTGTTACAATATACCTATATTGAAATTTATTTTTCTCTGTAAATCTAAAAGATGTATAGTTTTTCCTCAGATTTAATGCAAATTTTAGCATTACTTTCCTGCTTGCGACTATTTCTCGTGACTTTATGTGGAAAAAAATATTTGGAGAAATGTTAAGAACTAGCTCAATAAATCTAGAAAGCACAAAACTTAATAGCTGTACATTCATATTGATCATGGAACTTGTCAAACGCTATGACTCTGTACCAAATTAATGTAAATTAATTTGGACACAGTCTGGACATATTTCATCATTACCGTTAGTATATTAAATTTCAAGATTTCGAGAGGAGAAACGAAAAATTACGTTGTGTTTGAGAAATCTGTATAAAGATTTCAATGAACATGATTTCAGAATATACTTTTTCTGTATATTTTCTACAAGAAATAAAGGTAAAGTACTTTAGTTCTTAGCATTGTCAAGATAAAATTATTCAAACTGCAGTAAAACGATAACTATCTAAAAGAAAAAACGTTTTAAAGTTAAAAAATATTTATTTGCTTAGTGAAACTTTTACTTAGATGAAAGTGAGATTCCTTAATTAAAAATAAGAATTCGTGCATCATGAAGTTTATCGTAGAAAAGCAAGAATTTTTGTAAAATTTCTCAATTTCTGTAAAATTTATCTAAGATTTTAGTTGAGAAGTTAGAGGGTAAAATACAGGGGAAAAAATACAAGGAAACACACATAAATTTCTCGCCTGGAATTATACTCGCGAAGAGGTTTGCTTTTAAAAATCTGATGAATAAAAGAGAATAAAACAATTTGTTCACTGCCTACACCTCTTAGCGATTTTTCGTCTTTATTTTTACGCGACCCAGTTCTTACCTCTTTGTCGCTTGTACTTGTAAATAAATAAATTGCATCGATCGAATATTAATCGCGATTGCCTAATACTTTGGCTCGAACGATCTTTCGAGTTATTTCAGGACGATTTGATCGAAGCTTAGCTCCGACTGTTTTCGTAGTTTTTTCAAGCCCTTCGTTCACAAGGTCAGTATCACGATATGGAATTACAATAGAAGCTCATTACTCGTTATCTGCAATGTGATTGACGTCATTCAAGGGGCGCGTACTTTCGGCTAATACTGACAGTTTCGAGGGCGTTCTTCAACTATCTCACAGACTATTGCATTTATTCTCGGGCTCTATTCTAAAGAATACATTAAGAATTCTCTGCCCTCTTTTATATATATATATGTATACACACGCACACACACACACAAAACGCTTTTAATACTCTCACTTCTCTGCTCTTGCTACTGACTAGTCTTGAAAGTTCCGGTCTTCTTCCTTGGCTATTCTTCGGGGATTTACTTTGTTCAAGCTTATTATGCGAGCATCCCCCTTACCGACGCCTTTACCTAAAGATTTCAAACTATCTTGCTAATGCTCTCAATCTCTGCAGTAAATAATTTATCTTGGTTCTTCAAAGTATGATTAATGTGTTTATCAGCGAGCACCTTAAGAAATCGAGACTCTTAATGTAATTGATCGAATTTCTGCGATCTAACGGGACTTCGATCGAGTACTTCTTTAGTCACCTTCTGGATTCTTTGTGTTTAACTTTCTTGTTATTCACAATCACTGCTACTGCTATTATTTATATTATGGCACCTTTAGACGAGTACTTCAGCAGTACTTATAAAAATAATTGCCTAAATTAAACGGATTTTTCGATTATATTAACAAATAGGTAGATAACAAATATTCTTCGTCTATCTTATTCTCGCATTATTATGATAAACTATGTGAAAAATTTATCAACGTACTTTCGTTTCCTTTAAAATCCAATGTACGACGTATAGAGTTGTAGTAATGCGATGAACTTCCGTCAAGCGGTCACGCTTCTGCACTCGCATGTAAGCGGTAAAAATATTGTAAGAATAGAATTTTTTTTTATCGAGTACTTTCGGTTTTCTTTCAGCCTGTAAATCATCGGTCTACGTAATCTAACAAACGCATCAGCCCAGGGTGAATGTGTATACATTGCGTTCAACATCTAGCTTGCCAAATATGTATCTCACGCCAACATAAACTTAAATTTTAATCGAAAGAATAATTTATCAATTTTATCGTACAATATAAAATACTTAGGATGTGTTGATCAAAATTCAGATTATCTTCCGAATTTACGAATGACATTTAACATGAAAATATTTGAAAACGTACGTGTTATTTTGTCAATGTGTATTAATTAAAATTACGACTCATTAATTACATTTCATTCAAATGACACTATAATTTATTCTATAATAAAGATATTATTTATTATTATATGATAGAAAAGTAAGCCTACTTTTTAACAAAATATTTACAAAGTAATATTAAAAAAAATCTTTATTAATTGTTTACATTACTCTTTATACTTTGCCAATAAGCCTTAGTATGATGTACAAAGTAATGAATTTATCTTGTAATTACATGAAAATACTTTCACTATTATAAGAACAACGTATAATGTACCCTGCTATATGTTGGTCAAATATATTAATTTATTGTTACAAATTGCTTTAAAATAAAACTCCATTGAGCTGCGTATATTAATAAAAAATTCGTGCTTGTTCGTGAATTGAAATTGTATATATATATATATATATATATATTTGGATTTCAATTTCATTTTGAAACTTGAAAATTTTTATTTCTTTAGTAACATTTACCAGCAAGCAGATGCTGGTTAGCATGTATGGCTTGGAAACGCCCGAGGTAACACTTACTCCAGATCACATGTTTTCTTATCACCGTAAAAAAAGTTTTCAAAATTCCGATACTATTTGTACTTTAGATTTCTTATATCTGCGCATAGAAAGATATGCCGTAAACGTTATTTTCTAAAAATGTTCAAATGGTTTCGTGTTTGTGCAATTGTTTTGTAAGAATTTTTATTAGATGTTTACCTATAATGCTCTGTGTGATTCATTTAACTTACTTTGAAAAATATTAAATTAATATTAAAAGAAAGTCCCAAAAATGTTGAAAAGAAAATGATCGAAAGTTATGCAAGAGTGGCAAAATTAAATTTATATAAATACTGTCAATTCTGAAAACAAAAAGTATGAGAAATGCGCCATTATCTATTTCAGAAACTTTATTACCCAACGTAATTCATTTATTTTACAAAAGTTAAACCAAAAGTTTACATTTATTTCATTTAATAATTATGCATTTTATAATTATAATTTTAGCTGTGATTAGTAACGTTTCCAGATTAATGTTGTCTACTAATGTACTCGAACTAAAACAAAACTTTTATGATTATAAATAAGTCTGGAAAATAACATCTTAATTTTTTATTATACTCTTATAAATTTTACACCGCTTATAAAACGTATTTATTTTAATATGCTTAATCTTAAGGCGACTGTGTATATAAATTTTTCAACTTTATTTTTCGAATACGAAACTCGTTTCGAGTATAACGAGGTTACGTTTATAACAAAAGCTTCAAATTATCTAATTTTAACACGTGATACGATGTGCAAACGTTAAAATATATTTAAGAGAAAAGTAATTTTAGATAATTTTTATTTTTTAATCTCATGTATGTGTACAATAGTTTAATTATTTATCCTTGAAATGTGTATTACTTCACAATTAGTACACTTTGTTTTTCGAAGAGATTTTCGGTTAACGTTGAAGTAAATGTTTTTTTATTTCATTATATTGGATTCAAATTAAGTTTTTCCATGGCACTGATCGGCACGTGAAAGAAAAGTTGTACATAGCTATTGTAGATACTGATAAAAATAGGTATAAAAATTCTAGATAAATTTTACTTGAAATTTATCAATTTGTTTTCTAATAATTATGCACGATGTGATATATATCTCGGCTTTAAATTCATTTCTAAATACATAAACCTCTTTCTTCCGTATTTGTTTGTAACAAGTTTGTAATTACAAATTTAGTTTTATGCGATATATTTAAAACTTATGGTATTTTAAGAATATAACATTCTTTGCGTTCTGTGAAAAATATCGATTGAAGATACAGTAATAGATTTATCTGCAATAAGATACACTTACTTTGTTTAACATTTTACGTACATTTCGCTGAAGTACATTTTATAAAATGTACGTCTTTTATATATTCTTTTATATAAATTAACTAATAACGTAACCAACTACATTTTAATTGATAAAGTTGTCTAAAGTTGATAAAGCTATTATAATAAATGGTAATAAATTAAAATATTAATTTGCCACTTTAAAAAGGACATTATATTATCAAAAATAAAGACACTTGTGTTTAAGAGTTTACTTTTTTATTGAATATTATTCTGGAAATAACGTAAATATATGTACGATTTTGTGTTGCATTGAAATCGGTTTTAAATTGAAAACTGACCACAATTATACTTTGTGCAAACTATTAAACATTTTCTTCGCTAGTCTTCACAAATGATTTACTCGACGGTGTTTTTGGAATGCAATAAATCTGGCGACGCGCTTGTATATATGACTACATTATACATAACTACTTTTTCGATATTTTTTGTTACGTTAAGCTCGTCCCCGTCGATAATATTCCTCTTATTTTATCAGACGGTATGTTGGTTCGGACAAGGAAGGGTTTCACAGCTTGACATTTCGTGTCGGCAGGTACTAAGAAAATATATGTACGCTTTTGTCGCATGGCGTCGGCTTGAACTTTTTGAGCGTTTTTGATATTCGTTAAAAATTTTCGTCTCATATAAGACAAATAAAAATAGCATTGTTTCGGGTTTCGGAATATCGGAGAACATTTTGTTGGCAGCACTTATACTTCCTATATTCTAAATTAATGAGAAACGATGGAGAAATATTAAATATACTTTTAGAATAGAGTAAATATATATTCTACGTCAATTGAGCTGCATTGCTAAATACTTAAATGTAGTTTTGTAAAGATTATTTATTTAATATTTGAAAGAGTTTAATACAGAACATAAGTTTGTAATGTAACTTATTACATTAACTAATAATGAAAAGTTATAATTTTCAAGTGTATTTTACTAGACAATGACGGCGAAAGCGAAAGCATTCGAATTTGCGAATTCGACTGCCAATACGATAATATGGCAAAAATTCAAGAAAATCTATTTGTATAATATTTTAAAACCGAAAGAACTACGCTTTAATATGGATGCATACTCTAGTTATGTTTATTATAAAATATTAGATACGTTAAAAAGTATTTTTAACACCTTTTTATAATTTTTGTTAATCATGTGTTGTGCACTTGTTATAACAATATATTACAGATGAAACAAGTTTCATTTTATAGAAATTTTACAAATATTTGTATCCCTCGTTTATTATTTAGTAATATTATTCTGAGTTGCATCATATATGTTTTTGTACGATGTTAATTTTTAGAAATAACGTAAATAAACGTGACCGAACGTAATGACGTAATAAGAAACTTAATGCAGTAATGCAGACCCAAGGATTCAGATAATTTAAATAATTATAAATTTTATTCATAGAAATACGATAATTGAAAATGAAACTTTAAACATTAATTACAAGATCTATATATATATTGAAACGTTAAAATAAATATCTAACTGTACAATTAGTTATTACTAGCTTTTTATATTAAAAATTCTTAGATGTAGGCCTTTACGTATCTATGCATACACACAAATACATAAGCATTACATATACCAAAATAGTTTCATGCACGTTGAATTTAAAATTATATGCATTACCATCACTTCATATAAGTATATATTACTTAAGTGTACAAATTAATTAATAATTCATAATTAATGTAATTGTTGAATTTAATTTATACTGTTTAGTATTATTATTCATATTAATTGTACAAAATTTTTTCGAAATTTTTTCTTAATTTTCATAATAATGAAAATATCAGTTTTTCTTTTTTATGAATGTTAACATTTTTGATATTATTTGCATTGAACCCTTAAAATATGGTCAAGTAACTGATGCAACGCAAAAAGTTGGATTCCTACCACGACTACAATATTGATACAAATGCTTCGGCATCGGTACCACAATTAAATAATATCCATCATGGTAATACATTTTTCTTCGCTATATTACAAGAAATATTTTTACCGTTAACAAAATGTGATTAGCAAATTTAATTCAATTTGAATAATCAATTTTTCTTAGCTTCAATTAATTTTTATGTTATATAAAAGTCAATTTTTAATAGACCTATAATAAAAAATTGAATTCTTCGGATAAATTTTTATAGTATTGAATATAATTCTTCGTTTAATATCCTAAAATTTTTTAGATCCAACTAGGAAAGTTGTGACATTTCGAATATATTCTACTAGTGAGTAAGTTTACTAATAAGAAAGAGGATTTAAACTGCATTATTATTACGATTAGAAACAAAAGTCCATAAGAATATGCTTGAATAATTAAATAGAAATAAATAATTGTGTTGTTAGATGCTTATTATAAACAAAAGAAAATATATTCTGTCTTAATTATAAACATCACTTATTGCAAAGTAAACCGCAATCGCTCACTGTGGTAAATGTACAAAAGAAATAACTAGAGAAAAAGCCTAACAACACTTTATAAGTGATTGAAAAGAAACGCCTTGGTATTATTCTGGAATTGTGTACGTGTGTGTGTGTGTGTGTGTGTGTGTGTGTGTGTGTGTGTGTGTGTGTGTGTGCCCGCGCGTGTGTGTAAAATAATACGACAAAAAGTGTCAGCACTACCCATAGAGGAAAATAGTTAGCTCTCGACATAAATAAAACTCGATTTTCCCGCTTACGAGAAACAGGGAAGGTCTTTAAAACCTGATAGATATTCAACCCGTTTGTTCTGGAATTTCAGGGACCTCGAATAAAAAATCTTTCCACTTCCATCGATCGGGGATCGGTTACAGGGTTTTGATGCAAACGAGGGCTAGATAACACCGGGATGTCATCTTGGGAATGTATCCGAACTCAGCGTATCTTCGCTGTCTTGTCTCATAAAAGGTACGACTGCAGCTGTTCCTCGATGGAGAACAAGTACGGGCTTAGACATGGCGTAGGTCGTTACCCGACTTAAACTCTGGTACAAAGCTTATCCTTGCTATCCCATATCAAAGCTAACGGCCATCGCAAAGATTGTTCTAAAAGCTACTCAACACTCAAATGAGGTACATCGTATGAGTTTGCCTAATTTGCAAGATAACTTTCGATTTGCCGACAATACCGAAGGGTTGCTTGATTTTACGAAGATTGTCGGAATTGGCAATTGAAAAGAACTGGAGACCGGCGTTCGTTCGTGTACGCGACGCGGACCATTTGTACCTGGGATTATCCGATATTTCAGATCCTAAGAATCTTAGCAGTTTCAACATGGTGATCGTTTCGCTCCGTATACCTCGGCGTCGTGACTTTATCGCGCGGTTATACGAGGCGACGATACAAATGCTTCGATACAAACACTCTTTAAATATAGGGAGCAGATCGATAATAGACAAAATACGTTAACATACGTTTACCTTCTTTCGATGTATCTTTAAAGCTGTTATTCCTGCAAAATTTCTTTCCCTCTTAAAAATCTCTACTCTCCCAATAAATTTCTTCCTCGAATACAAGCTCTAGATTATTCATCGTATCGGTATGATAAAATATTAGAAGGTTCGCAAATTATTTAGAAAAAATAAAAGTGAAAGGGGAATTATTTTGAAACAGTAATGCAATTGATACTTTCACTACTAATAATAATGCATCGTCGATGAGACCCGATGTTGATTCAAAGAATGGGTTATTTGTATCGTTATCGTATCGTTATTTGTTCACTTAATATAGGTATTTTGCCGTTGATTAGGTTTTTTGAAGTAAGAGATTTACGAGAGGACCTAACCCGTATTAAACGAGCTTAAGCCGAGAATATCTGGAAGGTAATATTGCACTGCCGAGAAAACCAAATTGAATCGAACAAAATAAACGGGCAAAATAAACGGGCAGGTAACGTTTCAAGAGGAACGTAACGAACATCATTATTCAGTCGTGTTCGAACTTGGTAAAAAAAAAAAACAAATTTTTACTTTTAACTTACGCCGCGTTCGTTCTTAAAGAAGTCCTTGTACAAATTAGATCTTGCACGGATACGAATTTGCACGAGAAAACAAATCATTTTGATTGGAGAATCGATTGTGAAACTTGAGTCATTATCATTTGTTCGAGCTTGTTGAAACCGCGAAAGTCTGCACTCGAATCTGGCGTTCGTTGACTGGTATAACCTGGCTGTTCTAATTCCTCGCGCAGTTCGTAGATGGCGTATGTAAGAAAAAAACGCACGATAAACCTATCTTACGTGGTCAAGAATAGGCTCGATATGCAAACGTGAACCTTTTTTTGTATTTAATGACTGTTTTAAACCAGTCGCTTTTATTATATTTATTTCTATTCGTAATATTGCAAACGTTGGCAACACGCGAACTTTCTGATATTTTTATCATCGTTTTCTCAAATCTTGCTTTTCTTCCGTTGTTTTCTGTCCGCTGGCTTCATCGATCCTTATCCACTTTTTCGTGCTCTTCCAGCCAGTAATTATCAACCTTCCCTAAGACTCTCAACTTATCGGTTTTATAATGCTAAGCTCGACAAATAGTTTTGCTGTTTTCCTCTTATCCGTTATGATCATCGTACCAATTACTTTTTCCATTGTGTCCATTAGTTGAGTCTCCTTCGTACCCGCTCGTGTCTCAAAAACGTATCGTAGTAAGCTCCTGATGTTTTGTATTTGAGAGAGCTAATCTTTCCTGTGGATGATAGGCGTTTGGCGTTGATCCTCTTCTTCGGCGACATCCACATCGACCTTCGGTAGATCCTCTTTTATTTCACTCTTTCGTTTCTCATAATGTAGCAAGTATCTGCTATAGGAAGCATCTTCTATATTTTCTTCTTTTCTTCTACTTTCTCCCTCGCCGACTCCTCGCTCTTTTTTCCCGACCAGAAAGACTATCTTCGTGTATTTTTCTTTTACTCCTCGGCGATCGCAAGTTGAGACGCTTGCGTTTACAACATTATTAATAGAATTAGTAGAATATAAATATATTCAGCTTCGGATATTTTCAGCATTTTTAGATATTTAATTTTTAATGACTTAAAGGAAGTACGTACGCGTTTTAAATAAAAATTTATCCTATAAAAAAGTAACTTCTTTCTCATCGATACTGACTTTAATGTTGTTTCAATATTTCGTACTGTAAAAATACTTTAATGACGCGAAAAGGAAAAGTATTTAAAATATATTATTGTGCGATTCCAGTGATAATGAAAAAGTCCTAAAGTAAGATTTTAATTATTAGAACTTATTATTTATTTGTAATATTTACGAGGTGAAGTTTGAAATTGTATTTTCAATTAGAAGAAGAATATGATTTCACGCGAAACTGTAAGAAAATGTTAATTTTTATACGGAGATTAGAAATTATTGAATCTAATTCAGTTTCCAAAAGCACGAAATATTATAATTTTAAATGAATAATTAAAATAATACAATATAATTTATGACAATGCAATTTATTATAATACATCGTACTATTGAAATAGAATTTTCCAACATCAATCTTTGTATCAATTTATAAATGATAGCTAATTAGAAGGTAGGTCATATAGATGTCTACTTATCTTATTACTTTACTACCTATAAGTACTTCGAAACATTGTGTGTTCGCATACGTTGATATCGTAAAATCTCGGAACATTTTGTGCTTCGGTCCACTATCTGACGTCCCAACCCTTTTTATGTTTTTACATGTTTAAGGCTTCGAGTTTAATACTGAACCGAATAATAAAGATAATTCACTGTAAACAGAAAAATAACTGTGACCATTCAACAAAATACTGTTGAAATTATTCAAGTCTTACATAAACAGTAAATAGTTTCTGTACGTGGGATCTTTCCGTAATAGCTCCGTTGCTTCCGTATAATGCAACTTCGAAAAAAAAATAGCACCGTCGCCTTCATAATCTGACAAAATTGGAAGCGAATTCGAAAGAAATGGTTGCTAATGATTTAGAGATGGAAAGAAAGATCGTCTAGAGTTCCCTTTCGTATTTTTGCGAACATGTAAAGTTGAATAAAATTCGTTATATCGCATGTTTACTCGTTAAATAATGTGTGACACTAGCTTATTGAATTTAACCCAATTAACTCACGGTATCAATATACAAGACTTTAATGAATTAATAGGTATATCCCAGGAAAATAACATCTTCGTTTGCAATTTTGTTGCAAAAGCTATTTATGTTGGGAAATACTGAGATTGGTCTATATCTCTGTAAATGTCAGCTTCTTATTCGATAATTTTATGTAATTAGAGACAGAATGCAAGAGTATTGGACTTATTTATACGCAATAGCTTTCTTAATCTTGTACATAGAGATGCAGCACTAAGACTGGGATGTCAGTCTTTAGCCTCTCACCAAGCTTTATCACGTGCTTGGAATGCTAAGACAGATTTGCTGTAACTTATTGATGTATTTTATTGGTGTATTATTGATGTGTGTTAATTAATGTTCGAATTCAGCTGAACTTTGTTTATACTTTTCTAAATCATTTTAGCGTACAATATTTACTTTTCAAGAACTCTACTCTTGGTAGCATTTTCTGTTCTAATGATCGATATGCGATCATTTTTTAACAAGTGGTAACAACTTTATATATCCACGATATCATTTCTCCATTTTAAGTAAACAACCTCGTGGCTCATAAAATGATAGTTATAAATATGATCGATTTATTTTCAGTTCTATTTGCTTCTTGAGCTTATTTATGGATTTTTATGCTCTTATTCGAGGTAATATTATCAAAGTACTATCTTTCATTATCGTATCATCAATCAGGGTAAGTAAGAGAATTTCATTAATCTATTTGTTTGTTTAATAGTTTGTTTAATCATCAAAATTATTGTTTACTACATGATTACAGTTTTACATTACGTTAGAAAAGCAATCGTTTGATTTCAGTATTCCACATCTGCTTTCTCCAAATACTTTGAACTTTTTCAATGAAACTTAAGACGTTACGGTAATAAAAAGATTTATGTGCGCAAACAATAATTAGTAGAAACATATGGTATTCATAGATTATAATCCCAGATGAGGGACTTTTATAGACTTAGAATAAGTAGCAATAAATAAAATTAAATAACGCAGACACTCGTAAGTGTGTAATTTTAGTATTGCTTGAACAGAATTTTAGCTTTAACTTGTCTTTTTGTTTTTATATTACCCGATAAGCATTCAACACTCTGACAAAATAATGCGCAAAGCGTTTTCAAAGTTTTTTATTATATAAAGGAAACATTTTTCTTACCCACAATTTTTACCTTTACTATTATAACGTCAATAGCCAATATGATAATTTCAGAGGATTTTCAAAAAGAAGCATAAATATGAACGTTATTTAAATTTTTCTCGTTCTCAAAATGCAATTTAGGAATATAATTCGCAGCTTATCTTGCATTTTCGACAAGAAAGAGCTTTTATCTATAAGCGACCTGGATGAGGAGGATTATTCCGAGATAGATATGATCGGAAGAAAATTCCTCTTCGTAATTCGTTTAGTCAACCATTTGAGTTTTGTGAACTCTTAATAACTCTCTTTATACAACTAAGAAAATCAATTACTGCTGACGTACAGTTTACAGTTAATACTCCATAATTTTAAAAAGGATAAATACACTCACAAAACGTAAATATAAATACAAAAGCCTTAATACGTTGACAGTTGTTGTAAAGATTTAAGAATATCCTAAAATCCCACACGTCTAATGAAATTGTAAGTTTCATTTGCCTGAATCGACTGATTTTTAACGTATGATACACGCTTAAATGGTTTGGTTGATTCAATATATTTTTAGCGTCAATATATTGAATCATACATTGAAATTTAATAAGTTGTTATAGAATATATTTGTCTGCGTTAAACCTTTTACAATAAAATGACAAACTATTTAATTTACGCTGCTTCGATTGTATGTATACGAGCAAAAATATTTAAACTGTGCAATAACTATGTACATAGTTATCTCAGACACATGCCACGATATCGTTGTCTGAATAGAGTTTTTGAAATCTACTAAATTTTTTCTATATTGGAATAGTTTTGTAATACAGTTAAGATTGTCGACGATAAATGAAACGACTTAATTTTTCACGTATTCTACCAATTTTGTATCAAAAATTGGTGAACTTGCACCGTACCGTATGTGTAGTATATATAATAGGTAATAACTGCTGTAATAACAAAACAATTCAACATTGTAAAATCAATAAAGCAATAGTGGGAAGTCAATAAAATAAAAAAAAGATGAAAACTAGGTATAGTGATTGACATGGGATCTTTTATTTAACGGAAAAATTCACGTAATCTCAGGTTTCCCTTGAGGCGATAGACATAATAATACATTTGGAACTCATAAGATTATGTATAACAATCAGAGATATAAAGAAGTATCCCTTGCGATCACCTTTATTTCCATTTATAGTTTATATGTAAAAATCTAGATATTAATCTGTTCTTAATTTATATCTTAAAATAATAATGTAAATGTGTAGATGCGTAATAGTTAATTTAATTTTAAAATTTTAAAAACGTATTGAGCTGATGCTTTGGATTTGATAATATGTAGTTCTCATCGTTTTAATTACTACTACGTAAATACAGCAGACAGATAATAAAGCACTTATAAAAGAATCTAATAAAAAGTATGCGAGCATGTGTAACCTTATAAATACCATTAATTTTATCGACTACATTTATCTCTCTTTATATCTTATTATGAAGTGGCTTTTCAATCTTTTCTAAATATTAAATCTTACAAATAATTTGAAAAACGTGGTTGATATTATGCATCTAAAAATTGTATTAATCATATCGAACGGAATATCTGAAAGTGTAATATAGATATCCCGATAAATGTGTGCGCAATTTATTCTATAGCTGTTTTTTGATGAATTTTCGTTCGTCAGAAATCTTTTTTTTTACGTTCAGAAGAAGTGTCCGTTTCCAATGTTGTTTGTGATGTATTAAACTTTAATTGTTAGGTAAGGAAGCTACGGAAAACTTCCATCGGTACTTGTAAAATAATAATGACTCAGAGTGAACGTATATATTCATAGTTCTTCTAAAAAATCCTAATTTTACAGATCATGACGTTAATGTTGACAATATCTCTGGCATTGAGGGAAGAACAAACAATCATAAGTCGTCATAGTTTTGTTGAGCTGGAAATAAAAAATAGTAAAGCTGAAGCGGCGAGACACTCTTGACGACTGAGTATGCAAAATTTTTAAAAAATGTCACGCTTCGCGAGAATGTGACAATGGCGCTTGCATTCGTATATTTCGTAAACGACTCATCAAAAGTGAAGAGCACTCAACCCCTGGTATTTGACAGGTCATCTTTTTCAGAAAGATTACAACCATGTTTTGTTTTCGATTTATATTTCACGAAGTAAAAGACTAGAGAAGCTGTGCTTTGAACTTTGCGGCGATTTTGCGAATATACTGCTCGGTTTTTTTGATAAAATATTTTTTAAATCGAGCGAGGGAAAATAGTCACGATTGTGCGCGACGAAATGAGCTTGTAATTATAGTAGTCCGTTGAATCTACTTTTCAAAAGGAGGATCAATATTCTCTTGCCGATATTACATCGATAATAAAAAGTTATCTGTGAATTTATTTCAAGAGCTATGTAAAGTAATAAAAATAAATTTCTCCCACGCATAAAAGATTATTACGAGTGCTCATATTCTTAGAATGTATAACGAAAACACGAAGAGTATGAAATAAAAACGTATTCGGTATCCTTATATATATTTACATATTATTAATATAGTCTTTATGCGAAAAAAAGGAGGAAATTTTATTTGCAATTTTTCATTTAAACGATAAGAAATATAAATGCTTTTAGTAATGTTTTGAAATACTTAACAACATATTCGAGAAAACTAGGCTGTAAAGTCATGGTATTGAGTGCTTATTTAATTTTCGAAAATAGTATTTTTATGCAATAAATGATTATTTTCAGTTTACAAATCTGAAAACATAGGAATAAGTTACTCAAATGTAGTTATATTGAATCGGAGCTCTGTGATTGATAATAATACTTTAAATACCATGTTTATTCAGAAGTATTGCTACGTCCTGCTTGTACTCCTTTGAATGCCATTGTACTCCTTCTTTAAAGGAGTACAATATTAATCACATTGTTTTGATTGGTCTGAGCTGGAGAAATAGTTTCTTTTTCGAATTTCATTATAATGAATTGAGGAATGAATTGAGAAATTACAGCACTCGAATCGCGTATTTTGTACACGTTCTTATCTGTAGAATCCTTACTGGTTGACTAAATACTGAGCAAAATATAATAAAAGGCATGACATTTAAATATAGAAAACTAAGATGCGTTTTATAATTTTAAGAGAAATAAATTGAGCTGACAAGTTTTTTTTAATTGTGAAAGTACTAATTGAACCTAACTATTTTCGACTGATAGAGACCGATAGAGAAAAACATTATTTTGAAGAATGCAATAATATTTCCATCTTTTATGAAATTCCAGATTATTTGATATATTTATTATTAATTTCTTATTAGATATCTTATGGAGATCATATTTTTTTACTTCGAAACATTTATCGAAAATGGTTTGATACTTAATTGTCGGGTTACACTTACACTATCCTATTGTAAAACAAAGAAAAGGTAAAAAAGGTAAAAAATGAGATATTATTAAAAGCAAGAAATAAACAACATAAAATTATCTGACCTGCGTTCTCAACTTTTTAAATTTGATAAGCCACGCACATCGAAATGAAAGTTATCATTGAACATTGTATGGTCTTTAATTTTCTTAAAAATGATTTATTCATTAGAGACTTATAAAATTTATGTCCATAATTTTTATAACTAGTATGTAATAAGGATATTAATTAATATCAAGCTCACGTACAGATAAAATTTGATTTGTAAAATTTACAGTATATTTCAGAAATAAAATTTACATACCATTTTCGTTTTCATTTGAATTAGACTAAAGAGCTTTACCTTTTATTTTATATTTCCACGCTACAAAATTATCAAAACATGACTCAAAAATATAGCAGTATAAAAAACATATATACATATATATATATATATATATTAACTTATCATGAATTGATTATGTGTATATTTCACATAATAATTAATAAAGAAAATTGTATGCTTCAAAAGCGACATTAAAAATAATGTTCTTTAGAATGTAAGGAGTAAAATTATTGAAAATGTTTGTTTTAATAATACTGCATTTTAACCTATTTGATTAATATCAGAAGTGCAAAAAGAATTTACAAATATTTTTGAAAAAATATCATTAATTCGTTCAATTTAGAAAAATTTTGATATCTGTTATGAATAATTATTATTTTCAGCAATTATTATATCTTACAATTGTTTATTATCGTAATATTTTTCATAATAACGTTACCATGTTCGGTAAGACCTAGTTCTCTTTAAATAATATAAAGAAAAAAAGGGTTCATAATATATAAATAAGCGTGATCTGTAATTAAATGTATGATAAGAAATGAGAAAGTCATGATAAGATAATATATTCAGAAATATTAGAATAAATTTGTAAATTTCTAAATTTCTAAATTTACTATTTACATTTTTATCGTTTAATTTCATGTATTTTAATTGTCGTAATTTATGTAATACATAAACTAGTTTAGAAACATGGAAGTAATCTAAAATTAAACAATTTCTGGACTGCAGAAAATTTAGGAAGGTAGTATAAAGCGATGACGACGGGATTGCACCGTATGTTATTTGATACTGCAATAACAAGAACCTATTAGACGTCTAGGTAAGAAGTCTTCGTAAAATATATCGTAAGCACCCGGTACTTTAAGAAGCATGCAAGGCTTAAAATTGTATCACGCGTTCTAAGATGCTAAGATGTGCCTGCACCTCGTTACGACTCTACATCAGATGATTCCGAAACTTGTACTAGTAATGCCCCCAACTATCGTAATTATCTATTTGATTACGTAATTTAATCATTCTTATGTAAAAACATAAATTTTACGGTAATAACTGAGAATAATAATTTTTACGTATCTCCTTACTTACTCACTTCCATATAAATTTCAATTAAAGATGCGATCAACTAAAAACAGGATAATTTTTTATTACCTTTCCAGGACTATTTCTCTCTCTCTCTCTCTCTCTCTCTCTCTCTCTCTCTCTCTCTCAGCAAAGAGGATTTTTCTCAAAACAAAATATTTAAAAATTCTTTTTAGAAGGAAACATTCATGCAAAATATCTAGCTTTCACCTTAGGGCTTTCCTTATACCTAATTAACTTGCACGATTTTCACATAATATCAGGTACATTCGTCTTGATGTACTTATTGATGTACAAATTATATTATGATATATAAATACGGATAAATATTTTTTCAACGCAATAATTCTTTGAATTTAACAGAAAGCTGCTAAATTGTAACGTAAATATTTTATCTAAGACAACTTGTGAACAGCAATTACCATTTTAATCGTAGAATTTTCGTATCAATAAAAGATAATAAAAGACTCGTTAAAAATCAGTTGACGAGCCTCTACTAAAATTAATAAATAATGGTTTAACACATTATACCACCGTATCCTACGTTTGAGATATCTTTTTATTTTTTTACATAGACGAAAATCGTGTTTCTTAAATTTTATGCAGCATGCGTAGCCTCTCTAAATATAATAGAAATATTAATAAAGAGAATTTACTCATTCAATTGATTTGATGCATCAGAATTTTATTAGCATCACCGAACAATGAAATGATTAAAAACGTAACATGCTTAAGTGCTAACTCGTTAAAAATAATTGTTCCTTGTTCTTTCTAAATAGATTTTTTCAAAAAAGTACGCAATTTCGTGGATTATTCTCTTAAATATTTACCCTTACATTATTACATAGACATTTAATTTATATGATTTATATTAATGGTATGTTTATTAAATTATTGTTTAGTGCTTATCCTACAAAATACGAATGTAACGGTTCATTGTAAGATTGCTTAATAAGTTTCATATAACTTATGGCAAAGAATAATGAAATATTCAGTTAGATGTACTGAAAGAAACCATTACTAATGATATCGTGGAACGTTAGCTGGTAATTTTGATTACTACGAAGTTGTATTGCATAAAGTTTTCTAAGACTACAATCCTTATAGTTAAATTTTACATTTCAGAGCCTAAACAGTAAGACTAGTACTAAAGTTTAAACATATTCATCATATACCGTAAGTGACGACATTAATAGTGATATTAAAAGCCTAGCAACCTAAGGTAATTATTTTTGGATTTTATCATGTTATAAATTTAGCCAAAAGGACATACGAGATATTAAAGTTAATTCCAAGGTTCTTGTACTTTTCAGTAACACTATCATCGCTTCTTTTACGTATAAACTTATATATATATATATATATATATATATATGCATTAAAAGTTAATACGATCGTAAAGTGCTGTAATGTGTTTATGTAACAGTTTATACGAAAATGATCCGACGAGAGCGGTATGCAACACATTTTGGCTAATACTCAGTGATTTATCTCGTATCCAGTAAACTCAGAGAAAATGTAATAATTACAACTACTGTCTACGTATAATATTTTTAGCATTAAACTAAATAAACAAATTTTCCGTCTACCGTAACGCGTTCTCACCATTCTCAATTGACGGATTTACTTATAATATCGCAGTCGTGCACTTTCTCTGCGAGCAATGTTAATAAGCTTCAAAAGGTTTCATTTGAAAAATGCACTTAGTACTAATTTCAAGCGTTTTATGAGTAAATTCAAGCGTTTGAAATTTTCCGTTAAAATTTCAATTTTGTGAAAACCAGGCGTATTTAAGTTTATGTGCTCTAGTTAATTAGGACAACTAATGCTCACTTGTAACGTTATATGAAGTTATACGGTAAGAAATTGACAGAGAGTCTACATAAATCAACTCCAGAGCCGATAATTACAACGTAAACAGTAGAAGCACCAAAGGAGATATAAATATCACCAGGACTGCAGCCTCTACTGCGATGCCGAGACCATCGCTAGTTCTTATATTAAAAATATTAAACTGTCACCGTGGCTTAAAAAACTCTCTTATTCGCTTTATCTCTCTTTATCGCTCTGTCTCTCTCTTTCTCGCTATTGTCCGAATTCTGTCGTTACAAGAGATGCATCATCGCTAATCCAGCCGTCCGCATCACTATTCACAAAAAACAAACACCGCCATTATTACTTTCCTTTTACCGTCTCAACCCCGTTCTTCGTTCGACGATGAAGAACTTCAGTCTCTCATCTTCCTGAAAATATATATTAACTACATTAATTGGGAAAAGCTTTTTAATTTGTAACGGTCGTCACTTAATTCTATCAATTATTCTAATATATTACTAGGATTTAATACAACTGGATATAAATAGAACTTAATTTTACGTTTATGAATATCACGATTTATTGATTATACATTTTTATCAAACTGAGCATCAATGAAGCACAGCATATCGCATCACTGTTTTAACGGACCTTCTATTGCTATTTCTATTGTAGAAATTTTGGAAAATGGTCTTATTGCACGGTACCGCTACTATTATAGATATTATTTTCATTGATTTCTAAAGCGTAAAATTTACAAGCCTCATTTAACTCGGACGATTGTATTTAGTTATCGGGTCAAGAATTACATTGAAAATATTCATAATCTACGTTTTATAACCGCATTTAATATTATACTTTAATATTCTGTAGATACTCGTAAAGATCTCGAGGGAAACAAAGACAAGTTAACGAGAAAAATGATGGCCTCTTCTAAACCAAAAACTCTGTCGTCTACGACCAACGGACGACGAATAAAGATGAAGGCGCCCGTCCCGTAGCTGAGGACTGATCGAGGATTAAATATTTTACCCACGATGGACACGCCACTGTGCCGAGATAGACTGTACGATTCGCAATAGAGGAAGAAAGAAGGATGCTATGGTGACGTTGGTTCTGGGCAGCAGCGGTGAACTCTGGGACTTTGCTTGTTTTTTCTCGTAGAACTCCTCCCGTACTGGTCCCCGTGTATCCCCGTGTATCCCCGTGTATCCCCGTGTATCCCCGTGTATCCCCGTGTATCCCCGTGTATTATACCCTCGCACAAACAAAGGCGCAAGAATTGGACTCTGTTGTCTTTATCTCGTTATACGCAGCTGCTGTATCTGGTATACATGGTTCACATATCGAGGCTACTACAAATGCACGGTTTGAAATGGAGAAAGTAACGTACTTCGTGATCGAATATTTTCGACGCACGCCGCTCTTTTGACTTTCAGTTTTCTCATGGAAACCTAAGAAACATTAATGCTTTTCCTGCTTCCACTGTTAGGCTCTTGCTGCATTAATACGCGCAATTAAATTTCACGATCGTACAATTTTTTATACTTTTGTCTAATTCGTTACTTTGTATTTGAAAGGTCTCTTAAAGTAATATATTCTCGTGATTATTTAAATGTTACAATTTTATCAGCCATTAGAGCAGTGGGTGATTACTGATCTGATTTTTTCTTTGTAAATCGTGATATTTGAGCTGTGCATCGATAACACAAATGTTATTGAAAAACTAAAAAATGTATTTTCCAGATTTAATGGTCTACTAATTTTCTCTTCTACTTGGTTTATAATATTAACTTCTGTACCAAAATATTTTGATATATCAATATACATGAAAACTGTAGGTGAACGTTCAATATTCTAATCGTTTACGTTCTCGAACTATTTTAATGAGTGTTTTGGGCTTTGATTTACACGTTTCATATGTTTCAAATATATCTGTCGAATATTCCGACATTCTTGTATAAAATTATAAATAACACGTGAAATTAATTTTAGTTTACTATCGCGCAAATATGAGATAATTTTCATCAAAGCTAGATCGAAGAAAAGTGCGATGATGAATATTGTTTCGTTTAAATATCAAAAGCTTTCGATGTATTATTTTTTACTCTTACTTCCCTTTAATTGATATTAACGTGCAACTTAAAAAAATTCAATTATTCCAAGGGTCACATATCGTTTTCATATGTTCGAAAGCATGTGTATTCTTTCTATTTATCCGATTATTTTATAGGTGCCTTAATATCCAAGTATCTATTTCTTCAAACAAAATATTATACATTTCCTTCTATCAAGTATACGTTTTATGAACAATCTACGTTTATTTACGTTGACAATGGAGATACATCTTTGATTATGCGTTGAATACGTGTATCGGAATATACTTTGTGTGGATCTGAAATACCAGCGCTAGCGCTTCCAGAATGAAACAATACACATTCTATTTTTGAAGTAATGGTTCTTACCGAGAACTATAGTTAGATAAAGCTTCACTAAGCTTATCATAAAAGAATATAATTTTGTATTAAACAATAGACGAAAATCTTCTTTATTCGTATACAAAAGACAGAACTTCTGTTTGTACACATAAATTTTGTTCATTTACAGTTTTCCCTTGGCTCTTGCAAGTTTATTAATAACAAGTTTGGATTTTAACATAAAAAATTTATATATTTATGTATATAGAATGTTGAATATCGAACGATGACAAAAGTTGTAATTGTCAAATTCTAGGGATCTCATTGCGAGTACCAAGGAATGTAGACATGAGTTTGTAGATTTCGAAGTTTCTGGTATTCCTAATGCTCAGCATGCTCTAGCGAATTTTATCTTCTGTCGTCAGCAAAGTTTTTCCGCTGAATAAAAAAGTCGTCCACGTGAGAAGATTCGAGAAGAAGGTCAACCAAGCTACAAATAGAATATTCCAGATTTCGTAAGTACATCGCCGATTCTTTGAATTTGTCGTGTATCAATCCCTTAACTATTTGCCACTATTAAACTACAAAAACATTTTAATTTAGTATTGAAACAAATCTACAATTATTTTGAAATAATTTTTACTAAAATGATGTCAATGATGAATACTTAAGAAGTCAATTCTTGAATTATGTGAATTGTTAGTTAGAGTATTTTTTAGTTAGTTAGGGTATTTATACATTTACCGATAAGAAAATATTACGCGCGCGTGTGTGTGTGTGTGTGTGTGTGGGGGGGTGGGTGTGTGTATGCATTGACAGTAACTCGGTATACTGAACTGACTAATGAGGATTTCGAATGATTGAATCATTAATTATCTATAGTTATTGCAAGGCCTTTCTTACAATCTTACAGACTTCAATTATAATTACTTAAAACTACTTAATAAACTCTTTGTTAAATACGCAAGAAGAAATAAAATAATATCTAAATATTTATGCTTAAATTCAAACTATTTCTAAATTTTGATTTGATAAAAACAATTGACAAAGCAATGAATTTCGATCAACTTTAATAGTACAAACCAGGAAGTAAATAATTTCCAAAAGTTCAAATTAAGTGTGGATATTTTAGAAGCGACAATAACCTTATTTTTAATAAATTAAATAAGATAATAATAGATTTTAATAATGGTGACATAATTCACGATGAATTTTAAACTTTTTGTGCTGATTAGATTGCAATTATATACATAATTCAGTTTTAAGGTGATTTTATACTTATATTTTTCATTTTTGAAAAATCTTAAACATTTTAATGTATAAGCTTTACATAATTATATTTTTTTCTTATTCGTGATTAAAATCAGAAATATATTTCCCAGTTGAATGACCAAATTCTGATTTAATTAAAATTTTGAAAAATATATCCTGTGGTGTACATCGTAGAAAGTATTATAAATATATTTTCCATGGAAATCAATTGGAATAAAATTTAATAGTCCTCGTATAGTGTTTAAAATGATTCTGATGTAATAAAATAAAATCCCATTATAGATTGTACGGGTCAAGCAGCACTACACCATAGATGAGGTGTACAATCTGACATTGAGTGGTCCTTCTATTTTGGTATTACATACACTAGAGAAGCGGGTAAGTGCAGGTTTGTATTAACTCAAAGGTACCTTGGTAAACCACTCGTGGACCAATAATTTGCAGTGGATTCTAATAGATGTATTGAAATATCTTCGGAGAGTTGAATCTTCATCGATTCATAAAGAGATTCTTTTATTTCATTGATTTACTCAATGCTTTATGAGAACGCAATTAGAATTAAAAAGAATTTTTCTTATTTACACTTGAATTTACCTTCAACCGCATTGTAAAACTCAGAAAATTTAAAAGAATTTTTAAATTTTATATATTCTTAAACGAACACCAACGAGGACGAATTATAATGCATAATATTCCACGTACACTCCTGAGAATATATTTAACCATTTTTATGCAATAAAGTTGTATTACATGTCACTTTATAAATATAATTCTCAATAAAAGTATTTATTCGTTTACTTATACGACGTTTTACAACATCTAAAATTAGTAATTAGAGTTTGGGATTTTCCTGCAAATAATCAACATTTTGATGCAACGCACAAGCAAATCACGAATAGTAACATATATTTTAATAACTTGAGTAAAGATTATTTTAATAAATAAAACCTAAAATTTAAGGTATTTATTTAAGATAGTCTATTTATTTTTACTTCCAAGATACAGACAAATGTTACACTTACTGTTGTCGTGTTGACTTACGAGTTACTATTTCTACGTTCCTTGAAACACGATTCCTTTTACTTGAAAATAACCGCCAATTACAATCAAATTTTTAAAATACATCTTAAGTATTTCTTAGTATAAAGAACTTGGTGGAAAGAATTATCTCCTAATACTTACTCTGTTTCTAATTTATAGCAATACAGAGGCTGAATAGAAGTTTTTAATAAAAGGATTAATAATACATTTCATATTTACGCAAAATAATTTATGTTAATAATTTTACGAAATTTCAGAAAATGCACATTTTCGAAAGTCTGGGTAGAAAGTTTTAACTGGTTAAAATTTATAATTCGAAAAAGAAACTCTTGCTAGTGACATTTTGCAGGCTCTCACTCAGCTAATGCTGAAAATGACAGGTGGGTAAGAAATACTCGAGAAATCGTACTCGCGATCTCATGGATCTAAAATACAAAGAATATGGACTTTTAGTGCCTATATTTCTGAAATAAAATAAACAATGAAACCGTTGCATTTGTTCTTGTGCTTTTCTTTCAAAATGCTTTTTTATGTAAGTAAAACAGATAGTGTTATAAACAATTATTTTGCGGAATCTTAAAGAATTGTAAGTGATTTAATGCACGTTGGCATTAGTTGATGTACGCGATTGTGATATTCGTAAATCTACTCATTGGATGACGTGCACGTATACTTATTTAGAAACCGAAATCAATTGCAATTATACGTTAAAAATTAAATCCACCTACGTTATCAAATTTAGCTATGGACCAGAACGGAATTGCTGAATAAAAAAAATTTAAAGTCATAAGCAACTTTAAAAGCCATCAATTTTATATATTTTATAATTGATATACGAAGACCGTTTCGTATATCAGGCGCGCACAAGGGTAGATTTATGAAAAATAAGAAATAAAAATTAAAAGAGTAAGAAATACATTTTAATTTTTGTATTTTGTACATCTATTATCATTAGTACGAGTTTTTAGCGCAGAAAATGTTTGAACGCCTTATTAAAAGTTCGCGATCTTAAGTTTCTTTCGGTGCACTTTTCACATCATGGAAATTTTATTTTTCTCTAAATTATTTCGCCGATAATTCTGACTACTTACTATCCGCTAACCGTCTCGAACGAAGAAAGGAGGAGAAAAATGGATTCTGCACTTTCATTCGATATTTCTTCGCTTATTGGCGAATTCGATTGTTACACTAGAAGCATAATAAATATTTGCGTAAAAATAAATAAGTAGCTGCGTAGGTGAAAGTTTGCACATTTAACGAAGACGCAGAAGATTATTAACCGTTTCAAATACTATGAAAACGGATTGCATAGGTGTACCTTGCTGCAAGACCAGATACGAATAAAGACGTACAACTAACGCATGCAACAAGCGACTCGGAATGAAAAAATGCTCCATCGTCAACGAACGATGAATATTTTAGAAGCGGCTGTGAGAGACGAAAGTTATTTATATCGATTTAAGATAAATGGCTCTACGCAACTTGAGAAATATACGTACAATTCATAATTAAATAATACTTAAGATCGTCAACACTGGTTTATACGCGACGGTTTATACCTTTTGGAATATTCATATTTTACATGCAACTTTTACCGAATATAGTTTAAATGGAGTGTTTTAGTAAAAGTTGTGCGTTAAGTATAATAACATTTAAACTAGTTACCAGCTACCAAGTAAGGCGATCCCGAATTTCGTTACCGGCTTCTAATTTGCACATTTATGCACTATGAATTTTAAATACTACAAATACTACATTGGAAAGTAATCTCGAAAGCTTTTCTTCGAATCTGATAAGCAATGGTAAACAGTCTTGTAGCGTGAAACAAATATGCTTCTGTTTGCTCTCCTGGAACCTCCTTTCCAACACTATTAACTAGCATTCGTTAAATTTTATTTTTTCCACCGTTCCGGTTCATTTATTTATCCAAATAATTCAGAGTCTTCTGGGCAAAATTCATAATATCATACATTTTCTTTCATTCTCTAGACACCCGACAATCTAACCGAAAAATTAAAAGATCTAAGTTAAAAATTAAAAATACGCAGTGCATTACGTTAATCGACTCTTGTCTAGGCAAGCAGGACAATATCAATTATCCTTAATAGCGATAGCGTCATAAATAGCTCATACGAATTTAGCTTGTGAGATCTAACCAATAGGCGTCGTATCTTATTAAATGATTGTCCTTCCATTGAGGCCTTTGCATCGCAAACATTATTCAATAAATTATGCTATCTGCTTCGGTATGATTGAATTCATAAGCTAGAAAGTACTCTTCACGGCAAAGTTATTAATTGCAATCTTCTTGGTAAAACATTTCCAAATATTGACACCTACAAAACGAAATCTAAGTTCATAGTGTAAATTAGGTCTTTATACATTATTCATTCGAGTCAATATTCCAACATTTGAATGTCATTAATTCTTTCGTAAAAGTATTTCGTCGTGTAATCTGAACTATATTATTAGTTACCCAGTCGTTTTTTTTTTTTTTTTTTTTTTTTTTTTTTTTTTTTTTTTTTTTTTTTTTTACGAACGCTTTCTTTCGGATAAAAGAAGACATTACCTTGCAAACTGTACACAACAATTTTTAATGAACTTATCTTATGTAAATTATTGAGATATGATTAATAGTGTGAGTAAGAATCGGAAGAATACGCTTGACGTGAAAATCGTATAAAACAACGAAAATAATAAAACTGAACTGTTCCAGAAACTATCTTTCATAGACTTACATCTGATTTTATTTTAGATTTTATAAGTTTAGAAGATTTACAAGTATTCTTTAGAGGTTCTTGATAATCGTTCTCTTATTTAGGCGAAATCCTACAAGATGTTTTTAATTTTTTGGATTACTCGAGGAGGTATCAAGTAATAAAGCATAACTGTTACGACTGTGCTAACGACAATAGATGCTGCTATTATTGTCATTATTATTATTATGTTAAGAAAAAGTTTATCGCGTGACTCAAGAGGATAGTGATAAAGAAGATTTAAAAGTTAGAAACCTTGTAATTTAATGAAAAAAAATCTACATTTACAGAGGACTATTTATGATTGTACATACTAATTAAATTCACGAATTATTTATTTATAGCTCGTTTATAGCCTTATTTATAAAATTTTTTTATTTGACGAGTAATTTTGAACAAAACAAGTGGGCAGTCGCAAAAAGCTAGTAATTCCTTGTGGAGTTATTTTCTCCAATTAGAGCAAGTATTTGCAAAAAATGCAGAAAAATGCAAAAAATAGGATTTTTGCAATTTGAGATTTTTGACAAAACAGACAGAAAAGGCAAACAGCGTTTTTAATTGTTATGCAATTTAGAAGGACGAGGAGAAGCTAAACAATTGTCTTTTATAGTTGTAACATTTTTCGCTATTAATTGTCAAGCTTGAGAGAAGGGGACTTTAACTATCTTATCGGTTGGTAGCATTTCACAATACGAGTCCTTTAATGAAAACTACCCATAAATGCAATTTTTGTAAAAACTTAGATTTTTGTAATTTTATCATTTGCTCTGCCAATTAGTGCGATTACTTTGAATTTATTCTGAATGCGTATAACTATTATTTTCCATTTTAATCGTTTATTAAAAGTGTCTCTTAACTTTTCGCTTGTGAACTTTCTGAAATGTGCGCGGGTATATAAAAGAAAAACAGTGCATTTCTTATGTAAAATATTTGCCATATCTTTGCAAAAATTATTGAAAAATATCAGAGTAACGAGCTGCTCTGCGTAGTTTTTTTTTTTTTTTATAAAAATATTTTGCGACGAGCAGCACCATTTGCACCAAAATTACAAATGATGGCGCTTGCGTATAACCTCCATTTAATCAAGTGAATTTCCAAATTATAATTTATAAGGAACGATTATTTCGTAAAATGTAATTGTAACGCATCATAGTTTCATCCTCGTGTGTGTTTTAATTTTGTGCACGGTCATGCTTAGGATACGTTTTGCTGTACTTTCTTACTAATACTATTACAAGACGCGTAATTTACGCGTAATCCGCTTCAACGTACCGGCTACTTACGATAGCAACATGCAGTTATACAATTAAATCTAGAATGAAAATTAGAAAACTTGAATACTTTGATTAACTTGATTTCACGGCTAAAATTACAAAGTTTTGATTCCAACGTATATGTTCATCATTTTGCCGTTTATTTTATTATTTACTATTGATTTTAATACCAAGCGTTATAACTTATACTTGAGATTAGATTGTAAATTTGCAACCGTAAACCGAGCGTAAGAAGCACATGGAAGCCTCGACGAGTGACAAGAGAATTGAAAGAAAATATCGAAAGCCAACTTAAAATAGAAGAAGAAGAAGAAGAAGAAGAAGAAGAAGAAGAAGAAGAAGAAGAATCGTCGAAATGTACGAGGACGAACGTATATTGAAAGCGCTGGTATTATATAGTCGTCTTAGCGTGGCGCATTTATATTCGTCAGGGAAAACTAATTGCCAGGTTGGAGTTCTCTTCTCGGTTTCGCCTCTAAAACGGTCGAATGGAAATCGATGTCACACGTCGCTTGCTCTCCTTTTGACACGCGTGCGCGCGCGTATTTGGATACACGGAGCTTCGGCATTTTTCGCATGCAGATTTTATGCAAATTCACGTTACTGCAATTTTCCGTTCGTATGGGAGTCCCTTTAATTTGAATACCATATGTCATTTTATGCAATTACTTGACAATGTGCTTTTTCATATTTGTTGCTACCTGATTACCCTGTAGCTTTGTGTATTATTAATTATCAGTCTATCCATTTTCTGAAATGTATCGCAATTTCCAGTTCTTGCGTTGTCGATGATAAGGAAACGTTAATAAATGACAATTTTTATCTGGCGATAATTTTTATATCGCGTCAACGCAACTTTTATAAAAAGCAAATATTCGACTCAGAGGTATTACATATTGAAAAACTTGGAATTTAACTTGTAATTCGTAAAATTTAATAAATCGCTTGTTCATTATTTCCTGCAATAATGTACGTATAAAGTAACAAACTAAGGAGCAACTGAAAGTACGAATTAAATTATAATAGGCCTTCGTTTCAGACGTGTAATACTTTTGGTAATGGTCCTCGGAAGAATCTGAATAATTATAAAGCTATCAATATAAGTACTCTGTTTTTCAATAAAATATTACTAATGATATCAATTTTATCTACTAATACCTTGGGACTCATAAGCATATCAGGGTTTCAGTTCAACATCGCATACCTGAATTTCAATAAAAGGTATTAAAAATGAACACTGCAACAAAAATGTATGTTTTCAAATCTTCATTAAAATTTATAGAAATATACTTCTTTTCGGCTAATATTGCTAAAAGAATCAGATTATTCGATCATGATTTTTAAATTGACGTACTTAAACTAAGACATGATTCCTCTCGGTTATTCAAGATATCGCGACAATGCTACTTCATCGTGCCAACTGTAAGATCAATGGTTAAAAGTTACTTATTACAAACTTTTTCTTAAGTAATGCATAAGCTGTATACGTGTAAATCGTGTCTGGTAAAAACGTCACGGTTGGGACTGAATAATTCAACCTCGAATTTATCCACGTAATGAATTTATAGATATCGATCAATACCAAACAGATGTATTTTTAACTTAAGAATTGTAAAAAAAAAGTATATTTCTATTTATAACGTAAAATTGTATACTTGGAAATAGTGCGTTCCTTATTCGTATTTTGATACTTTGTGTAAAAACGTATAGAACAGCCTAGGTAACATAAATGTTCACCTAAAAATAGAAATTTCTCTCACGAAGGTTAATCTTCGTGGAAGGACGTGTGAATAAATATTTCTTAAAATTTCATCAAGCTAACCGGAAGCCCTGCGTTCCAATTTTACAATTCAGATTTGTTAATGCGCGCAGAAAAGGACGTATTACGTATGACTATTTATCAAATGAAGTTTTCAAACGTTTTCATGGAAATGTATTCGAGACTCCAGAAAGATTACTGAAATACGTTTTAATTAACGGCTGGCCCACGGTATATTTACGTTGTTAATTCGAATGTAATAATTTCAGCAGTAGGACTGCGATCAAGTTCTCGTTAAAAAAATTACAAGAAAAGTATCAGTGGTGTTTGAATAAATAAGCTAAGACTCACTCGATCGGGATAAAAAAAGTCTTTATTAAAATAATGGCGCTGTGATAAAAGAACCTAAAAAAAACCTCGAGATAATCTTCGTCGGATGAAAGGGAAAGGATGTGTCTAGTAGCGGTTGAGAGACCAATGGAGCAGGAGTATCACGAGGAAAAGATAGACGAATGGTGCAGCAGCAATAGCACCATCAGCAACGTTTGCCGCATGCAGCCATCGTTGCAACTCCACTTCTCCGTGCCTCCGGAAAGAAACCTCGTCCTCCTCCACCTCTGTCTCTCGTCTCTGTAACTTTACTGACAGATTTAATCTATTTTAGCAACGCTCGTGGCAAAAGACGCCATTTCCTGCGTCACAGGCAGACTCAAAGGGGAAGATCGATCGCTTTCTAACGAGTCGGGCACTTCCTTTCGCGTCGATCGTACTTTTCTCCTTTCCTTCATTTTTTCCAATTATACTCTCCTAACGCATCTTTTGGAGCAATGCACTTCAAACAAATGTAGATTTCATAGCTTACTGTGCACTTTAAGTGCTTACTACCTAGTTCCAAGAGTACTCGTGATTTTAAACGGCCGAGAGGATAATACTAAGATATTCATTCTCGTTCGGAAAAACTTTCGGTATGAAAAATTAGCGATTATTAAGTAGAACGCGATAGGCATCTAAAAATAATGGAATTTTTTATCGTTTCTAGCTCTGACTAACTGTATGCCATGTTATTACGTAAGCGTAGTACAGGATACCCAGACCAATCTTCATTGGTCTGGATAATTATTTAGAACTCTGATTTAGACACTGTCCATAAAATACAAACTTCATTGTGTAATATATGCACTTATACGTGTACTTCTTACAGTACCGAATAATACGAGTAAGAAGCTTATGGAGCAGATATTTTCCTAATTAAAATAGTGGCGCTTTCTCCAATTTTAAATTAATACAGATATGTTCGTTACATTTTATCTTTAACAGCGATAACATCGACAATGCAACACGTATTTTTACCTTTTATTATTTACATATTTTAGTATCTAGTAATTTGTAATTGACAAAATAAAGAGGCAACGACGGCAGTTCAGTTGAATTGAATTCAGTTGAATAATCGTCAATGAATTAAATGTAATAAAATTCGTGATATAGAATAATGTCGTTATTTTCATAATTTTGAAAGATTCACGCCCGTAAAGTCGCAAAATATCGATTACATAATTATATAGCCGTTATTTATGATCTTTGCTACATCGAGCGAGTTCGTTGCAATTATAAACATTCGGGATGAGAAAGTCGTTATTCGCTAAATAACGTAAGACCAAGTCGACAGGATGATCGTCGACGTTGGATAATGCCATTCATTGTACTAAAGCGACAATTACTTATTTCGAGTGAAAAGCACACTATATGACGCATTAATATGTCTGACTAGAATGAAATGTCTACGAACGCGTCATGCATATTCGAGTTTCAGGGCTTATGACGTTCCAGTGTAAACCTCTAACGGACACGCGGTACATTAACGCGAGCGACTCGCATTAAGTACGTGAAAGGGTTCCTCGAATGGATTAATATTACGAATGCGAGTGCACTCCAACACCAGTGCATCCGTCGGTGACAATGGACGTGTCGCAACAGTGGCGTAATTACAAGGCCCCGAGTATGCGCATTGACGTGTCTTAGGCGAGTCGGGGAGGGTAAAAGGCAGGAGCCACCCTTGCTCGACCAACCCCCCCCCCCAACACCTGCTCCTTCTCGATCACCTTACCACTCCTCGTTGCCGTTTTTTAACGGCATTCGGTAATAAAGATGAAATCATAATGGAAGCGAGTTTCCTCGAGCGAGTTTCATCCGATTTTGTGTATAAAATCCCCTTTACGTCATTTATTCCGTTATTTATATTTACATGCCTCTGGATTTCGTTACTTTCTGTTATTTATCGCTTAAACGGAAAAAAAAAAACATTCATTTTTTTATACAGGCAGTTGCTCAGTCCGACCATCGATCCAAAATATTGCAATGAATTCATTTACCTCATTTTTTCTTTTAAGCAGAATTTAATGAATTTCTATCCTTGTCAACGTTCCATTTTCCCTCTCCCCCGACTTCGAACGAATTTCGATTTAAGGTAGCCGCCCTAAAAACCTTTTCGCGAAGACACGTAACATCGGTTAACTATTACATTTATTTATTACTATTGTTTTTAGTTCTCCCGATTCCGATAGTTTTCCCGATGATGAATTTATACGACGAGGAAATTAATTGTTATTGCAGATATCGTTAGGCAGCTGAAATGGATTGTCTGGCATACAATGCGGTATTTAAATTAAATAATTAAGTGGATAACGAGAGTTCACCGTTAGTACTTTTTACGTCCATTTTTCGGGAAAGGGAAAGAAATTTCATTACTTTTTGGAACCGAGTATTCTAAGATTTACGGGAAATGTCCGAAATCGAAAAGCAGCTGTCCAACATCATTTGCATTGAACGAAAAAGAAATTAACGAATTCAATCCATTGTCCATTTACGTGTACCGAATAATTGCGTTCTTATTTATTGCAATCTTATTGTATTCTTCTTTGTTCGCCAAGGCATTAAAGTATTTATCAAGTTATACCTAATGCTTGTTTTAATAAGACGAAGCGCAAAAATCTGTGAAGTGACCCTCGTCGGTCATCGAGACTGAAATAAAAATTAAATATTTCTAGTCATAGAGTTGTATTAAGTTTACAGGTGGCGCACGTTGAACGGACTGTGAAAATCCTGTACACGTCGACCGAAAGGGTGCAATAAAGGACGGCCTTTTTGCACCGATAGCTATACCATACCGAGGAGAGAACCACCGGCTTTTCATCAGTGGTGCTGTACGCGATTCAAACGTAGATTTACCGTTATCTGTTTGCTAATAAAAATGATTTGCACGCTCGCCTGGTGCTTCGTTATAAAGAAAAACCTAGGCGACAAAGTATCGCAGGACTAAAAAGACGTACTGTGTTTCGAGCCATGATAAGCCGAAGAAACTATTAAAGGGAACCTTACCAATAAGAGTTATCGTTTGAGAAGAAAAACTGAAATTGTTGTTCATTGTAATGTTGCTGCTCAATGAGACACGCTAATTTCGGAAACAATACCATTAGAGCTCTAACGTGAATTTGTTCTACTCTCCATATATTTCCAGACCTAGTTTCATTAGCCATAATCTCCATCTCTTCGGACACTGTAACACGTTCTTCATTCTTTTTGTTCGAGCGCAAGGAAACCTGAATGTATGAATTACTTCGAAATAAATCCCTTATCGGAAAAATGAATAAATATTTTTGAAAATGTAAGAATGTAGCTTGATTCTTTTGGTTTTCGTAGTTAATACATTCTCGCGTATTCTAACACGTGTTTCGGCTGAGCAGTACCTAAAGAATATATTTTAACCTCGAGCTCGTAAATTTTATACAGTACTGGATTAAACGATGAAGAAATTTAATTGATCTTTTAAAGTAATAACATTCCAGTAATTAATATGTCTCACATTCAAATTAGTTATAATATTTCACTATACCTACGTATTATACAAATATGTAGAGTAACTACTTCATTTAATGGATGAACTTAATAGATTTTATATTAATAATATCAATTTTCCAATATGTGGAAATCAAATTATTATATTTGAATTTGATGTCTTTCATTTAGTGTCCACTATATTTAAATAAAATGTTCCTGTTTAAGTTCTAATAAGAGTACTTTCACCATTACACGTAATGTCGACATTTTATTTTTTTATATATATATATATATATATATATATATATATATACGCGCGCGTATATAGATTGATTTAATAAAAAATATAGTTTTCCGCAAATGAAATTTGGATAATTATATGATAATTCGATGTATGAAGATTTCATACATATATTCACATTCTTTTATTATTATTCATTTCAATTTATCGAAAAATTTCTTTTTAATATAAATAAAATATGAACTTACTAAAATATGAACTTACTAAACTATAAATGAAATTTATATGTATGCTCGACGTTCTGAGTTTAATATATTATTATATTATTTCAAATATTTTAATCCTATATTCAATCCAATGTAAATGAAAATATAGTACGAATATTAATTCACCAATAGATGAGTAGGTAACGATGATAATAATTTTAAAGAAGGTACTTGTGAATATATATTACGTATGACATTCACATTCACAAATGCATCATCAAGAAAGTATAGTGGGAGAAGGGATGGCTAATAAAGTTTATAAAGGAGCAGAGAAAACAATAAGAGGAATCTTTGTAAGTTTCAACTCTTGAGTTTTAACTTTCGATCGGGGTTTTTGCTATTGCGTCTATATTTACACATCCTTTTATTATACTTGGCACAACTGTACTGCTTCGAATCTTCATGCGAATAACTGACGAACCTGAACCTATACGTAACGATACATTAGCAAGAGCTACTAAATATAAGCAAAATAGAATTTTTTATAGGGTAGATTTTGTATTTTTATGTTGATATATAAACATGGGGTTGGAATGAAGCTGGTACGAACACACAAACGAAGTTCCTATACGTATGCGAGGGAATAACGTAAAGATCATACGTTAGGTTACTACACTTTTACGCTGATGTGCGCAAGCGACAAAAATAATAGTGACTAGCGTATAGGTGATATACTATGATGGGCCCTTCCTGGCATTTCTGCAGCCTATAAATCAGGATCGATTTACAAGCCTTACTACCAAATTTGATATCCAATTTTTAATATTTTTCGGACACACGTTTCTTGCAACCAAATAAAATCCCACATAAATAACGTTATTGGATAAGGAAGTTGGTGATTCATAAATTATGGGAATATTTTAAATATCTTATAAAAATGCAAATACGTTCTTAGAGACATATTTTCAACAAAAATATTTGAAAGTTGAATTTGTAATAATTATCAAGAAAACCAAACACAAAGTTACTTTTTCAAAAAATTGGTTGAAGTGCGTTTTGAGAATAACATGTCGGTGACAATAGATGCAATATTCGTACCGATAAATAATAGTTTTTATATTAGTAAGCTAACGTAATTATACTTTTAATTTGCGTATACTAATTATTCAAAATGTTTCCGATCAACTTAAATGGAAATATAAAATTTTACGATACTATTGTGTAGGCAATATCTTAATGGTATTATATTAAATACAAAACGACTATTCTAATATAATTAATAAACTAAAATAATACTCTCGTTAATTCTTTAATTCTTTGAAAGAACACACTATTCACATATAAAATTTTTTAATATATTTCTAATGTAATATATATATATATATATATCCATAGTAAAATAATGTTACGTCCACATCGTAAAAGAATACATTGTCTTTTCGTACATATTTCTAGGTTTTCTTACGGAGATTATTTACGTGCACAGGCTACATAATAATGATAAATATCTTATTACTACAGTCATTTTTGTTAGTGATACTACAAATTGTACGTTATTATATTTTAAACGATTCAATCTGGCTATATACATTTTCATAAATCATTAATATTGCACGTTGAAAGTAAAACTAAGTACTGACGGAAAAGGAAGTACCTGAACAGTAATTCGAAATTCCCAGCTAATTTTCATGCTTTTTATTTAATTTCGATAAATTTTACCAACTCCACTTCTATGAACGTAACGTTATCAAGATATCGTCAACATCGTAAAATTTCTTTGCGTGCGATCGATTGTTGCTATCGATGAATGTTACGAGTTAGTAATGAATAGGCTCGAATAGACCTTGTAGAAGTGATCGTGCCTCGACTCAACTTACTGCAAAGTTCGGAATACTGCGTGCTGAATAATTGACATCCAGAAACGTCCTTTCGCATATTGAGGACCGCGCTGTTACCGATCGGACCATAATTGCATACCAGTGCCTCGACTCGGCTCAAGTGTTCGTTCTCGTGGAGGTCCACGTTGTAAGTCGCTCGACCACAGCCCATTTTGGACAGCGTTGGTGTCGCAAGACCATCAGCACCGCCATTGGTCGCAGTGCTATGAGTATCGAATGAATTTCCATGGGATAAGAGACATGTCAGGGTCGAATATGCACGACAGCATTCGCAAGTAATATACTTGATACTTTAACGCGCGCAAGAGATCTAAGGTTTCTTCAACCGAGATCGTTTGGGTGCTTCGGAAAGCCGAATGTACTTAATTGTGCTTACAATAGAAAGAAGTATTCTTTGGGCTACGTAACCGATACTGTCGATCTTTTTTTTTTTTTTTTTTTTTTTTTTTTTTTTTTTTTTTTTTTTTTTTTTTCCCGTTACTTTTAATTGTATAAAGCATTTGTTGACATTATCTATCAACGATTTACAAATTAATACTAGATAATAAAATTAAAAGCAACTTCCAATTAATCTATTAAATACCGTAATTAATGTTATTTTATTTATTAATACAGCAAGCAAATGGAAAGTAATAGGAAAGTATGAAATTTCCCCATTAATTTCGTATATCCTTATAGCTCGTACGTGTGAACGAATCGACACATTTTATGCACTGAACGAATCAATGTGCTTTCGGCTTGACATTTAAATTACAAACTTCATTCTTAGGAATTCCAATAAAATGTATCACATGTAGCATTAATTAAAATGGAACAAAAACATAAAATGGATAAATAATGTTTCATATTTTTAATCGTTCGTAGATCATCTTTATATTAATCGGTAAATTTCGTAACATAATTGATGTAAATTCTTCAAACGTTTTATTTAAAACTTCCAATGAATATGTATGGACATATTTATGAATAACTTAAAAAATGATCGGCTTCTTCAACGGTAAACTCAAATCGCTCATTGTGTAAAATAAACAATCGAACGAATACTTTTTTCGTATCAAGAAAGTTATATTTATAAGCTAAATACTTGCAATGGGTAATAGAGCATTATACGAATTAAAGGCACGCTTTTTATTTAAACTTTTATATAATTATATTACAGTTAATAAAAAGAAGAATGTCTGCAAAAGCGAGTAGTTTGATTTCAGTAATAAACCTTCATAATCTCTGTCAATATGAAATACAAAATTCTTTATTTTTCCAAAAAGTAGAGAATTTAATATATCATAAAATTAATACTTTCAAAAAATATTGTTAACTTTCCTTTATTTCGTAAGGTGCTCGTAACATGATTGATTATCGTCTTTATAAATATTAAAAGAAAAAACAAGTATCAACTTCTTTTCAAAGGAATAAAAGTACGTGTAAAATTCATATTTTTCTATAGAAGTACTTGAAGTGTAGCGAAGCACAAGAAAAACCTATGGTTAAAAATGTATTAGTCCAGATAATTTTTTAAGCAATGGACATTTGAATAGATTTTCAATTAACTTTTTTAAAGATAAAGGCATGGAAAGTGTTCCAACGTTCAGAGTAGGAGCTTTCGTGAATTTCAAAGAAACACTTAATTCCCATACCTGGACAGGAAGACTCAAAATATCGAAAGAAAATTTAAACAATGATTGAAAGCTGTGAACGTGTAAAATATTTCGGATAGAAAACCTCTTGTGTTAAATACATATTCTTTCGTTATTTAGATGGTAAAATGATCGAAGTCACAACAGTCATAATATATATACAATAATTGCAATAATAACATTATACTGCTTTGACGTAAAGAAAAATCAAATTAATACCTATTACTTTATGTACTCTTAGAATCGGATAATTTATTACGTTATATTTACATAAATTTCCTGATGAATTTCATTCTTTCCTTATTGCTAAATACCTAGAAAGGAACTAGAAATATCTTCCTCTAGCGGACACTCAAGCACTGGTATATATATACATATATACGATATACAGAAAATATTTGTAATATTTGTAAATAATAAACAGTAAGCAAATATACGAACACTAATTGCACGGAGACGAGCAATAACAGTAACAATGTTAAAATTATCACATGGAAATGTAGAGGTAGGTTTATTAATATAATCGAAAAAAGACGTGGACCAAGAGAAGATTTCTAGCTGCAGTTTGCAAACCGTCTATTTTGGCGCAAGGTCACTTTAAATAATAACGGTAATGAAAAGAAGAAGAAGAAGAAGAAGAAGAAGAAGAACTAGTTGTGTTAAACTTGAAAAAATGTATCATATCTTTAATACCGGATATACTTTTCAATTGTGGCTATTCTAGATTCTTAACTTCTAACAGACTTGCAAGTAAATCAAATACTTGCTCGAATATTTGAAAGTTCGGATCGTTAAACAAAAGTTAGACAAGAAATATACCGAAACCACTTTTTATTGACTTTTCAATAAAAGTTCAGAATAACAAAGCCTGCAAAAGTAATAGAAAAAAAAAACGATATTGCGTAATTCCAGGAGAGCAGCGGTTCATGACATTGAAAATTCTTTGAAAACTTTGATCAGATCGGAGAGCTGAAGCAGCAGCAGCACCGGTAGGTGGCATTTAACGGCAATACACGCATCGTTAAATTCTAAATGCGATGTCTTAAGCTTCCTACCATTCCGTGCGCAGTTCAAAAAGAGGGTTGAGAAGAAGGGCTGGAAGTGCTTTGCAGTGATACGATTGAAATATGCTCTTCAAATCCAACATTGTTAGGCCGACCTCGACGTTGACACCGACTCTTACAAAGAAATAAAGACACCTCGAGTCTCTTTTGAGAATAATGATAATCGCACATATGTAACATTCAGCGTTTCCCTCTCATCATTTACGTGAAAAAAGTACGTGCTCCGACAGACATTTTTTCCGCAGAGCCGATCGCTTTTTATGACTCGCTGAGTTCTCTTGAAATTTGTAGTAATTTGATAGTCTTGCTCGAAGGAAAGAATCTTCCCTGAATTTAATGATTGCGCCATAGCCTTTGCGAAGAAACGAGTGCTATTGAAAAGAATAACTGCGTATTTCGCTGTGACGATGAAGGGCGTATGCGTTAAAAAAAGTTTCGAACGTTCAACGTGTGACAGTTTGGATTTAATTTTATGGGTGAGAAACGAGTGGAATTTTGACAATCTAATATTTCCTCTCCCTCTCGTTCATAAATAATTTTTTCGCTATTAACGTCCGAATTTAATACCGTTTTCTATAAAACACTAAACGCGTTTCGTCGTTTTTCACATTACCAAATACGGAAATATTTTCACGCGGAGGTCTTCGTACAAGTAAGTTGTCGCAACAAATAATAAAGATGCTGAGCATTATTTTAATTCCCTGAGATTTTTCATCGTTTAGAATAATGCTATTTAAAGATTAAAAGATTTCCCAGTGGTTGTAGATGCACATAATTATTAATTATCTTTTTCACCACGAAACTTCGACAATGTTGGAATATTGTTACCTTTTATAATAGAAAACATTTAAATTCGAAAATAAAAATGGTTTTCTTTATTATTTTTTGTAAATACATCACTGACACAATCCATGTACGATCATCATCATCAACATCATTATTTTTTTATGTATTAAAACACATTGATAAGCTCCATATGTAATTCAATATGAAATTCGATGCTCATTATTTACTTAGTCATGGCTTTCCAAGTACTAAAGGTTCCGCTTTTATAATAAATCAGCAGTGATTCGGAACTTAATTTAAAACTTACGAGGAACATAAAAATGCGATATAACTGCGGGCAGAACAATTTCTTTTTCTACCAAGGCTTAAACTAAATGTACGTGACACTTTGAATTTCAAATTAGAAGAATTAGAACATCTAATATCGACAACGAACAAAAAATACACATCGAACTTGTACATTTATTTCGAGAACGAGTCATTGCATAAAGCTATATTTAGGTTTAGTTTTAATATAAAAATACGTTATAAATATTTCTAATTTAAAATTCTGTATATAGGTAGTGGAATTAAACAGTTACACGTGCGATGCAACTGATTTAAAAAGAAAAATTAATTCTTAATCAATTATCAAGTGCACTAGAATATAATAATGCAAAATGATTTAGAAATATAGAAAGAATATGCTTTATTCGTATACTTGCAAGTTATTGAACCATCTATATATAGGTAGTATAATTGCAATGACTCACCGCACAAATTAATTGCTTCATAACAGATTATATCCCACTTAATGTTTCAACAATATTTTCAAGTTTATTTGCAATGTTTGTTTGACGTCAAATACAATGGCTAAGTAAATACTAATTTATAAAAATTTATGGATAAGGTACGTTGTTGTTATTATTATTATTATTATTATTATTATTATTATTATTATTATAATCAATTTCAAAAGTCACTGCAACAAAATCTCAATGAAAATTTATATCCAAATAATCTTTCAAAAGAAATTACTTCCGAAAATCTGACAATTGATAAATCAAGTCATTAACTTTTATAACAATTACACGCAAATAATCCAAAATATTTTATAAATCCGTATAAATTTACCTTTCAAATGCCAGCGTTACAAAATCATGTAATATTTCAACGGCTTGTGAAAGTCAAAGTGATCCATGACAAATGTAATTATAATCAGATTTTCGATTCCTGAGCATCGAATCTATATTTCAGTAATTCAGATCTCCTCGATTTTTGGTGCACATTTAATAATGCACAAACGAAAAATGATAATCGTTCTCGTTAAGCGACTTAAACGCCACTTTACAGAATATACCATTAATCATACCAATTAATCATACCTATATTCCAAATCAGCCGTTGAGAAGTCTAAATGGTCGTACCACGTTTTCATGTGAAATTCTAGCCTTTCAAAAGCCGTATGGTTTCCCACGTCGTCTAGGTCGAGCGCGTTAACATTCTGCATCACGGGGAATCGATCTGTGGGACAAATCACGGATACTTAGGATATTTAAAGCGCCTTCTCCGAGGTAAATTTTTTGACGGATTCTCTCGTCTGTAGTGATTGTAGCGATAGCGGCGTCTATCTCGGGATTAGCTTTCTCAATGTGTGCCATCGTAATTGGCTATACCATTGTACTGAATTTCTTTTAACAAACGGCTTTATTTTATTCATATTTAAGTAAGATTTTCAAATATTGGAGACTTTCTTTCGTATGTCTTCATGAAGATATTTTCAGACGATAAATTATTCTTTCAATTTAACCGGCAATAATATGAATTATTAAACGCAGACGCAGTATACGTCTACGTTCTAGTATATAATATCTAGTACATATGCATAAAGGTAACGATACGAGGATGTTCATAAAATTCGAAAAGTTGATTTGTTTTATTTAAACGAAACAGTTTTAAATGTACGTCTCGAAGACTAAATTCGTACTGAGTCAGTTATCTGTATTCGGTGTATGCGATTGAGCGTCGTGCGAGTAGATTTTCTCGTTGCCTTTGCAACAACTGTCCGTGTAAGGTTTCCGTTTTATTAGTTCAGTACTCCTCCTTTATACGATTCATATCTTATATTTACAAGTTCACTCATACGTAAATATCATGATATTAAATAAGTAACGTAATTTCTCTGCGAGCAGCGCTACTGCGAGTGGTTGGTGCTTGTGTACTTTCTAACTATCCTTCCTTAGTCTCGTTCGTAATTCTTCTGTCGGAAGAGTATTTTACATTGAGGTGGCAACATTTTCAAGGAAATCAAGTAGCGGTGCTATGTGTTGTTTGTGTAAACCCGATTAAATTTTTTGCCGATGTTCGTTTGTGAAAGGTAAAAAACGAAACGGCATTATCGCGGATTTGGATTTAAATTGACGGTACAGCGCTGTTGCTGCACCACACTGATTCATACTGGCTTCAAATTAAATCGTAGAATAGTAGTTTGTTATGAGGCTTCTTGGTGTCTATAGAAAGGGGCGTAATTTCTTTTTTGCGGATTCATAAAAATTGATTTTGATGTTTCGACACGTGTATGTGAAGTAACTATTGTTACTTCCGTCTATTGTGACGCGGCTCAGACGGTATTTAAAAATTTATGTAAGAGGGCTGTTGGTAAAGAGCAAGAACTTACTACTTCGCATCGCGTTACTACGTAAGGGCGATCATCGGTTATTATTAGCCAGAAAGATATTGATCTCCAAATAGAAGAAGAGAGTCTCAAGTAGAAAGATGTTATTCAACGCGTACTTTGTAGAATAGCTGAAAAGGGACAGCAGAATACGATGAATGATTAACAAGGTACGTGAAATGCTTTACAAATTATATTCGTTCCACTTCGCATATCTATCATATCTATGCGAAGAATAGAAAAGTAAGGCATTAAATACGAAAATTGTATCAGAACTGGAGACTCTAAAACTCATAAATCTATTTGGAAATTGAATCCGTACAGATTTAAAAGTACGAAACTCGCAGAAACATTTTGTTGACCGAAGCTTTGATTAAAAAATTGTCGTTGCTTTTATAAGTTATCAATTCGAAGAAATATTGAATGGTACCGTTGATGTGAAAATGGCTGTTTGCGATACCTTGAAATGTCAAAGATCGACAAGCAAGCAGTTGTAATAAAAAAAAAATTGTCCACTCGATCCACCGTAACACGATGCAAAAGTCAACTTTGTTACTTTGTAACAAATTTTATTAAATCTGCAAGAAAAGAAACGGGATATGAACATCCTGCTCCTTTGATGGCCGTATGAAGAATTATCGAAAGATAATCTTCCGATCGATCGAAAGTTTTCTGTCGGTGGTTACAATGAATTGCACTAGAATACCAAAAACGGATATCGAACAAGCGAGACGAACGAGAGTATATCTTTATACAAGAAAACGCTTCGTTTGAGAAAATTGACGGACTTTCATATTCTACAGACACAGTTTATTCATTAATAAAGACTCGTGAGCATAAATGAATTGGTTATTGTCATACTATTTTACTTACGAATAACTTTGAACTACGAGTTCGAACGTTCCAAATTTTTTTACAACAATATTAATATAACTTTATTTATATAACATCGTTTTATCGTACTTTGTCGAATAAAACATTTTCTTTTATTACTAAAGTGAGTATTTACATTTACTCAAATATATTATTCGCAGGTAAAACCTCAAATCGAAAATTATGATAATTATACATTTATAATAGAATACGATTATATCACAAAACAGTATGTGTACAAGTTACACGTGCAATTAAAATGTCAATTCGAGACCTTATTTTCAGTAATATCAAATTAAAAGAATAATACATTAATACAAACTGTATTTTTTTTAACGTAAGTACTGCTAGCTATTTGATTTAAAGATAAGCGAAATTATTTATTGATTTAAAATCTCACAATATCGTAATATCGTACATCATATTTTGTCAATTAATATACAAGAAAATTCTATAGTTGCATTACTTAACGAATTAATGTTGCTTATGAAATCTTTGTAATATAATTTATATTAGTATCAAGTTTTTGTAACGCTTAGTGCTAGGGGTAGTTAAAAAAAGACTAATTAATATTAATTAAAAAGCGTATATAATGACAGAATTCACTCTATTAAAATTTTCTATGAATACATGTGTATACCATTTAAATATTTATATTATTTATTTGCGTTGGCGTTCGTTAGCAGCATGTAACTGTTTTATATCGACGAAATAGAAAGTCAGCATAATTCACTATACTATTATTTAATTACAATTATTAAGTACGAGTAATATGACAATCTACGTTTCCATTTATTTTTCATACTAACGCATTTTAGATTATTCTCCTCTCATTTTATTCGAGTTTTTCTCGTGGAAATAATATAATTATATATAATTTAGGTAATGATTATTAACGGCAATAGTATTCGTTATATTTATAAACTGTAATATTATCATATAAAGGAATGAATAATAGTTGTAGGAGAGACTATAATAAAAAACAAAATTGAGATCATTCAAAAAATATTATAAAGATACAAATTAATTTTCATGTTTTTGTTTGCACATGTATTTGTCTAAATATAATTCAACAATTGTTTTTAAATTTATAATAAGACTGATTCAGAATTCGATAAAATTTCAATTAAACTTGAACCTGGTGATCACAATTAAAAAGTTTCATTAAAACGGTTAGTAAATACCTAGAACTAAGTTAGACGAATCGATCAATCGTCCTTCTTAGCAGTATAAAGAAATTTGAATCTATTATACAACGAAAGAGGTACACGTTAATTATAATAATACGCGTCTTCGTACTTCATCAAATGTATCAATAAATTTTATAATCTGCATTTCGAATAGAGATCATGCACAGAATAATTATCATATTTAAACTTCATCGACTTTTCTCTTTCTGCAGAAGCGTGGGTGTGTGTGTGTGTGTGTGCGCGGGCGCGTACGCGTGTGCATGAAAAATAACCATCCGACACGAATGTATCTTTTAAAAATTTAATAAATTTTTATCGACATTTACTATATAGTTACTATGATGAAAAAGTCTTAGAATATTGTTTAAGTACACGCATGAATCTGAAAGATTACGGTATTGGGAAACGGAAAATTTAAAAATCCTGCATTTCTTTATCTTCTGAAAACATTTTGAGCCACCCCCGTTTTTTCAATTTATGTAAAATCCAAATAATGCTTTCGCCGTTGAATATTTCAATACCGTGTGCAATTTTACGTCAATGTCTTTATCAAATAGCATCCCTCGATGATACAATAAAAACTTTCGCGTAATTCAAGTTCACGTAAATGATATTTATACTACGTAGAAAAAACTAATTATCTGCATTTTACCGAAATAAAGCTTGCAATAATGAGTGCGCTTAAAGGTCTCGTTTAAGCTTAAGTAAATAAAAATATATCGACGGACTATCGATGTAGATGCAATTACCAGTTAAAACAAAGTCTACAAAGCAATGTTTTCATCATTTTATAAAGGTAGAAACGTGACTGTTTTATAAAGAATACTTTAGAAAATAGTAGTATATTTTAGGAAAGAATTTGAAATGTATTAATCTATGTAAATGAAGAAAAGAGGACATTTATCCACGATTATCGTTTGTGCGTTAAAAGAATTTGTTGTTTTTACCTGCGATATAACAAAATTTCAAGCTTTCTCATTTGTTTTCGATCAAATTGCAAAATAATGTTCAAGGAATATTTATCTTCTGTAACGATCACTACGAACTATTTGCGAAGAAAGTGCGAATGGGCAAGTGTGCGGTTAAAAGCAAGTCGCGTATAATCACGCCTCGTCTATTTCTCTTGCGAGGCGAATAAAACAAAATAAAAGTTAAAATAATCAAAAAATCTAACCACTCAAATATCAAACACGAGCGTAGATTAAACATTGGTAATTTTAGATTGCCAATTCTCTCGAAACGGCTTAGTATGGGTGTGGATACGTGTAGGTGCATAGGTAGGAGCGACCAACAGATGAACCGTTTTTATGCAAATATGCTAATTTGATGCCGAGCGGACACTGTAAAAGCAACCTCGGCAACAGCAACGTCAAAAAGATGGCGGTCCATCTGCCGGGCTTTAATGCATTCCCCGGAGAAGTTGTTGGTTAATACTAAAATTACTTGAAACGCGGAACCGCGCGAAATGAGCAGCAAAGACCGGCATTGGGAAAAAGTAAATTGGTTTATCGCCTCGATAAGCTCGAAATCCGATTTTGAATATCGACGTTCGTTCGCGCCTGAAACTTTTCGGCTGAATAAAGCCCACAATTTTATTGGCAATGATCAGCGAGGCAAAGCTTCAATACCAGCGCTTCGTGGTTACTCTCCTTTCTTTACACAAGTGCACGTATGCCACATGAACGGAAGTTCGCGTGAAAGGAAGTAGTCCATTTCTTTGTCGTGGAAATTGGTCCACGTCTACGACAGCTAACGATTTTCGATACCCAAATGGATATTAATTCTGTATCGTAGAAGATATCATCCTCAACGCAAGGAATTCTTCGAGTAAAAAATCTTTAACTTGTCTAGTTAAATGCGAAAATAAAATGAAATACGTATTAATAATCAAAGTTCCAGTCGCGAGAATTCACGAAACCTTCGGCTCGTTCTACTCAATGTTCCGTTAATGAGGGAAATCGGCGTTTTCGTACGTCTTACGCTTATTCAAGCGGTTAAGATAATATCGTTATCCTGCAACAATTTCGCGTATTCAAGAATGTCGTACGAAAATATAAAATTACTCATTTTTAATATTAGATCGCTTTGTGTGTGTGCGCGCGCGTGTGTGTGTGCCACGATAACTGTAACGTTCGATTTATTCTGCGCTTGAACTAATGATTACAAGCCGAAAATGTACAACTTCAAGCACGCAAATGAAAATAAATCCCTGTAAATATTCGTAAAACATTAGTACTCTTTGAAAAAGGGCAAATATCTTAGCAAGTTTTTCAATTTCTTGGAAATCTCTCCCTTTTTCGGTTTCTTTTCTGTATAAAACTGAAACGAACGCCAATGATGGAAAGAGGGCTATTATTTTCTTACTCTTAGCATTCATATAAATTGAATTAATATATCGGTAATATTCTTTCAATATCATTTAATTTACGGAAAATGTTCTAATTCAATGTAAATTCATTCTGGAGTAGGAGGTTGATGTATTACTCCACATCGTTGATTAATCCCCCACTATATGACCTAGTCTTGTCCGCAAACCGTGCAGTTCCGATAAACCATGTATCCATTTCTGCTTTTAATTAATGTCTCCGAATCGAACGGTTAAACTATTTCAAGATCTTCGAATAATTACGAAAGTAAATATTTTCTCCAATAACAATAATTGTTGACACTCCATATCGTTTGCGACCAACATTTGCGATTTAGCGTGATCGTAGATCAATGCTAAATCGGTCGGATCGATACATTTCTGTCCAAGTAAATAAAAGACGATACGTAAAATATTTTATTTAAAGAATCAGACTTCATACTCAACCTTTCATATTTAACCGATCGCTTTTGTTCGGACTCGGCTAATTATATTTCAATCGCGTGGTATTTTTAATAAACAGTCGGGTAGAAAATTTCATTAGATTTACCCATTAATGGTAACGAGCGGACTGAACCATCGCGTAACGAGAAAATTTGATACTACAAATGTTTGTAGCATGAAATGTCCATTTTATTTTAAATGGTTTTTTATACGAGCCTTGTACGTAGTAATTGAATTTTTACATCATGTAATTAATTTTGTTTATTAGATTTATATTTTCTTTAAGGATAAACATTTTATTATTGTAATTCGATTCTTTGGATTAAGGATAGAGATTGAGTAAAGGTAGAAAAGGTTTCGCTCTTCGTTTATTTATGCTTACTTTTATGTGGATTTAAGACATTCCCTAGGAATGTAGGAGATAACTGTTCGTTATCCTTTTTTAAATGACTTTAGCTAACGTCTGATAAATTACCGACTATAGCTATTAGAGTTATTATCGTGAAAAATTTGTATTATCACGTACGTATCAGCGGGTGATTTTGATATATTAGATTCATTTATTTTGATGAAAAGAATCAGCACTCAACTACTTTTGTCCGCTACAATTATTTCATAAGTACAAAAAATTCTTTACAAACGCTATTTTAATATTTTGAACCATTAAATCTCAAATATTTGCGAAAAAATCTTGTATTCGACTGAGTTGACTCTGTACGTTCATTTAAACAACTTGTACCTGTAATTGTGCAATTATCTTTAGACCTATTTAGACCTAATTCAATGAGATTTCTTTGATTTAGAACCGATGGTATTAAATTGTAAATTGTGAAATATATAAAGCAAATTAGACAGTATTTTCTAGTCAGATCCTGGAAAATGTGAGGCGTTAGCCGTATGTACTCTTGAAAATTGAGACAATCTCCACAGACTAATTCTTGTATTGTACTATTTTTACTTATATCAACAGATGCTTAGTATATATATATATATATATATATATATATATATATATATATATACCACGGAAATTTAATATCCTTTCATAATGGCCCATCTAACCTAGCCTAGTTAGACTTAGCCTTGCAAACTCCAGTACTGGAAACTTAAAATTAGATCATTTGAGATCGCGTTTTTATTCGGTATAATTTATAAATTATATACGACCGATTATCATACGTATGCGTATAATTTAGCTAATTTTCAAGTTGACTTTTTTCAATCGATCTTCTCCAGAATTTTCCCCTGACTTTACTAGAAAAATATTATATTACAATTATATACATTTTAACACTTATGTTCATTCTAATATAATTTTAGACTAATTGATGTTAGATTACGGTCAGTAACGCGAATGTGCCAGCAATCGAGCTTCCATTATTATTAAGTCAGTAGAGTTGTATATGATGAAATAAAAGAAAAAACCGTGGAATGAAAGTTTTGAAATGATTAAATTTTTATGCGACAGAGTTAAACTTAATTCTTGCTTAAAACTTGAGAATCACTGTTTTGTATTTATTATATGTAATATTGAAAGAAAATTCATAAATATATATACGAAGATATTAACCCCATATAGAAATAAATATAGAACCCCATTTTTAGGGACCAATTCTTAGGTTACAATAGGTTACAAGTTCAATGAAGTATAATATTTTTGAGTTATTACACTTTTTCCATTCAGCGCTTGGCTTTGTTTTAGAATTATTTTCTAGAATATATGATTACGGAGCCATAAACTCTGATAGTAGTGAATCATATTACTTAAACAGCGGTTAACTAGAATACCAAAGCCCATCCAAATAAATTATAGTCTATGAGCTTTATTATTTGATACCAGAATTTGATCCTGGGTCCTTATTCAAGTATGCACTCTACCCAATGATTTATTTTTTCTAAATATAAGTTACATAAAACATAATAGCATTTCAAAATGCTGATTTTAACGCTGAAGCTTATTAACGCTAAGATTTTTAAATTACACGATGATAACGAATACGATGGTTATTAGAATTTTTGACGGAATAATGCTTCTCTGGACATATGCATTTGCGTGTGCGCGCGCCTGTGTATGCGTGAGAGAAAGAGTACGTTTGCATACAAGCATCATGATTTTAGTGCATCATATGCAATTTTTGTGTGTGTGTGTGTGTGTGTGATATTTAATCATTGACACCAACTTCAAGTGAATTATATTGTGTTACAACGACTTATTAATTAATACTAATATTTCCATTGTTTTGATTAAAATTACTTCTCATGTCCTTTGAAAAAAATAAGATATTTGAAAATACTTTGACTCGGTAATACTTTCCAGTGGTGCGACTCCTCAATTTAGAACAGTTTCTAACGACTATCTTTCAATTTGTGCATCGTATATGGGAAATACTAATCGAGTAAATATAGCTACAGGTGCATGAAAATTTTTTAAATATTTCCTCGCAAATATTGAAAACGTATTTCTAAGTAATTAAATCATTCTACTTTATGCTCAAAAAGGCTTACCTATATTTCTGCAATCGTCTTTTTCGTGAATGTTACACTGCAGTACCCATCTACGTGCAATTCTAGCGAGTTCCTCGTCCCAAAACTGCAATAATTTGTTTCGTAATGGTTTTAAAATAGAAAGTGGAAGGAATCGAGTAAATTCAATTACAATATATGGGCATTTACTCGATGCTAAGAAGAATAGTGGAATATAAGTTAGAGCGAAAAAGAAAATCGTGGGAAATCACGTGTGCTATTATTATAGGAGATAATCATTAAACACATATCTATTATAAATATTACTCTTTCTTCGAGTTCTTAGTACGTTATTCTTTTGTTCAACGAAATGAAGCTGCAGCAACGAAATGATGTTGACGAATAACGTAGTATTGCTATTATTTTTTGTGACATCATCTTTTTACAATATAATGAATACCCAAAACTACTACAAAAATATACGCTTAACTCGACTACATTCATCGAGAAAAAAATTCAGGACGTTAAGGTGCTAAAGGAAAATTGAAAAATTAATAAACGATGAAGTACAAATGTAACGATCTGCGCGTAATCTCGAAAGATTTCTCTAGCGACTAAAGTCTGGAACGATTTCTGAAATAAAGTAATGCGCGTTAAAATGTAGCATGATGAGTCCGCCCGTATAAATGTAATTGAATTTTATAGGGAATTTAGTTTAAATCTTCTACGCAAAAATACAGTTACTCGCGGTAGTACAAAGAAACATTACCACTTGCATCATATCCTTCGTAGATCGTAATATACCGTGTCTTCTCCAGGCACTTGCAAAGTCATTACGGAATGAATTATGCCAGTGTAGAATCAACTCGATTTCCTTATCGTCCAGGTCGCCATTCTCGATATTTGCGCAGTTGGATCCAGGATCATCGTACTAGATCGTTTAAATTTCAAAAGTTCTGATTCACTTTCGTATAAGTGCAATATTACATTGTATTAAAAGGAAATCTATTTTTCGATTTATAAAAAGCTTACTTTTCAATCCATGGCTTACGCTTTTATACTCACAGTTTAAAAATATACTTCAGATAAGTAATATTTGATGGATTTCATGAGAACGTAAATGTTTCTTTTATTTACGTGAAGTAATCTGAATCAATGTTGTTTAAATATAAGCATTTTTACGATATTCTTTTTCTTTTCGAAAAATTGTTTATTACCTTTTTATGTACATACGTATTGTTAGCCTAATGAACCATATTATAAATCATTTTTTCATTGAATTATTAATAAATACACTTACTATATTATATATCTTGCCTATCTTTCATACTTATTGGCACCGATTACTCAAACTTAGTCTGAATTTAACTATTTAAATCATTGAAAATGTATGGTTAAAAATATATTTTCTAAATTATTATATTTAGTCAAATGTGTTGTAATTAAATTGTACATTAATATTTATATTCATCTTTTTATGAATACATATAATAATAATGCATACCTTATTAACTTTCTGAAAAATTGCATATAAAAATTTAAGAAACTTTTATTTTGATCAAACATATAAATATATATATATATATATATATATATATATATATAATAATCTTCTAAGGATTCTCAACTTTTGTTCCCATACATATGAAGCATGAAATAAATAAATAAATATTTATTATTACATAGAAATGATTAAAGAGTAATATTAACTACTATTCCATAGTTTTTATTTTGCCAAATGTACGTTACAAATGAAATTTGATATTTGATATTATTATTTACTATTCAACATTTTTCATTTGAAGTAAGAAGTTATCGAATTAGTTCAAACTTACTTTAATGAAATTGCACGGGAAACGTTACAATATACTGAGCAAAATAAATTAGTTTACTAATACTTTAACAGACGTTGATAAAACTTATTTATTCTTATCATGGATGTTAATTTTAATTGAGTATGTACAAACTCTACTGTTGTTAAATTTCAATTAAATAATAAAAGTATGCACAATTAAGCTTTATTTGAATTCCGTCGAAAACAGACTTTAACGTCTCGACGTTAATTTTCTACCATGAACTGTATTTAATTGCTTAACGATCTCACACACGAAGTGAAGTTAGTACTTACAAAGATTCTCTGCCTTCAATAAACATTTATTAAATATTCTACTTCCCTCCAAATTTAATAACTTTTACATTTTCTTGTAATTTATACGGAATAAGAACAGATTTTATTATAGTTTCCTTAACTTTATAATAAATACACTCGTACTTTCATTTATATTTTATTACTGTAATTGCTTTTTAATGGCCCAATTATACTTATTTCATTTTAACAAATACGAAATAGAAACTATTAATATATACTATTTAGAATTATGCGCATTAATGCTTGGATTCGAAGTAATCCAATTTAAACATCTATATTTTAAAAAATAAAAACATTTTCCGCCTCGGTTAATTTTGAAGATAATTAAGTTATCTTTGGTAGTAATATTCTTATTAGAATATACCGATACACTCAAAGTATTTTTAATACAAAAATATAAACAATCTTGCAGTCCTTCTTCTAGATTATTTACATTATTTACATTATTTCAATACTCAAATACTATAAATCTATCATCCTACTTGTGAAAATACAGGGTTTCAAATCCTTCGAATGCTTTAGACGATTAAATTATTTTGCTTTTGTAAATCAATAGCGTTCCGAGTCCGATTTACATTAAGAATATGTTCTCAACCGTGACTTATAACGATAGTTAAATCATTAGGATTATGTACCTTTATAATAGAATTTTTCATTATATTATAATTGTAATTTAATATTATCATACTATTTAAATAATATGTCGTCTCCAATATCTATTAGAATATTAATTAAACCAAGCTACTATGGTATCTAAACTGTATTATCTTTACAAATAAAAAATCTTTCTAAAATTTTTCAAATGTTAGAGTTAATTTTAAGTATGTTAAAATTTACATCTTTTGAAAGTTACAAATAATTAACAACTAATTTATATCCAATCTTACGTAAATAAATATACGCTGTATTCTGTGTTTTTCTAATTTTTGAGAATAAATATATTTACATGTTTCAAACAAAGCTACGTTTTTATTTATAATCTATAATTTAAATAATTATTAAGAATAATTTGAGCCTAGATTAGTCCCTAGATTAGACTGCATTAAAAGCGAAACTTTAAAATTAATGATTAAGCTACTATTCAATTAGACATTATTGCGTATTAATTCTATATACTGTTAATGTGCGTATTTCATGTATTAAAAAACTGTGCGAAAAAAAGAATCTTACTATGAGCGTACAAGACTTTATTATAAATAATCACCAGGAAGAATGTAAAGGAGAAAATAACTTATCGTATAGAGAATTGAATGAAAAGAACTACATAATGGTTAAAATTAAAAAAATTATTTTCTCGGCAAACTTTAAACATAAAATTTAGTTATAAGTTTAATAATTCAATAATAATATTCGACCCCCTTATTGTTATAATTATTGCAAAGGAAATTCTTTTTATATAATTATTGGGTGGAGATTATAAAGAATATTATATTATTAATTATCTTTTTGTAGCCTGTTTTATTTTGAATACATTTTTTAATAGCAGTACATGCAAATAATTATGCAGACTATCGAAATGTTTAAAGAAAATGTTATGAAAAACTGACTGACACAATTTAAAAATATAAATTTTAATTATAAATTCACAATGAATATTTTATAAAATATAAAGTTAGGAATCATTTTAGAATTTAAGAAAAATGAGATAAACGGCGTTTCGAGAAAGTGCTTTGGATTATTCTAAATCTGAATTGTTAATTCATATTACGGTTATAATTTTTCGTAATTTTATTAGCAATGGAGAAAATTGAAAGCACAATTTGGTAGTAAAATATCGTTATTTTGAAAAGAATAGGACTTGTGTGTAATTTGGATGTTTTGCAAATATTTTCTGTAAAATTGTAAAAATTTGAATTTAATTAGAACGTCGAACGACCATTTTCTGAAAGGAAATTAACTTTCAATCCGACATAACGATAATTACGTGGATTAAATACACTGAAAGCTCCAAGAGCCTGTAAAACTTCTTGTTTCGGTACAATTTGATTATTATAAGTCTGTAGAATAAAGTACAGTTCGATAATTAAATCGCTTATGTTAAACATTGGACTGTGGAAATTACAGTTTCAGAACCATAAGAAATACTACAATACTTTTCAAAGGATTTGAAAGGGTGAAAAGTATTAAAATGCTTCCTGAAAAAAAAAAAAAAAAAAAAAAAAAAAAAAAAAAAAAAAAAAGTGGGTTAATTTTGAAAATATTATTATTATGATAATTTTGCGATCTTCGAATTCTGCAAGCATTTTAAAATAAAAATGAACGGACAGTGAAAAGGGGTATGTAGCATCAGTTATTTATATCGAGCAATGCACGTCCAGGAATAATAAATCGTTGGATAGTATCGACCTGTTTGTGACTATACCATTGAACCGAAAGCGAAGAAGTGAAGAAATTTCCAACTTACGTGGACAGCGGCTTAAACAACAGCTTAAATAACGTAAGTGACAGAAGGAGTAAAAATAAAAGACCGGTAATCGAGAGTTGCGAAATAGGGCGGTCTATAGCTACTCACCGGAAAGCGACACATGGTGTGATTCGCACAAATGTGACAGTAATGAGCCGTATCGTCGTCGACGAGCGATTCTCCCTGGGTTACCAGATGTAGCACTCCGCTTATCAAAAGCAGCGCCTGGATCCCGACGATCACCCCATTCATCTCGCCTCGGTTAACGTCACTCCTAGCCCTCGTCACTCCGCCTGTTGTGGTATTCAATCGCGTCTAGATTTTCGTATTCAGCTCATCTAACTCGCTGTCCGAACTTTACCATTATTCCCTCGCTTACTCTACTCTCACTCACTCACTATCTCTCTCTCTCTCTCTCTCTCTCTCTCTCTCTCTCTCTCTCTCTCTCTCTCTCAACTCCTTGACACGTTGCAATACGTTTCAAGCAGAACATCAAAACAAAATGCCGACTAAATAATTTCGAAACAGACCATAATTCGCAGCATCTTAGCTTTCGATTACCTCTTATTAATCGCATCCGAATGCCCAACCAATATGCCCAACTAATTTATCTTCAATTTCTTGTCCTCGTTTTACGCTCCACGTGAAATTTAATCTACAACACTAAAGCAAAGATCCTAAAATATCACTAGTCCTCAAATCTGTCTCTCCGTTCAAGGTTAAGAAAGTATCACGTGACCGATAAGTTCTTTTGTTTTTTAGGATCATGTACTCTTGACGGATTTAAGTTCAAAAGGAAGGCAATGTCTCACGTGGCGCAGTGACTCAAGGAATATGTGCGAAAACCACGAAGGGACGTTTTTCCATTCCTTTCGTTCTTATTATTTTCATTAATCCAGCAAGATTCGCTTTCATTTATTTATATTTTTCACTGCGAAGGAATTTAGACATCGACGCTTTATTAGACTCTAAGCACGCAGCATTGATTTTCAAAGCTAATGATTTTCCGTTCACGACTAATGGTCGGACAGAAATTTTCTCGTGCAATTACAAATTTATGTTGCTACAAAGACGCGTTGAAAATATTACGCGCGAAGGTAATCGACCGACAGTATTCGAAATATTTTTACATTGAGTTCGATTTGATTTTTAATTTTGGATGGAAATTTTTGGAAAAGTTGTAAAAGTGTCTAAAACACGATGATTAATCACAAACACGACCTTGAATAATCCACAGGAAGCACTTACTCCAATTCGTTCGATTTATACGTCGTTCGATTTATAATTCGCAGAAGTAAAAGTTAGAAAATTTATAGATAAGTTTCGGTCAATCTTGTTAACGCGCCTATGAGGATTGAAAGCGCCGAGAATACATTCCCTTCGAATATTCAAGAATTTTCAAATACAATTTTCAATGATATTTTCGGATATCTTTAAGTATAAAGTTCAAAAATTTAGAATAGCCAGACTGAAATATTAATTTCAAACGGAGGGATATTATTCAGGATATTATTCAGACTATGAAAATAAAAATTTAATTCATTAAAAAGTTGTATAATAAATCCTTTCAGTGATATTGAGTCATCGACAACTCGTTTCTTATTAGACACATTACGATTTTTCAAACTGCATGACAAAAAATTCTCCGAGTGGAGTTTTGCCTTTAAATTGAAAAATTTCTAAGTATTCATAGTCGATCAGTTATTTACATTAGAAACTATTTTTCTTTAAGAAAAATAGTTCTTGAAGAAAAAGAGCATGGATAATTTATGAATCGAATGATACAACTGTAATTAATTGTGCATCATGAATTGAAATTAATTTAACTTGATTAATTTTTTCAATTTGTTCAATGATTCTGAAATTAATTCGAAAATTTTATGTTAACTTGAACACGAATAATTGCATAGTAAATAATTTGGATCTCAAAGAAATTATGAGTCTTAGTTTGCTCGTATACGCATTGCACAGATCAATCAGAACATGCGAAACTGACGTTTGGAGCTTATTTTGCTTGTTTTCCAAATTTTTCGTGATTTTTCCCGATCCGTTTATTAAATTTATTCATGAATGAATTATATGAAAATTAATTAATCTTTTGTTCTTTTTTCTTTGCTTAGAATTTTTTTATATTCATAATTTGTAAGTAAAGCAATAATAAATACAACACATTAAAACTAGAAAGTATGATATTTAATTATACCGTTGTAATGTACCGATAAAATTGATTTGATATATTACAATACACCGACACATTGAAATTTAGCATAAAAATTCGTGTAAATTATACGAACGATTCTTTTAATTTAAAAAATAGTTAAATAATATTTATATAAAATGATCGAAAGTATCAACATATTTTACCATCTTCTTTCTAAGCGATTAAAATTTAAGCTATAATTACGTGGTGATTTCCAATAAAATATAAAATCGTACAAAAATGGTTTTCTCCGATAAATTAGACTACATTAAAGTAATGGTTGCATACACTAATCTCTCGCTCGATAATCTATATAATGAGAACATAACGGTTCATTGGTTACAATCGTAATAACTATTTTAAACGCAGTCATATGCACTTTTAAAATACTGGACTGAAACAATGCTTTATATTGCATGCGATATAGATAAATAATAAATAAATAAATAAACAAAAATGGTATTATTTCATTTGCTTGAATAGTTTAAGGATAGTTTTCTAATCGTTAAATTATTTTTCAAGCATCAATAAAACTAATGAATAATTCTGAAGGTTTTTATTTCATACACACATGCATACACGCGCGCACGCGCGCGCACACACACACACACACACAGAGAGAGAGAGAGAGACACACGCACGCACGCACGCACGCACGCACGCACGCACGCACGCATACACACATATAATTACATTGCAACAGATGTTATATTACTTCGGTCTTTAATTGCACATGAACATAAACATGAGCAGAGTAGATAATACCATCCCATTATCGACAATGACATCATTATTCGAGTATAACGGCAGAAAGTTTTGACAGTTTCAAAAATGTTTTTCATCGCGGTCAACATTGGTAATATCGCTCATCTCGAGGACCGTCCTCTAGTAGCTTCGTGAAAACAAGCGACAATTGGCTCGTTCACGGAGATCACGGAGATTTTTCTATATAACGGAGGTCATATTATTGTCATATTATCGCCTTCGTACACGATGTGAGGATATAATTCGAAAGCAAGCGAAGAATCATCTGCTTTTCTCAGTTCGTTATTCGTTAATCAACGAACTCTTTGTGCGTGCAACGATCCGAAGTAATCGAGATCGAAAAGTATGCCAAAAAGTATTGAGATCGAGAACAAGCCGGATGATGGACGTAGCTACCGACCTTTACTTCCCCTTATTTCTCTCGGTAATATTCACTCGCGGAAACGAAATATCAATATTGAATAACTATAAACTTAAGAATTCTTTGTAGTCGAATACCATTTTCACACATTCGCGTATGGAATATTCACCGAACTAAACTAATATTTCGTTTCAATTCAATTTCACCCTTCTTGATTTTTTATCTACACTAGAAACTATAATAGTCCAAATGAAATTTACACGCGGAATATTTGTACGTGGGTAGTACATGCAGACGATAATTATTAATGCACAGTGTTAGTGCACTTGTAAAATCTGTATTATAAACGAATGTGCATTCAAATATTTTACAAGTTTTTTTCTCAGATCTACGTAAATACAAAAGTTGCTTCAAACTAAATATTGGATTTTCGTAACGATTTTACAATTATTTCTTAACGGTACTTGAGCAGCTTCACGAATCAATACTTTTAGAAAACCAATCATGATTTCTTAATTTTAATATTTCACCGATTAATCAACGACTAATCTCGAGTCGAAAGCAAAAGAACTTAGTGGGCACATTTTCACTTCTAAATTTAAGTGTAAAGCAGCAGTGAAGGTCGAGAAAGAATACCGATGAGTCCGTGAAATATACAAGAAAATCGAATAAAATTAATGCATTCTAAGTTAAAATATAAGTTGAATCTGCACTCGTCGGGTAATGAAACGCTCGTAAAATGCTTCTCATGCGCTTAATTCTTCTGTTCTTATTTAATTTGAATTTTTTTTATTTCGAAATGGCTCGTGTTTCTGCGTTCTAAGTTGAAAAATGAATTTTTTTCAACGCCTATCGAGTACGAAATTTTGTTTGTCCACCGATTCGGAGATTCTTTAAATATATAAATGGCCTGATTGTTGTAAAATCGTATGTTACATTTTGGTGGGGATATTTCATTTGCTGATACTCTTACGCTCGACCGAGCGGTCATTTGTCACTTGCAAAGGAATAACAATAAAGAGCGAGAAGGAGAAGTAGGCGTGGGAGTAGAGGAGGAGAAGAAGCGAGAGACAACTACTCTCTGACCAGCTTCGAAGTTAACGCCGGTAGATTGCGAGATTAGATTTACCGGCAGTGTGAAAAATGCGAGACGCGATTCTCAGGACGTAGAATGTGAAAAAGATAGAAAGACTTACAAGAAACTCATCCTCTCTCGTACTTTTTCTTTTCTTTGTCTAAAGAACGAGACGCGGTCGTGCACGCAAAATGCTGTCACTCTATTTCTGTGACTTTTCGTGTATCCAATTGAGAAACCCGCCCACGGTAATTCACTAGGCTAAAGCGAAACGTAAGAAGGACAAGGGTTAATGAGTGAAAGAGAGAAAGTCATAACGGCCTTATATCGGACTTTACGTTTGAATTTCTACATAAATCTTCAAGACCGTAAGAATTCACTTGAATAAATTCCTAATTGTTATTGAACGTAAGCTTGCAATAAAAGAATGCAAAAGCGCATGTTATTGCGTTATTATACGATTTTCACGTTCAGGCTCAACTGCAACGGAATGTACGGAGCAATAGACGGACTGTTACAGAGGAGGCCTGCACTTAATAGGAACGTATGACGAGATTTCATTCGGTTACATTTTGACTTTTAATTGCAGGACGAAAGCAGTGCTACTCAGCCGTGAATGATTTCAGAGAGCATTTAAATTTTACTTAAAATCCAGCAGATGCAAAATTGCGGCGTCTGGTTGACAAATGGAAATATTCCTTTTTTTATTAGAAGATATAACCATAAAATAATGATACTCGTTAATCTATGAATATATTATTCGGCATTTGGGACAAATCTGAAAATACATTTTAATTGCCATTTAAATATTATAACAGAGATGTAATGATCTTTATACTTTCCCATGTTTTTAGTGTCAACAGACATACATAAAGCTAGAAATATATTTTGTTAGCGATTTTCTGCAAACAAAATCACAAACGTTAAATAATATCCGCACAAGTGGTAATGCATTTAGTCAAGATTTCCAGTACCTTAATAAATACGTTCGATATTTCGTGAAATAATGACCGACGCCAATAAGATTATTTACTTATATCCAAGCATAATTTAGAAAATCCTATGTATTTACAATTTGTAGTTGTACATATTCATAATGAGAGCTAAATAAATACAGTCTTAACAAAGAAATTACAATGACCTTCTTTCCAATGCGGTTAATTCACGCAAATGTTAATTATTATAATTAGTGAAATAGCCGCCGATATTTCTTAATACGTTAAATGACGCCGAAAATAATATGGACTTAATAAATGGACTGAAATATAATAAATATGTGCAATGAATGAATCTGTAACATTATATCGTTACAGATAAAATGAATATAAGATAATTATAAGTAGTCGAAGCTCTAGCAACGTAAGTTCTGCAACTAAAGTCTTTTTACAAGTCTTAATCAAAGATACCAAACCAAATTGTATCACTTACGGTAACTTACTTTATCGGAAATGCCCGGGTGTAGCTTCTTGTATTCTAGGTAATTGAAAATCGATAATTGTATTACAACAAAAGACAAGTAACACACAAATTCACTTAGATCGTAATATTTATTTCAATATTCAAACTGACAATTAAGAATCCACAATTTTATATGTGGATACTTTAACAAACTGCAAATAAATTAATGTTTAATAAAATACAAAATTTATTGGAAGTAAGATAATTTGTTTTTTTTTTTAAATTAATTTAAACGATGATGTATTTGATTAATCAAATCAAAGAAAATATCCTTTGTGCAACTGAAAAATCAGGCTATATTTCGGGCAACAAGAATACGTAAGACTTTTTGCATGAGAAAATTCGTGTACAAGGTAATATTAAAACAATACCGCTACGATTTCGGTAAAATAAAAAACAATCTTCTTCTCATATTTATGGAAAAATTGGCGTATTAAATTATTGGTAAACGTGCGAATGCAACACAAAGATTTTTTAATCCATTTCACGATCAATTAACGCAACTAATAGAAATACATGACGGACAAAAATACGCATTAGCACTCTATTGATATTAAGCATTAAAATTTACATGGCATATTCACGTAGATAAATTGTTGTAGTGAATTAAAAATAGTTATACGAAGGCGATCTCCGTCACGCAAATTGTTGTCCTAGCCCTTTAAACCAGGAAGCGACAACGAAGTTTGTTCGTTCTCTCCCCTGAAAAGGACGAATAGTGTCCGAATCGTCCGTTGGCTCGACTTGAGGAGGAGTAATTGCTACGAGTAGCCTGTTTCTTGGCCCTGAGAAACGCGAATTACAACCGAGTCGTCTGTTCGTTCTCCTTGAGGAGGGTGAATTGAAGCTAAGTTGCCTGTTCGCTTTGGAGGGAGGGAGGAAGACTGCGTGAGCGAGGTAATATAATGTAAACTCAGTCAGACAGTGTTAGATAGCGGTATCGTGCTGAGAGCGAGAGAGCGAGAGAGCGAGAGAGAGAGAGAGAGAGAGAGAGAGAGAGAGAGTGAGCGAGAGAGGGAGGGAGAATGAGAGTGGGAAAGGAAAAAAGACGGGTAGAGGGTTGTCGGAATCTTGTCGCCGTTTCGTGTTAATCGTGATGAGTGGTGGTCGTCCTTTGCTGGGGGAGTTGTTCTTCCGAGTGATTCAGGTTGGTTATTAGCTTGCGGGTCTGTTCTTCCTTGCTTTCAACTTCTCGAGAGATGATTTTCTCGTCGCTCTCTCTTCACGCATCTTCAAGTACATTTCAAGATCCGCTTATGTCCGCTTACGCAGAGACCCCAAGTAGAGGCAACAAATATATGAAATAGATGACGCAAATACCAAGTACTCGGAATAATTACGCTTAAACATATTATCTATAAATTAATAAAAAACAATATGAAATTCCCCAAATGTATAATGATTAAAGAAATAATTTTAGCAAATTGCTTCAACTATTGCTCAACTATTCATAAGCGAACATTTGACATTACAAGATTGCCTTCATTAGAAATGTATCACTTTTGAATTTATTTCTACTTTCTTTGATTCTACATGGACGGAAAATAAGAAAAAAAATTTTTATCCGTAAAATTTACATTTAACCCAGTTTTAAATTTTAAAGCTACTCTTTTAACTAGAATATTTATGGCAGATAATTTAAAAATGGATCACACATAACATCGCTCGAATCAGTCAGTCAACCTCTACGTATTTTGTTTCACTCTTTGCAGTATTTCATAAATAAGAAATAAATAAAGTGGCGAGTTTTGAATTTAGCTGCACTATTACAACGCCACTTCTTATTTTTCCGTGAAGTGAAATTATTCGATATATTCGAAGTAGCAAAAAGAATGTCGAGTGGTTGAAAAGAATAATCCATTGTGATTTTTCATGCTCCGAATAATACGTGCGATATAGTGATTATAGTTGTATACGCTAGCTTAATTACTCTAAAAATCTCGAATTAAGAAACGAAACGCATACAACAACAACAACGACGACGACGACGACGACGACGACGATAATAATAATAATAATAATAGTAATAAAAAGTGGAGAATTTAAAGGACATAATCTAATTCTTACTGCTCTGAAACAAATAATAGGTAAAAGAATCCTTATTGTGGTAAGCTTTAACTTTCAAATTTAGAAATGGACTTGCAAACTCTAACGATTATTTTGCGTGAAAACAAATTCTTAATTAAGCCTTTTATTTTTTAGAATATTTCAAACTCCAAGCACCTTCTGATAATAGCTTTTTACACGAATATTGCATTTTGTAATGTAAAAAGAGAATATTACTAAAATTTTACTATTTAAAAATTATTTATACTTTTTGTATGATTTATTTTTTTCTTATACTCTTCTGCCCCGATAAAAGAAAATTCCTCTGAAAAATATGAAGCCAAGTTTTATAACGTTATACAATTATTTGGTCTCGATCGAATTTTCGATTATTCGAAGACAAGTTTTCATCATAATTAGTAATTAAAAGTAACTATTTTTAATTCGAAACTTTTGGATAATTTTGCAATAATTTAAGTATCTGAAAAATTTAGTTATAGTTAGCTTTTTGAAAACAGTTCATTTGAATAAATAAATACAATTAGTGCTTATTATATTATAAGTGACAAACTTTTCACATAAAATTTTTCTATTATTATTGAAATTGTATGATTTATAGTATCGTTAAAATGTATTAATATAATAGCTGCAAAAAGGTAAATCTCATCGTGATAGAATATTAATTTCATTTTTATGTAATATACATGTTCAATTTTTATCTATACATACTTTGTCATACGAGCACATTGATTTCACGGATATTCTTTTTCAAAACTTTGACTTAAGCTTCTTTGGTAGATAAATTACGTCTTTCATTAGTCAGAAAGATTCAATTACAATGTAAAGAATAATGTACTAATCTATGGTTTATATTAAGTTAAACAAGCGAAGTTTATAGTTAAGAAATTTTAAATTAGATTTTCCCAAGTTACTAAGTTGCTACCAAAGTTGCTTCAAACATCGTTTTATTATTCATAGTGCTAGCGATAGGATTATCGACTAAATCAAATTTCAATATAATTGGAATAATGACTTTTTTTATAACAATGAATATATGTAACATCGATTGATATGGAAACTAATGTACAATACACGTGCACTTCCTCGTCTGTACATTAGGATTAAATATATTCTTTCTGTAGAGAACTTTGTTAGTTTCTATTGGTAATGAAAATCCGTAATAATATAATTATTAAATTTTTCAAAAGCAAAATTCTCAGCTTTACTGTATAAAATACAACGAAATAAAACACTTACAACAACGTTCGTAGAATGATTTTTTGCTTTAAAGAAATGTAATTTACCTTTTCAACTGTCGTCCTAAAGACTCGAATAAAAATTTTAACCCAAGAACAACTGAGATATTGTAAACATCTTGAGTCAACTAATTTCATCAAACGGAGAAGAATTAAGAATTACCTATAAAATTTCATTTCATATTTCATACGCGTATTATTCTCTTCTGAGCATATAAATAATAAACGTAGTTATTAAAAAGTCGAATTTGAAAATATAGGTTGATAAAGACGAGAAGGAAAAAGAGATAAATAATGAACGCAAGAGGAAAAGGAGATATAAAAAGGTCATGCAAAAAAGCTTCTATGCAATAAATGAAAAAATTAAAGCAAGTTATATTGCGCATGAGAGCATAAATAAGAGAGCATAAATTTTGCTTTTGCCAAGCTGGTTATTGAAGCCAAAAACTCTTTTTTTACATGCGTCTGCCTATGCATATATATTTTTGGGTTAATGCGAGAATGGTCTGCATACGTGTTTGCCTTGGTATATTTACGTTTTTGTGCAACTTTATAAACGTGCATGCGAGTATACACGAGAGACAACAAGAGAATGAGAGAGTAAGTTGGATGAAGAGGAAAACCGAGGAAGAAAGAGTCGAATGAAATCGGAAAAGACATAAGGATAAAAAATGGTAATTTCATTGAAAGAATTGCCAATAGCGTAAGCCAACGCGATTCCAATTGTGTCACGGCAAATTGTTTTTCGAAAATAATTAACGGGTGTTCTGGAGCACGACATCGAAACAATTATTTTTTGGCTCATACCATAAAGTATTTCATCTTTTCTACTCTTAGTTCTCGCTACTAATAAAATAGAAAAATGAGAGACAATTAAGAACCCTTGTGTTATATACTTTTAATGTTGTCCAAATTGTAACTGTGATAAGCATTTGTTTCATCAAAGTTGGAATTGAAATAACTTGATAAATCAATTCAAATCTAGATAAAATCTGTTAAATATTTTTTTAAAAACCTATTACATTTAAAAGGTATTTGATTTTTATTTCATTTGCCTCCTTATATTTTATAATTTCCTTACAAAAACAAATATATTCGTTCATCTTCGTTGGATTGATTTAGAAAATTTAGTATAAATTTAGAATATATTATTCATCTGTAATAATAAATAACAATGCATGAAATAATTACAATTAAAACTGCCATACCTTGATCAATTTACCTTCCATTGTAAATTACTAATTAATGAGACGTTAAATTTTTTTCTAATAAACAAAAGATTGTACAGAACTGTTTAGCTTACCGCGGTTGTTTTTCTTTAAAAATAATATACACATTTCAATTATGTTAAATAAATTATACTAAACTATATATATATATATATATATATATAAAATTACAAAAGCTCATTAATGAGCTGCATGAGATAAATATCGACTTTGCAACTCTTTAGAAACTACATTAGTTAATAATATTTATAAATTATTTAAATAAAGCTAATTAATTAAAAGATAAGATACTCTTTTTATACAAATAATTAATTTAACTTCAAACATTTTTCAGAAGAATAGTTTTTAAATAATCGATTAAATTAATAAATACAGATTTTTTAGAGACACATTATTCAATACAAAAATATAGTTGGAATACGAACTAATTTACGTCATCTAAGAATGTCTTCTTTTACTATTTTTTAATTGTAGCACTAATACGTACTTAAACTCCGTAAAAAAATTTTTAAAAAAATAACTGAGTGAAAAACATTAAAATTCTTTGAAAACAGAATTGGTCTAATTAAAATGATTGCGAATAAGTAGGTTTGAGCTTGAATGTAAAGGGAGAAAAAAGTATTGTTTAATTTACAAATATTATGAAAAAAATCTATAAACGTACGTAAATATTTTCTAAAACGACGAACATAAAATTGAAAATAGATACGACTTGAAATACTTATATCATTTCACATAAATTAAATATTCATATAATAAAATATAATTTCTAACTTGTATTACTATTGATTATAAATAGAAAATAATTTGTAAAAATAGCTTACAAATATCGTGCTTCAGATTGAGAATAGTTTACTAATACTTTTGAATTTTCTCAAGTATCACAAAAAGTACTTTAAATGTTATATAATAATTATATAATTTTATATAATGGAAATCCTTAATTTATCCTTGTTTTTTTGTTAAGTTTTAAGTAACGGTAATGATTTAAATTAAATTTCACACATGGGGAAATGAAGGGTGAAGTCTCTTTAACCGAGGCAGAAAATACATTCTAGATGCATGAGCTAGGATAATGCATTGTTTGTCTAACATACGGTAAAAATGTGCTTTACGTATATCATAAATGAGTTTCAGTTAATGTAGCAAATAATTATTTTCACTAACTAAGAAGATAAATTCTACATCTTCAATAACGTTAAATTAATTTTAAAATACATTCATCTATCGGTATTTTTTATAATAATCCATTACTGATGCGTGGAATAAAATTATCAGAATGTCGCAGTTACTTTGCTTCTGAATAGTGAAAATATTACTTATTTCATGTAGAATTACTAACGATTATGATTAGCTTAGCTAAGATACCAAAAGTCTGATGCAGTATAATTGAGAAATAACCGATTAGAATTAGAATATGTAATAATTAAATTCAATAATCACCATGTGTTATATGTATGTGTGATATATTCACCATGAATTAACAATAAGCAACGATAAAAAAGTCTTGTAATTCTCAGACTTTTCTAGTTAGCCATTAGCAAATAGTCGTGTTGTTTAACAAATAATTGTTGGAAATATCACTATGACAAATTATACTGTCAGAATGCACGTGCAAATTTATTAAATATTTCACAATGTTTCTTATTCTTTTGTTTGTGAAACTACGTAATGTGATAAATTTTTAAACAATTAATTACTCACGATTAACTCACGAACGATATTACAAATATATGAAGAAAAAAAAACCAGTTATACCTAATCAATTAAATAATTCAATCAATTTAAATTCGCAATACAATTAGAGGAATTATTATTTCAAGTATTTTGTAATACAGTATTGTTGTACGTGTATATAACGTCTAGAGCCGAAAACCAAGCGCATATTTCCATTTAAAAAGCTTTCTTTACGACTCGCTCTATCAGCTTAATAATAAAAATCTAATGCGCGAACGACTGTCACAAGCTCGACTCAACGATCGATTCGAATACTGAAAAAGCAAAAATTTCAGAAAATAATAAAACAAACGTAAACTTCCCGCGTCAGATAGGAAAAGGATTCAGGACAAAAGAAAAAGATTGCCAGGCAGTCGATCGGGCGTTCAGAGTTCAAGAACTGGGAAGGTTTTACGTAAGATCAAGGACTATCCGGATCAGAATCCTTCCACGCAAGTATCGCATTCATGTCTTTGATACTACTGGTACTCCAAGGCTCGAGTGGATCGGCGTTGGCGAGTGACGGCGATCCAGGAGGAACAGACTTATCTCGCTCCGTTGACTCCATCTTTTCCGGGATCTCATTTGTCTCCTTTGGCGATATTCTGCAAAAGATCGAGAATAAGATGTCGGGTATAGTGAATTTTATTGCTAGGATCGACGATAATGGTTACGTTTTCGTTTACGTTGTTTTACGTTTTGGTTACAGGCTGATATCTGTAAATGTGAATCTCACAATTACCCGTGAAAAACAAAGGAAGCGGATATCTCTGTCCGTAAGTTTGGCTTATTCGTACAACTGCAATTTCAAGATTCTCGCGTTACAATAATATAATAATCTCGTAATATAAGAGCACACATCGATTTTCTATTACATCAGTACGTAGCAGTTTCTTTATTCACAAACGCATCGGATAGTATAGTCTTACGCATTCTTAAAAGAGACACCAATCTGCGAAACTGCGAAGCAATATTAAAAATAGAAGTTCGTGGTAAAAACAGGCAAAGCACGAAATAGTTATAATTTAAACGACAAATCTTGGCTGTTATATATTTAGGTGCACTTATCGTATATTATTTGAATCTGTCTCAAACCAGTTGAGAAAGAACACGATGTTGGTACGATCGCGTTAAGCGAGCGTCTAAAGACACATAAATCATCGGAGAGATGATTAATAGTGTGCATCCGAAAGTACAAACTTTTGCATAGAGCACAAATAAATCTGAAAGAGATGTATAAGCTGGTCAAAAGAACTGAAAAATTTCTAGCAAAGGCTGCTTTAGAGAGTTGTTGTAAAATTCAGCGAAGGTTTTTTCCGCTCTTCAAGAAGTACAAACGTACGACTACTGTTGCGTACCATAAACATCGTTATTTTCTATTATTACATAATCAAATCATTGCGGTAGAATAACAGCGATATATTTACAATGTACAGTCAGCAGCCGAAAATACGTACAACAATTTCTCTTCTCCTTTATTTAAATACGGGGCTTCCAATTTTTAAGCTTAAAATATGCGAGGCGCCAGATAAAGCGTCTAAAGCGTCTTCCCGTAAAGAAAAAGGCCTTATCAGTGACAGAGTAAAAGGGAGAAGGAGAGAGACGCAGGAGAGGCTCACCGATTCCTCCCAGTTTTCGGTCTCTTGCGTTGAGTTTTGCCGCTATTGCCGCTATTGCCGGCTTTACTCTCCTCTTCTTCGACAGTAGCGGACGAAGAGCGTCCAGCGCTGGTGGTAGCAGGCTTCTTGTGAACCTCCGGCTCGTTCACGACCGGTCGACCACCGGAAACGTTGTCGACGGACGACGTGGACGAGGAGCTCGAACTGCCTTGCCGAGCTCCGGTTACTCGCTGACGGGACTTCCGTCTGAACGCCGAGGCTAGTCGACTACTCGCCGACCTGATGCGACGCAGACGAGCCTCGACACCCAACTGGCTTTCGTCTGTATCGGGAAACTTGGTTTTTAAACAATTCTTCACTGGCTGTTTTCATAAGAAAAGCGTCAATGCTTTCGAACTTTGATAAATTCCGTTATTGGCTGAAAAATACTAACGCCCATCGTTATTCTCATTTCAATCGTCGGCGTGTCGTTAAAATCTCTGGCACATTAAATTCACCCGGAACACTGGGACAACGTTAATTTCGAATACTGTTTAGAGTACAGTGCAATTACGCGTCTTCGTTATCGTTACGTTATCGCGTTTATCGCGTTTATCGCGTTTATCGCGTTTATCGCGTGGAAAAGTCTCTCTTGCGAGAGACTTTGGAATAAGTATTAAGTTGAAATGATAAGAATTCTAGCTATTATCGATTTTTATAAATATTTTCCATCGTTTAATGCGCATAGCGTACAAACGTCTCGAACAAAAAGCTCGAGAATAACATACTTTTCCTTGAGGAGACCCGACAGGAAATCAAAATTATTCAACGTTTATAAAGTTCGGAATATGAAGAAAGGGTGGGGAAAGCTTAGCGCGGCTTGCAAGTAGCCACATACTCGAACTCCCGAGGCCGCAAATCCCATTCGCGCAACGAAAAACGAGGCGAGTTTTATCTCGGAGCAAGGGAACGCGACTTCGCGAGGGTGAGACGAGGACGTACTTGCGCAAACGTCGTTGTCGCTGGACTCGACGAAGTACTGGCGCCTACGGGGCTCCGGGGCCTTGGTCGGATGCTCGGGTGGCGCCCCGAGCCCGAGGTTACCTACCAGCGCCAGCCTCCCGAGAAAACCTGGATCGATTTCAGCGTTGGCGACGGCGGGGACGTTTTCCCCCACGAGACGGGCCGAACGGGCGAGCCGCAATAAGGTCTCCTCGTCGCAGACCGGATCTTCCGTAGCGATCATTAGATCTAGCAGCGGATCTTGGCTGTAGGTCGCAGACGGGGAGGACGGGAGAAAGGCGGTGGTCGTCGCTGTCGTCGAGACTGGAACTGACGCCGGAACAAAGGCTGAAACCAAAGTTCAACGCTTTTTTTAACAAGCTCCTACTGATTGAGCGCTTTTCGCCGTAAACTCATTGGCCATTTTAAGGATTTCAATTGCCAATGGGTGTTCAATTGGCATGTCACGAAGTAGTACTTCCGTCGCTAACGGCCTCTACTTTCAGCGAACGATTAAAAAAGTATATAAAGTTAATTATCTCCAAGTTGCATTTGGCATCATTTGTTAGCGCGCGCTAACAAACAATGAAAATAATATTTCACTTAACTTTTCCCAATACTTAGCGATAATCGAACTCACGACAGAATAATCATCGAAGAAAATCAGCTCTAACGAGCACTACTGCTAAATTCTAATACGCTATCGGTACAACATTATATCACAATAGTCGACCTTGAAGAATGAAAAGTCAGTGGACGAATTTAGATAATACGATTTTTCAAGCGCACAGAAGTAAACGGTCTTAAAACGTCATCCGTATTGCAATATTTTCTATAAGTGGTCAGCCTTCCAAGTAAAAAGTAAAATATTATTATCGTTTAGTATTAGCGTGGCAGTTGTTCGAATTAATTTCTTTTCCTATGCGTTATTTATTAATTTAATGCAATACTTTCGTCCAAATAAACGAAACGTTTTCACTGTGCTCAAGAGATTTACCAAAGAAATAACGCCTGACATTTTTAACGTCATGCGCATTAATTTAACGCAAAAACTATTCGAAATTGAATTTTGATCGAGACTAGAGTAAATAGTTGGAACTATGTTGATTCGAATAAAAATTAAAGAGATAAAAGCTCGAATAATAGGCACATAAGAGTAATTTATTTGCCGAGACCAACAAGGAGGCAAAAATTTGCGAAACTACGCCACTCATTGCCGAGACCAGTTTTCCTAAAAAAGATCTATTTCTTGCATGCACGTAAGCATTTTCAAGCGAGCGCAAAAGGTAATGGTTCACGCCAACTTTAATACACTCAGCTCGACGTTTAATTATCCGCGCTTTTACTCAAGCATTTTGCAAAGTGAACGAAAAGAAAAGCGCCCACGTGCATAGATGAAGCAAAGTTGGCGAAGACTGCCATCGGGTCAATGACCTCGAGAATCCCGTATTTTCCCGCGAAATCTTTCATGAATCAGGACGGGACGAAAATGAGGGGATTACCACCGCGACGAAGGGAAGTCTTGAAATCTCCTCCTTCTCGTACTCGACAGGAAAATAGAAGTAAAAGCGCGAAACGGAAAAAAGTCGGTAGGGCGCCGGCGCCGAAGTTTTCTCGGTAATTCGGGCCATTTTTTATGAAAGCCAACGTGAAACTTTGCCATTTGGAAAAGTTCCAAAGCTCGCGAAGGACGGAGAGAGAGAGAGAGACAGAGAGAGAGAGAGAGAGACAGAGAGAGAGAGACAGAGAGAGAGAGAGAGAGAGAGAGAGAGTTTGCAATCGAAGTTTTTATCTTTTGCATTTATAATTAGCAAATGCCCTATTGTGTCATTATTCTAAGAAATTGAAATGGTTGATTAGAAAATGTACGAGTGGTTGCTCGCGTACAAAATATTATGCAATTCCTTCATGCGTGGATCAAGACAAAAGTTCTAATTGAAGTTTCATTTTTACAGAAGAAAGATTGTAATTTAAAAATTCTTTGTTTCGAAATAATTGAAATTTGAAAATCTATAAGAGCGTATTCTTATATAACTTTTATGGAAATTACAGGATAATTTTCGGATATATCGGATATTTTCATCATTCGTTTAATTATATTAGCAAGGTATTAGTAAAAAAAATTTTTAAACATTTGACATGAGGATTTTCGTGAACTTAAACTTTTCAATACTTTACGTTATAACTAAATTTACAAATTGATTAATTGTTCCATTGGATTTTCTATTGAAGTGTAATTTTAATTGCTATTTGAAGATACAAATACTAAATTTATCGCGGATAGTACTTCGTGTGTACAAATGCTTGTACATAACTATGAGCAACATATTTCTCTCGTAAAACCAAAGAATCTAAATATCGATTATATAAATTTGTAAGTAGAAAAAGTAAGAGAATGGATAAGCAAAACCCGTATTGCATAAGTAGAATCTCTCAACGGTAGACTCACTTCACTTATACGTTAAAATACTTCATGGAAAGTATTTTAATTTTTCAATCGCGATTGTCTTTGGAAAAGATAAATCCTTGACTGCATTATTTTTCCCATTCCATATTTAGATTTTACAGTTACGACGAAGGACGTATTTTAAAACATTTCTCATTTTGAATTTAACGTTATTATTTAACGTCCACTAGTTATAATATTTCTTTAGCTTATCTTCGCAATGATACTAATTCCTCAAATAAACCCAGTTTCTTAATTTTAACGATTAAAACGATATAAGTATCAATAAGAGGAGATGCAGTTTTTCGTATTTCATATTAAATTGCCTTAATACTTCATAAACTTGAAAATGGCTTCTGAATTAATTTCGAATCCTAACGCGGGATGATAATGTTATTTAGTGCGCGGCAGAGATAAATTTCGGGAATTCATAATCTACGGGAATCTTAGTCAAAGTTCTGTTTATCATTCATCGTATTAAAATTTCAATGAAACGAAAGGAATATCAACCACACGCTTAATTACACTTTAGTATTCACTATCTCGTAAGTAAATTCGTAAACGCGAAAGAAACAACTTTTTGCTACATTTCAGAAAGCAGTTACAAAGCAATTTCTCATAAAATAATTCCATATAATATCTCTAACAACTCCATAAAATAAGGGAGCATACGCTGAATTACCGTGTGATTGTCTGATAATAACCGCACACGAACGTTACAAATTGACCTCGGAACTAGCCCCAAGGGTACCTTAAGTCAAAATAAATAAAAAATAATTTTTACTTTATTCTAATATACTTTGCGAATCTTTCCCAAAATCGCAGCTTCGTTCGATTAGCTCCCCCATGGGAAAAGTACAAAATGCCTCGATAAGAGAAAAGTCGAGCTCAACTCACGGGTAGTCTTGTTCACGGGAGGTGGTGCCATGGCATTGGGGCTCGCTTCTGGTGTTCGCTGCTGGAATGGTCGAGGTGAACCTTCGGTGAGAGCGGGCACGTCGACGGCGAATGTCATTACGTCAAGGGCGGAGGTCAGGGCGTCGCCGAAGCCGCTCGGGATGGTTGGCACTGGTTGCTCCAGAATTGGACTTCTAAGGCCAAGAGTCGCATCTCATGCATCTCAATTGATGGGAGAAATAGCCGATGAGTGGGACAAGACCAAGTGCAAGGAAAAAAATCGCTGTGCTGATTAGACCCTTTTGCCTCGAAAGATTTAATCGAATGCATTCGAAAGATTCTTACAAGATTTCCGGAGTAAATGGCGAATATCGACGAGGCACGCGTTGATCACATTCATGACCCTTAAGTTCGGTCTCCAATTTTCCAAATTTAAAATCCACTGGTTTTAAAAGTATATTCAAATTGTTTACTCGATACCGGTCTAAAGCAATTTTCCCGCTGCGCATAAATTCTCTTTGATAACGAACGCATTCTTATAAAAGCACATCGACGAAATCAAAGATGAAACGAAAGATGATATTCGGCCTCGTACGGCATTTAGCGCGAACGAATTCAACGAATGTTTTAAAAATCGTTAAAAATTGAGTAAGTGCACATTTGGGCGATTTTTGAGATATTGGTACGGCATTTTTCATTTGAAAGGGATGGTTCATTGCACTTATTACAAAGTAGAATTTATTAGAAATATTCCTGGTTATTTAGAGAGGAATGACACTAGATACGTAATATTAATCGTAATACGGTGTTCTCTCGATCGTAACATTTGATTTTACATTTGAAAAGGCAAAGATAACGGCCTATTATTTTTCAGACTTTAATTAAGATTTTAAACTTAAAAGTTCCTCGCGGACTTCCTTAATAAACTTATTTTCGTGTTTTTTAATCGCATATTAACCGAAGCGTCATTCTCTTCTAGAAGGCGATTGCGCGACAAGCTAATAATCGACACTTATTACTTTTTCTCAAAATATGTCAGATCTTTAATGCGATTATTTAAATGAGATTTGTCACGCGGATGAATTATATATTTAATCTTTCAATAAGCCCCCGCCTTTATATAAAATTTTTACATGTAAATAAAAAATGTCATAAAAGGTATGATATAAAATTGCCATAAAGAGTACATAAAGTGTCAACTATAAACCCCGTGAAGAATAGGCACACATTATCACATTTCACTTTGAAACTTCAAATTGTGCCTCGTAAAAGGCGGGAAAGGTAAGCCGTTGATAAAGAAAAAAAAGAAAAGAAAAAAAGAAAAGAAAAAATGAAGAAAAAAGTCAACGTTACTTAGAAAGTAGTAGAGGACCCTAAAGTTGCATAATAATGTTCTTCATTGGGCAATACCAATAAGTGCCGATAGAGAAAGCCTTTAACGATCCTCGTAAATTGTCGAGGCAGAGAAATTTCAATAGCAAAGTCCCCCGTACATTTTAATGAATTTCGCGGCCTCCACGCGTAATGAAAATTTTTTCATCCAGTACGCGAGGCTCCGCGAAATTCACGCGAAATTCACGCGAAATTCAGAATTTCACGCGAAATTCACGCGAAATTCAAATTCTAAATCGAGGAGGCATCGTGCCATAGACAAAGAGAAGGAAAGGAGAGTGGGTCCGTGTAGGTGAGGTGCATGCATGTGCGCGTATAGTTACCTGGTCCTGACCGGCGTGGAAATGGACGCACGGCCCCACATGATACGACGTAACTCCTCTCCGGTCATACCGCGCTTTTTCAGCTCGGAGATCGTCACCTTTCCAACTCTCTATGCAAATCAGAAATTTTTCGCGCTGCAGCGCACCGATTAATTTATTAATTAATTCACGAGCCTCGGTCGAGCGAAGGAAGAGGGCAAGGATACGTAAGTGAAATAAACGAGCCAAAGCGCTCGATCGGTTGCGATGGTGAGCAGGAAACCGGACAATTCCAATGATATACTGCGCACGAGATTCGCATTAACTATGATCTTATAAGGGCATAAATTACACGCGCCATCTCATTCTAACGTCATAATTAGTATTTTACATTTTATTGTTGGGTTTATCAGTGTTGGAATGCCAATCCTTGAATTGTAAATCCCTGAAAATCCACTTGCTTTCGCAATAATGGTACTTTGGTTCTTCAAAAAGTAAACTCACACACGTATGCGCATCGAATTACAAGCAGGATCTCAAGAACGCGCACATCGACAAGTGTAAGCTTTTTAACATATTCATCGATGCGCGCGACTTCATTCTTCCTCCTAATGGAGTAAAAGATTATAAAAAAGCGAAAAAGCTGAAAAAGATTACTCTCCTTTTCACGTAATAGTGTGCTAATCAATTAGTAAAAGCGAGCACTCTTAAGAGGGTGGTCTTACAATTAGCATAACCGTTATTTGATTTACGTACATACCACCTCCGATCACCTAACATTCTACGCGTGAAACTTAAATTTATCGCTTGCTCAATATCGAGAAATTTATTGCACAAAAGTCTTCAAAAGCGCTATCGATATACTTCTTCCATTTCCCCCCCCCCCCGCCCCCGCCCCCGACCCGCCCCAAATCCCCTTGTACTGCAAATCATTAGAATATAAAAAGTATTCACTCGATATTAATTTAAAGTTCTTTCAGCTTGAGTCATTTACCGATATTTACTTTATATGGCAAATTTAGTAGTTTAATCTAAATTGTACATTATAGATTCTGGGAGTAAATTAATTTATGCAGCATTCAGTCCCTTCGGGAAAAGAGAAGATGTAGTAAAATTGTCTTTTCTTTTATAATGAAGAATTATAACGAAAAAGTATTGGTAAAATTGTTGTACGTCGAGGTTTCTTCTCGGCGTGCAGCAACAGTTAAATATTTTACGAAAAATCAACGTGCGATTTTAATGAAAATAATCGCGTATGTATGAACTTCGTTGCATACACGTTTTATTTACGTACTAACGAACAATGGTGTAGTTCTCCAATGCATTTTGGCTGCTTTATAATTCCGACTGCGAATGTTACGATCCAAATCCTCCGTATGTGCGGAAAAACTCGATATTTAATTTCGATTTAAATTTAATTTAACTCAATGAGCAAAAACAAGCGATGCGTATTGCAAAATACAAAATTAAAAATTATTAAAGTACGCATACATTGGGCTAACAATTATCAAAATGTGGATTGATCAAAATTTGAAACTCTTATCGAGGATTTCGTAAGTAAAGCCAGGTTTAATTTTCCAGCGTAACTTTAGTTACCTTGAATGAATTTAAAAGCCTCCACACACGTAGATGGTGCTTTCAAGTTTCTAAATGGCTCAAGTTCGAATTATGAAGTAAGAAGCACATAAACTAACCGCACGATGGCGTTCAACTAAAATTCAAGCCAAAGAAAAGGAGAAAGATCGAGTTGAAGTTCTTCTCTGATGATTTACGTAAAAATCAATAAGTACTTTTACATGACAATGAGTATTTCTTGGTTGTTAGAAAAAGCGATCATCGTTTATTTGGAACGAGAGGATTAGTTCTAAATAAATAGAGGACTACGTTCCAATATCCGACCCTTGCTTCAAAAGAAGAGAATTTTTTCCGGGTATCTTTCATCTATTAAATGTACAGCATTCAAGAGAAAGTTAAACGTATCTTCACAAAAGTCCTGGTGTGAACTTGAGTGAACTCCTTTCTCAACGTAGCAGCAACAAATTCCTCTAATCGGAGACGTTACACGATGGAATCGTAATTTTTGCAGCGTCAAAAGATTTGTCCTCCGTTCCCCGACACGCGATTTACAAAGACGGAAGCAATAAGATTACGAACGACGAGCGACGATCGAAACCAAACTGTGAGCCAGAGCCGAAGGTGAAGGTGAAACTTAATTAAAAACAAACGTACCTTCCAATTAGTGACGGCCCCCTTGCGCTGCTTGGCCCGGGTCTTGGATTTACTCTTAATGACCATGACGCCCCGCTGCTCCGAGGCAGGATCGTTCGGATCGTCCCCTGGGCCCAATTTTATACTATATTCCTGCAGGTAATTGTGCGCGTCCTTCTGTGACACGGCGCGCTCCAGTGAGACCACGATTTTCGCCCACTGCGGGTAAGAAAAAAGAAGGAAAAAGGGAGGAAAAAGGGAGGAAAAAGGGAGGAAAAAGGGAGGAAAAAGGGAGGAAAAAGGGAGGAAAAAAAGAAACGTTAATCCGCTAGTCACTTCGCTGTAGCTTAGTAATGGTTAATACGGCGGAGAAGAGGGTAATCATTCTGTCTAAAATACAGAATTCCAAGTGGAGGTGAGGTAATAACTTTTTAATGCAGCTTCGGTACAGTATGTGTAACATCGAGGGAAAATATAAACAACCTTCGTATTACCGTAATTTTTAAGCTAAATTTATTTTAACCGATTCATCGGATAAAGAGAGGCAAATTCTTTCTTCGGATATCTGAATCTACTACTTAACACTTCTTCATTTGTTTCACTAGAGAAATCATAGTCTCGCAGTCAAACAGCAAAATTCCAATTATAGAAGAATTTTAAATATTTATGTGCTATAATTATTGAATTCTAAACGAGATAAATGCATTTAATTGTGTGTTTAATGCGTTTAAATTTGATAAATTTCATCAATTTATCAAAAAAAAATACACAGTGCATCGAATGCATGAATTATTATTTTCATTTGCCTTTCTAATTGTAATTGTAATTGTAATTGACACCAGGGCATGAACAAATCTTATTAATAACGGAGCACATCGGTATAAAATAGTTCAAGTGGTATCTTTAGAAAATTGAAAAGATGAAGATTTTCCGAAAAATTTCAGCTTAATGTTAATGCTTACTTATTGTAGAGTGGAATTTGTTATCGCGTATTCCACTTACATTTTAAACGCCAAAATTATCTTTAATTTTAATGCCAATAAAATAAGTGATTTATTAACTATTCCAAAAATAATGTAAAGAAGCTGTATTACTGAATCACTATTTGGTTTTAATTACTAGTGGAACTTGGATACATTTGAAAATATGTTTATCGAATAAATAAATATCAGTAGCAAAATCAGCACATTTTTTTATTCTAAATGTCTGATGCTACAATTCATAGATTAACGAAGCTTTAACGAAGAATGTTACACAAAATCTGAATTAACGCAATATTTTCTCATAGAAATCTTCTAATGCAAAAATTACTTTTAAGAGTTTTTGCGGTCAAAAATTATATCAAAGATAGAAAGAAAGTTTAATGTTACGTTAGCGAAAATTAGAATGTCCTTTTCAAAGATGCTTGACGTCGTACATGATTTTAAAACTTTGAACTGTATCTACGATTCCAAAATTGCATTAAAGAGCGCTTTGTTTATTACAATTACTCTTTATTCCTTGGATAAAATGATTACGTTCAATTAGCTGCGAGTTACTATAATATACATACACACGCGCGCGCGCACGCGCACGCACACACACACACACACACACACACACACACACACACACACATAGTAAAACCATTTATTTGAATGCATAAAAGTATTTATATAATACAATACGTCAAGTTTTGTTCTTAATGCAATTTGTTTTTGTAAAGAACTTAACAAGAAATTAAAATAGTAATCATTTACATAACGTTTTAAATATTATATTCGTATCTAGAACTTAATATTGTAAACAATCATTTTGAAAAATGATGAAAACCTATTTGACCTAAATGGTTAATTAACAGACGGTAATATAAAATAAAGGCAACCGCAGTAGTTTCAACAAAACAGTATTATTTCAAAGCTTTCGAATGGTTTTATTTACGAATCTAATTCTGATACTAGAATTTATTGCATAAACCAGAGAAACGGAGAGAAACATTTGCTTAAGAGACAGATTATAAACGTTCAATTAGTTATTGGTAAAAGTTTGTTTAGCCGTACCATTAGTAAATAATTTGTTAAAATATTTAATGATTAACGAGAGCGCAAATAAAAAGTTGATTAATTTCTGTCAATTGCATATTGTTTAGAATGTTGTTTACTTTATACGTAAAACTTAGTTTATGCTTAAGAAGTATCTTCATTAAATCTTATTTTCGTGCTATCGACTGTTTTCTGAACGTGTTTTTGCCGTCTCATAGGAATAGTCAAATAGTCAAATGTACGAGTCTAATATACGTAGATCTCGTAGCTTGTAAAAATACTCTTGTTAATTGATGATATCTATATCACCTGCTTCATCCATTCTTTCTCACTCTGCTCGATCACGTGCGCATACGTGTTTCCCATCATGGCTATCAGCATATTGAGCAGTAAAATCGGTACGAGGACCATGAAAATTGCAAACACCGTTTTACAGAGGTTGGGGTAGGTCGTATTACTCAAATCTGTATACTAGAAAAAGAAAAATTAAATCAGGCAGGTAGTTAGCATTGCAGAGATTGAAATTTAAGCAAGAAAGAAAATTATTTTCAAAAATTTTTCAAGAATTACAATTCCGTGAAGGTCCATATATTTTCAAATGCGAAAATAAATGTACAGATTAATGAGCTTTTCTATATACTAATACATACAGTATTAAAGAAAATTCAATGGAGATGCTTGTTAACGGAGACGTAAATTTATCTAAGTACCGCACAATAATTAACGTAGCTAAAGTAATTACTAACAATTATATTTTTTCTGCGCTTAAACTGTACAGGCTACTTGAAATTTAACAAAAGCCTGATATTTTAATATAAATTCTTTTCATAAGTAAAGTTTCTTTTACATTACTATTAAATATCTACACATCTACATTAATGGATATTATAAGTACATTAGTGTAATTAAAGTTTTTAATAATTAAACTCTATTAAACTTATTTTGTTTTTCGAAAATAGAAGCTTATCAAAAATTTCCCGACACGTTGGAAACACATCTAAAACGATTCAATAAATTCAGCTCACAATTATCTCCACCAGAAGGGCACATAAAAATATACGATTTGACTATATTTAAATAATATATTTAAATAATAATTATTAATTTATGTATAATATTATATTCTACAGAAATAAGTAAGGGTTGCCTAACAATAAGAAAAGTAACATTAATTACACATCATCTAGAGACTCATGACGTATTTTTAAGATCCTCGACATTAAAGTATTTTGAAAAATTTATATTCACCTGGTTTCTTTACGAGGATTTATTGCACGAGGTGAAATATGATTCAAATTATTGATCCATAAGAATTTTTACTGTAACATCATTTGTTGATGTAAATCAAGAAATAAAAGAATTTCATTTTAATAGTTATGTGATAAATTATAGTATTCAAATGAATTAATATAATTCACATTGTATATAATTGTACAGCAATTAATTATAACAAATATCGATCGACTACATCCTCAATAATTTGTATAGGAATAAGAAGGGAACTATTTTCTTTGATGTCGTAAATTCAATATATATATCGAAAATAAATAATAAATTAATATTTTATAAAAGTTTTATCCGTGTTTTAAAACATGTTTTTTATTTGTATACTAACAACGTCTTTGCAAATACAACAGTGTAATCTGTCATATTGTCGAACATCATTCACATTCCTGTAAATTACAATTTAAATATCAGTAGATAAAATTTACAATTGACAGTTGACAAATTTAAATACAATTTGTTGTATTTATAATTAATATATGAGAAAAGTGATAAAGACAAAAACATAAATATTCAGTGAAAACAGTGAATAGTTTTTGTGACAGTGATAATGTTAAAAAATTGATTCTTTCTATGTTAAGATTTATTGTATGAAAAGTTTTGATTTAAATGAAATCAAAACTTGAAATATAATGCAATTAATTTATAAACATTACGAGGGTATACTACATTTTCTTGTAAAAGATGGAATATTTTATCCTACTTATAAATGTTATTAAAAACATTTAGTGATTACAAATTAAAATTTCGTTATCGCCTACATTAATTCGTACATTTTATTATTATTATTTATTAGGTGTTAATTAATTCTAAGTGTAAACGTTGCCTATCAAATAGAAATAAATATTTCTGACAGACTTTTATTTTACTGTAAAATGAAGTACTATTTAATTAAATATATGTTGCATTTGAAAATGTAACTCGATTTGTAGATTAAAGCATGAAATATATTATGATTTTATACAATTTTATGAATTTAAGAAAAAACTTGTTATAAATATTTCAGAAATTAAAGGACATTTATGACAAACTATCAAACTTGAAAAAAGATACGAATGAAAGCAATTTCAGAAATTAGTATTAGAAGGCTTCGAATAAGTTCTGTATTCCTTATATAACCAAAAAATTTATACTACGTCGAATGAAAAATTCCAATACAGTTAATACTAAGTAAATGTTATTAGTCAAAAAATTACGATCGATCTTACTTTATGTTCTATGTACCAAAATAGTTTAATTATTTATATTTTTGTACTACTAAATGTGCTAGATACATTTTTAACCAATCAGACATATTTTCTTGCAAATAAAAATAAATGTACGTAATACAGTAAAAAGTATTTAGCATAAAATTTTTGCAATATCTAAAAATCGATGACACTTTCAACTTTGTTTTCTACAAGTATATTCAAGATTAATGCAATATTTTCTTAAGTCTTATAATTCTTTTTATGATTGATAGCGAATAATGTATTTTGTAGACTTACATCCGTAAAGAAATATTTATTTGCTTACACTTTGCGTAAGTAATTTTCAAATAATTAATAATGTTCTCGTTACGAAAAATTCTACAATAATCGTAAATTCATAACAAATAAAATGGATTTCAAAATCTGTCCGTTCGTCGATAAATATTTCGAATAGGTGCCCATATAGGAACAACAGAAAATCATATACCGGTGTAACCGAGTATTTTTACAGAAATACAATGGTAAATATAAAAACATGCGGCTGCATAAGCTCACAGCAAGAACGTCGGAGATCAATGACAATCTCAAAAAATAATAAACATGCGCGTCGAACTTTTAATAGTACGGGAATTACGGAAGTTTACTACAATTAATTAAAATTGATATCCAAATGGATGGCAGTTAATTGAATCACTCGGTCTTATGTCAAATTAAGTACCACTGATGATAAAAGTAGCTTACGCCTATTATGAATCTAAGGAATCACTGAAATAAACCCTGAGATTTTGAGTTGTTAAACAGAAAAAATATATGTATCTTACGTTGATCCTTGTGGAGCCATTTAAGAAATATCAAAATAAATAACTTATGAATTTTGCTAATCTTTGATAATCTGCCAAAAACTGATGCATATTTCATATTAATTACTCACCGATTGAGTACTTAATATAATGTAAAATAAAATTAAGTAAATAGTGAACTGTTGAGGTTTAATGGTATAATAATTCATTGACAACTACATTTATTTATGAAATATCGGTTAATTATTCATACTACTTCTACGTGACATAAAAGTTCACTATTAAAATTATTATTTAACAATTAGTATTTAGCTCATTGATAGAGAAAATATTGGATTTTGAAAGGACATTTCAACTGGTCCCGTGATGTCTGAGACTAAGCACTTGTTCGACAAGGATATCGACTGCGTCAACTCAGTGAAACTGTAGCGGTGAAATCTTAGTTTCACAGAGTTTTTACGTAAGTAAATTACTAGTGCGCCTGAAAAAGAAATTTTTCATCAATGACAAATTAATTTTAATTAACATCGAACCAGATAATTGTATAATATCTTCGTAAAACCACTCGCTTAGGATACATGAATCTACACTGATGTTTCTTCAATGTGCTACTTCTTTACAATCATCTTTAAAAGGCGTTTCTTTTTGAAAGTTAAGTAAAAATGATAGTATTAGAAACGTGTGATAAATTAATCGAATAAATTATTCGCCGTATTAAAGTATTTTAAATGATTAAGTTCTGCTTGATAAAGCTTCTGCTTTGTTATGTTTATTAATCTCGTTAATGAATGTTACGACTCCTTCATATACGTTGTTACGATTGTAAGAAAATTGATCTCGTGTATTAAAAAGTTGAGTTTAAAATTTTGTAATTCGTTTAGATATCTAATGTCAGTAAGAATATCCTGAATTATGAAATATAAAGTTATTTATTAACAGACGATAATATTTAATCTAACATTAAACTGTAAATAATAAAAAAGGCAAGTAAAATCAAGTTACAGAAATACCTTTTTTTTATGTCACTAACGAGCAAATACAAAGGACTAAAGTGTTAAAGTTTGAATTTAGACTTTCGAATTTAGCAGCCACTGTTTATTCTTTAGACTTAAAGGAATCGTCGACTCGTTTGCGATAATAAAAAAGACTATCGATCGCACCGATTACAGCAGGATTAAAAGTAATTACGCGGTGTTTACGCGGTGTTTTTCCTTTTTTGAAATTTAACGTAGGATTTACATCACGTACTCATTTAGCAAAGTAGTTTTAATTATTGACAACGTGATCTTAGTAATTGAGATGTAAAGGTGCTTTATTGTCATGTCTAATCGGCAATCAACGTTATGTCAAAGAATTAAGTATTCAACGCGAATAATAACGAATGTCATTGTAATAAAAATTTTGCTTTCGAATTTTGTAGGTACACTAGATCATACTCGTTATTTACCGCTCGAACGATAAATGCAAAACGAAATATTTCTTTAGATTTACCAAAACGTTTAGATTTACCAAAACGAAAATTCTCTCGGACGTCAAATCTTATTGCAGTAAATTTTCGCACGTTATCGATTATATGATAATGTTATCACATTTCACAAATATTAAAGAATTTCATTGTTAATTGTAATTTTATTTATTATAAGAATTAGTTAGCTTGGTAAAAAATGTTCACTCGCAACTATTAATATCCCCATAAATAATATTTATCTTAATAGCGTGTCGGTACACTGTGTAACTCTTTTTATACCTTCCGAGATGAAAGAATCCATACAACCCACCAATTCCATGAACCTACTCAAGATTTATTCCTCGCAGTATCCCTACTGCATTAAATGTCAATAAAAGGCCGAGAAAAGATTCTTGTTTCCCTTCGAAAACAATCGCTTAATCTTGTGTTTATTTTTCGACAATTCTGAACTAATTTATGATAAAAACTTTTTTCTCAATTAACGAATCAGAGCAGACGGTGCGGTGCATTCACATTTCATAAAAAGCACACGGTAAAAAGAAAAATTTTTTCCCGTAAAAAGGAAAAGGTTTCTCCGTTAGGTGCTCTGTGCTATCATCGATGTCACTCAAAAATACGTTAAGAAAATATTTCACAGAATTATTGGTAACTTAACAGAAAGTTCATTCTATTTGCATCGAGTTATTCATTACTAGAAAAATTGTAGGAATTCCTTAACGCTTCCGAGCAAGAGAATATTAATGCTTCGAAAGCGCTACTTACTAATTAAGCGTGTTTTAGATCCCTTATCGGATTTTTATCATCATTATTATCATTATTATCATTATTATCATTATTATTACAATCCTCTCTACAGCTAACATTTTCGTAAGGCTCGCCGCATCTTGCACCCGTCCAGACATAAAAATCTAGCCTGTCTTTTATTATTTATTGCAGAATCATGAAATGATCCACCGATGATGGTTAACTCCTCCGTATGCTTCTTTGCTACCAGGGTAATAATTTAGATCCCAGTCCCAACACTTTAACGACTAAAATGCCGAGCAGTTACTTTGCATCCCTATACCATTAAAATTTAAATCAATACAGCGCAATTATTCTCTTTAGAATGCGTACATAACGGAGTATCAATTTTCATCTTTAAATGCATTCGCCGCGTATTCGTGTTACCGTTCGGTCAGACAACAATTTTATTATCTTTGGTAGGCTAAATTTTCTTCCAGACTCTTATTATATAGTACGATACTTATCACGGATTACCGTAACTCTGATGTAAGAGTCTTTGCATAGTTCTACGTAACTTAACGAGGAGCTGCACCTCCCCTTTGGTCCCTTGCGGGAAAAATACCGAATGTCCACGAATACTATATTTTTCCCTTCGATCGAAACGAAACTTAATACTGAACTTCTAGCAATAAAACGCAGTAGTGTTAGTAATGCGCAGCCATTTAATTTACAATCACGAATGGTAGCTGTTCGATTGCAACGAGCTAACGACAGCTGCAGCGAAGCAACTTCAATAAGTTAAAGTCCATTTTTATCAATTATTGCGCAAAGTCCGCTTAAAAGTAACGGGTTCGCTGCCTTTGCGATCCAGACGTACAGTTATATCATCGGCAAGAGCTCTAACCACAAAATAGTTAGATTTAATAGCTTTTCATAGGTTACTTTTATTGTCACGGACTGGTTTCTGCCCCTTCTAACGGTATTTATAAGTGCTATCCCCTTTCTCCTGCTTCAGTCGGAGGAGCTCGAAAAATAACATCTCTCGAGGTAGCATCTCGCGTTATAAGCGCACAAAGAGTAACCCGGTGGGTGTCCGGCAGATCAACCGGAAGAACTGCGTGAATCCACGCAGAGCATGAAAGCGAGCACCTCGTACAGGATGCTGGATAGGATACCTCGACGGCTGGAATGGTGTGCTGGATCACCCGAGTGAAATCGGAGTGGTGCCTATTTCCATTGGTTTGGTTGCCAGGCTTTTGTCGGGAGCGATTCGCGCGGGAGCGAATCGATAATTAATACGGCAACGTCGCTCCGTCCTTTTGCACACACGAGCGACTTTGCCGTTCGTTCCTCTTCGCTTCCGCTTTTCCCTTTTTTATTCGCTCGTTCGAGTGGCATTTTTGAAGCTTAATTAAAGCTCGACGTTCGTTAGGAATCATAAAAATGTTTTCCACCACTGAACGAGCGGATTCTTTTTATTCGGCGATATTAAAGCGGCATTATGGTATTGCGAGGTCGATAGATTGGTTCGAGGGTTTATTTTCAAAGCACTAAGTAGGCCTGCACGAAAAGAGCGCTTGCTTTTCAATGTCGCGTTCAAAGATTTTACGACGCGGGCCTTTGTCGTTGCATTTCCATCGCTGACGAAATAGTAAGCGATTGATTTAAAAGGCATTTGGAACATCGCGTAAGCGTTCCTCGTCGTTTAGCGTGATTTAGCGTGACTTCGAGGTACGCGAGCTGCGACGATTTCGCAAAAATAAATTGGTGCTTAAAACCGGAATTTGTCTCTATCAGCAGCTCCGACTAATGTTACAAACGAAGATAACGAAGATCCTCTGTAACCTCCAGAATAGCCATCAACTATTTGAGATGAATGCGTAGAATGGAATCCTCGTAGAAATCCTCGTAGAAATCCACGTCGCGCTTTCTCAAAATATTAACACCTCTCGCACGATAGCCAATGCTATTTTAAGATTTTGTCATGTAAAGTTAATTGATAAAGGTGTCGAGTGCGGAAGAGTTATTTATACTCGTGAAAACGTGCACTGTCGGTAAAGTTGTTAATAAGCCTGTTATCCTGCAACTTTGTAACTCGTGACTCCAAGCTTTTAAAAGGTGAAACTGTTACTTGCCGCAGAGGTCGCGAGCAATATCTTTCTGATAGATACCGATATGTATTTTGACATTTTAAATTCCTTCGATTGGCAACTGTGAATTGTACAAATGCAATTAATGGCTTACGATCGCGTAACATGATTTTTTAAGCATTGAATTTCAACATTCGATTATCGTTAAACCAATGTTGCGCTTAATCCTAAATCAAATTCGGTGGACACTTTTAGTTAAAACCTTATTACTTTATTGCGCAAATAATTTTGGTATTGAAATTAAATGCGCGTTCGTCGTCTTGTTTTATCCAAACGAATGTAAGAAGAGCGGTAAAAGTAAGGGGGGGGGGGGAAAGTTCGAAACACAAAATACACGTTGAAAGGTTAAAAGTAATGCATGCAGGTGCGATAAATTGCCAGGGAGCGAGTTAAAGTGTAAAAGAACTGGGTGTAGAATAGAATAGAAAAGAAACTCGCTTCTTGCAATGCCAGGAATAATAAAAATGCGTCTACTGATGGAAAAATGTGAACGTTAGAGGCCTTACGCTGTAATCGCCAAGAGTTATCTGAAATAGTGCCATCCACGTTGAGTGGTAGGAGTGATAGAGAGTCGTCTTCACTCCCGGAAAGCCTTTGTACAGAAAGTAGAAGGACTGTGAGAAACCAAACAAGACGACCATGTAGATGATGCCGAAAGTTAGCATGTCGCCCGTTATCATGCTGTACACCATGGTAACGAAGGGTCCGGTGAGCCGAACGGCCCTGAAAAATTATCGCAATTACTAAAAAAGCAATTACTACTTCGATTATTCGCCAACTGCTTTCGTTATTGTTATTTTGTAAATACGTCGATCAAAGTAATCATGCGCGCGTATATTACGATTACAGCCTGTGTTTCCTCCGTTATTACTAATTGTCCTAAAAGTGTAATTACAATGAATTGCTTAAATTTATGTTATACAATATAATTACTTATCATTCGTTGTCACCGTGATATTTACGATAGCGTCGAGTAAATGAGGTAACTGTAGCCAAGATAGCTATATAATATGCCCTGATTAAAGCAAAATCCGAGAGGGTACATTTATTTTTATGTCGTCTAGTATTTCCCAGTTTAAGAAAAAACAATTTTACAATTTAATTCTAATTGTAATAAAAATAAAAATCCTTTATAAATTTAATTGACATGATGAAAATGTGTTTTTATAGTGTTTCTCTTTCCCCCCCCCCTCCCTCCCTCCCTCCCGCCCTCCCTCCGCCCGACCGCCCTTTAAGTCCCGTCAAGTATTTCTTCGTTTATATTCTATTTATAGTGAATTCTGTAATATTCGAACAAATGACACAGGTAACGCGGAAAAGCGAAAGTTTAAACTTTCGTGGAGTAGTTTCGTCAGGACTGAGCTTCTTTAAACTTAGAAGCACGCGAAAATAAACGTCGTAAATCCGCCAAATATCCGTAAAAATGAATTTAAATAAAAATATTTAAATACTAGGATTGTGATAAATTGAGCAATGAAGTGGGTCAACGCGAGTCTCAATGTCGGCGGAAAAATTATTACACGTTAAGCAATGAGTTACGTCTCGAGCCTAAAAAAATAAATTAAAATTGCGCTGAAATGTCGTAGCGATATTTTCCGAAGAATATCGCCAACGGTTGTGCAGCCTTCGGTACTATCGGTACTTTCGATAATATCGCAACTCGCTTTTTTTATAGGAAAACTCCAGCGCGAGCGTGCACTTTTACGTTTTCTCATCGTATACGACCATCGACAATCACCTGGGTATAATTCACCGATGAGGGGCACGGATTTCGAACGCAGACGCAAAAATCCAAAACGGCGAACAAACACAAAGGCTAGAGAGAAGGAGTGGAAAAAGGAATTTCTGAACTGGAGACGCTCGTTTCACCGGTAATCGGCTGTGAAAGGCTTTACGAGTGTGTCCTCGTTATTGCACAACCACCAACTTCCGTACTCGCGTACGCTTTAATATATCGCGTGTCACAAATCCACGCACACGTTCATCGGTTACACCTACGCTCTCTTCTGTTTGAGCATGGCTCTGAGTACACGCAACGTGTATCCGCGTGTATCCGCGTGTATCCGCGTGTATCCGCTCAAGCTTGCAAATATAGTATATAGTGTGCTTATATCGGTTCCTCAAAGTGCTTTATTCGGCCGCGATTAAGCTCCCTCGTTGCTTCTTAAGCTTCCGTCGCGAGCTGCCGAAAAGCACCGCATAACCTTCCGTAGCTCGATAACTACCGTCGTCGACGTCGTCGACGTCCTCGCCGGAGCTCAAGATCGTTACGAGAGGATTTATCGACTCTCGCGGGCGCGTGACCCTTTTTTTCAGGAGATTAACTTCCTCTGACACGTGCCCCTGTTTTTATTTTTATCTTCAATTTTATTTTCATTTTTACTTTTATTTCTGCGAGCTCGACTTTTTTTACGCCCGATGTTCCTCTCCTTATCGGAGTGAATTTCGAAGCAGTTTGGCGTTGATTGGATTTAACTGCTCTAGGGACGTAATTTTAAGGTCTGCTTTACTTCATTACGAAATTATGCACTTGACATTCGAAATTTTTCATTTCCTCGTTGATAACTTACGCACGGTACAGAGTCGTTCATAGATCTACTGGACGAAATATCTACATTTCGTGTTTTATTTGGTATGCGTTTCTATTTGCCACAACAACGGCCACGTTATTCAGTACACTCTAAAGCTGAGGTTCGTTTTGGAAACTTTATTGTAAGTGACTTTCAAAGTAGTCAATGCTTATACAGTCGCTTTGAATTAAAATGACGTATCATTGCAGCGATGGATACATTTTATAATCGAGTAAATGATTTGACCGTTCGCTATGCCGTCGTTCCGACTTTTCACTTGCAATGCGTTAACGTTAGATGCACCAAGAATACACATTTAATTTTTCGCATAAAGACTATTAATAACAGATTAAACATAACTTTTAATTAATAGCGCAATTGACAACTTTTACGTTATTATCGATATTGGTTAATGGCTTGTTATTAAATGTAAGTTTATTCTTATATATAAATATAAGTTATAGATTTTGTAGGTAAATAAAATAAATATTGCAGAAGGAAGTAATTTATAAAGGAGAGGTTTGCTTCTATAAAATAGATTTTTATTATCGCATGCTTCGATGTAGCGGTCATTGGCATTTAAAAACATTAACGACGAATAATTACGTTGCACATGGGATTCATGAACGTTGAAAACCTTTACAGATATCGAGCATTTTACTCGTTCGTAACATTTGTATCGCATATAAGATCATCGGTGATGATCTTTCCTGTCTGATTTCACACACTAATTTATGCATTCGCGCTGTTTGCTCTTCCTTGCTTTATAACAACATGAGAAAGCGAGAAATTCGTTAACACATCGTTAACGTTCTCCGGTTACTCCGAGGGGAAGCTGAAAACTAAATGGGCAAATAAACGAGGACAATAAACGAAATAAATCGAAGGACCAATAATATTGCGACAATTAGGTTACGATAGCATGGTATAAAAGACCGAAGCGTTAAATGGATACACATGTGCACGTATACGCGAAATAGATTGCCATCCTATTGTAATGCGGACGCAACACTATGTTTCGCTGCCGTTCTCACTGCGTTAATACAAAGGAATGGCAAATACGCTTTTCGCGATCCTCTCGCAGGACAAGGGAACGGAGAGAGAGAGAGAGAGAGAGAGAGAGAGAGAGAGAGAGAGAGAGAGAAGGTGGATAGAGACCGACAGGAATCGGACGGAAGCAAAAGCCGAATTCTTGAATTTCCTCGCACACTAAGATCCTGCGAGCGGCCGTTCTGCAAATAAACAGGAGGCAGTCGTCACTCTCCTGACGTAATTTTATCGTCCGACAGAGAATCCTAGTCCCGAGTCGTCCATTTTATGCAGCACGTGTACGTGCGTGATTCTGCAGACGTACGCGAAATAATTCAATCGTCAAACATTATTGTTACTTCCGCAGCAGGGATACCGAGGTCGGGATGCTCGTCGTCGTCGTCGTCGTCGTCGTCGTCGTCGTCGTCGTCGTCGTCGTTAACAAACGCTAATGCGTATTCGCGTCCAAATTACATTAGGGCTTACGTATATTAATTATCATTTGCTACTTCTTTGTACGTGAAAATTTCTTGACGATTGTCAAAACTCAAATTAACCCGAGGTCGTAATTAATTACAATGCCTTTAATCCTGATTGAAAGCCTGATAGTTCTTTATTCGAAAACTAATGTGATATTTTTAATGCCTAATAAAAGAAGAAGAAAAATGATAGATTATGTAAGAAACAACAGATCGCATAGGAGAGATTTAGTTTTTTTCCTTTGACGACTAACGTATCTTGTAGGATAAAAAATTCATAAGTGATAATCCAATTAGTATCAATGAGCATTTTATAATTTCATAGGAAAATCTGAACTCGTCTCTTTGCATTTCATTCGTCCATAACTCAAAGTCGCTTCATTTGGTGGGTATTTTTTCATCGGCCTAATTCAACGACCGTACTTTTTTCCTCTCTCAGTCGTGTACTGCAGGATTCGCTCGACTTTTCGATATACTTAGTAACAGCTGAACACATTTCTCGTCCTATTAGATATTTTCAAGAAAATACTACTTCATTTACGGTCCTCCCGTCGACGCAGAAAATGCATTTACGAACTATTGCGAACTCGAAGAAAAGTTCCTCGATAAGGAGAATATTTGTAACCCGTACTTCAGAAATATATACTTCAGAAATATTCCATATTAACTCGTGCAGGAATTCAAAATGCCTTTTTAACGCATTTCAAGGTAAATTATTACCCTGGCTTTTATCCAATTATACATATTCCCATAACTTTTACATTAAAATGTTACTATTTTAAATGTAAGCATTACTTTGAGATTATTCAAACGACAGGAATAATCAGTGTAGACTGAATTATAAAAGAATATGATCAACGTAGGAACATTACTTTCGCAGGTTTCCTTTAGTATTATTTGTATATTTGTCGCGTATCGAGATTATGAAAATCTGAAAATGAAGCAACTCTTTTATTGTAATTAATTCATCGAGTCTGATTCGTAACCTCCAGTAATGAAAAATATTAAGCGTACGATGACAAAACTGTGACTCTTCGTGTCGATCGCCACGAGTCAAAGATTTTCCGACAAAAAAAGCTTTGTCGGTGAAAACCATATCTAATCTCAACGGATATGCTCGAATGCTCAATCAAGTCGCATTATCATAGATTTTTAGTCAGCAAGGTCCTTGGAACTTTGATCCACTTCTGTGGACTCCGAGCACGAAGGTGACACGAAAGTGACCGTTGCAAAATATATTCGAACGTCTTCGAGTAATATAAACCCACAATTGCGAAAAAGTCGGTTCATCGTCTATTTATCGTCGTGTCTCATTAATTTTTCACTCGGTCTTCGTTCGACGAGTCATCGAAATTTTAAATTTCGCCTCTTAACGCTGCGGATCCACTCATCGCAAAAATACTTTATCAGGCACGAATGACGATAAGTCTCCGTATTCAAGAACATTCTTAAACAAATGCACCAACGATTGTAAATAACGAAGTGTCTCGACAAAAGCTTGGGTCCAACACGTCGATTCTCGGCGTTTGAACACTCCACAGCGTGTACAACACTCGTGCACAACTGCAAACAAAATTAAAGAACCAAATGAAAAAAAATTCGTCTTAGAAAATTGCTTATTGCGTAATTGAGTGATTACGTAAACCGAGGAAGAAGAAGAAAAATTGACGGACCGAGCCATGTACGATGGAGCTCGTGACATTTTTCTTTTCGTTCTTTTCATTTCTTCATTTCACCTGTACACGGGCTCCCCTAATCACGCGTCGCGCGCTATTCGTTTCACGCTTCAGCCAAGGACGCGCGACATTTTCCGGATAAAAGAGAAAGACAGAAGTAATCGGAGCGTCTCTCTGAGAATTATGGCGGAGGGAAACTATATGAATAGCCGGTAATTCCTGACGACGCGTAGCGAAGCGCGAGTACGACCTTTGTTCGGGTATGCGACGTCGCCGTCGCTGCGAGTCAACCACTGCGCATCTATGCTGTAATCGGGCCAAATTTGCATAAATCAGCGGATGCGCTGCTCGGGAAGGAAACGAGGAGGAAGCACACGTACGCAGATATACAGACGTAGCCGCGGTCACAGGAGAAGGAAGGAGAAGAGAGTTGGTAACGCGATCACGCGTGACGGTACAACGTGATGTGCGCGACTTTCCTTTGGGTTCGGCTGTGCTCGCGCACTTGGTCAAAGTCTCGTTAAACGACCAGCGAGGATACGTGGGCACGTATCCTCGAAGAGACACGTGAAAGATGTTCTTAATGTATGCCGAGCTCGTGGGTGGCGATGTAAGAGTTTGCGATCCTAGGTTTTCGTGAATTTTCCGGTTTCGAATGAGAAAGCCTTTTCAGGCTCCTCTGTGGAGTATTTTCGATCGTAACGCGAAGCCAGGGTCTTTGCTCGAGAACTTTACTGACAATTAAATTACAGAAAGCGCGAGTTGCAATTCAAAGACGTACGAAGTTTTTGTTTCAGAATCCAGATCTCTTTTGCTAACTCTAAGGAATGGTAATTAAATTTAATGAACGACAAATTGAACAAGCCAGGTTGAGGGCCACTTTTCCACCGTTTTGTAACCTTAATTTAGGAAATATTCCATCTGAATATAAATTGTTTATCGAGTGAGCGTCGGAGTAAAGTCGGAATAAAGTCGGAGCAAAGTCGGAGAAATTTCAAATAACATATCTTCCGACATTTTTTCGATGATTTACACGATGATAAGAGATATCGCGGAAAGCTAATATTTCGTACAATTTTATTATCGATAATTATTCGGTAAATACACGTCATACAAAATTCAGTAGTGTTGTTCTTTTTTTTTTTTTTTTTTTTTTTTTTTTTTTTTTTTTTTTTTTCCAATTCTTAAAGACGCATTCCGTTCAAGTACGTTTCAAGTGATTTTTACCTATTTTATTGATAACCGTTGGTCTCTTTTAATTGAACACTTCCCATAATTTGTTATCTAAAATCCAGCAACGTTTTTCCTCTTATCGATTGACAAACTCATCGATTCGGACGAACTTTAGCAATAAGATGGAAAGACGAGCAATAAGACGAGCAATAAGACGAGCAATAAGACGAGAAACAACCGAGCTAAAGAATACCACGTGGAAGTTCTGGATTTTTGCATCCAAGTTCTGGAACTTGTAGGCTTTGACACAGTGAGACGAAACGAGTCACCGGAACCAAAAAGTTTCTAAGCTTCTCTTCCAGTGTAGGTAGAGGTATGTGGTCGGAGGATTTCGTAAGAAGAAAATCCGGATTTGAGTTGCGACGTTATAAGACCGATTGCGGGGTTGACGGGCGAATACGTGGCTTTCAAAACTCTGGTGGTACCTTAAGTAAGAGACCTTTTTGGATTATAGTTTTTCTAAGGCTTTCCTTTTACGTTTGACGTTTCAAGACTTTTTTCATGGATGATAAATTTATATTAGATTAAGTTTTCATCATTGGTACATTTAATAATCATGAGTAACCGTATCGTGTCTATTCATCGGTACGAAATTATGGCAAAAATTAAATACGTCTAATAAAGTAAAAGTTATTTTCTTTAATTAATACTTGCTATCGTTATTTTTATCTTGATAGAAAAGTTGATGGAAAATCGTTACAGGAACGTGGTCAATGTCAGTGTGCTCGGTAGATACTTATACGTGAAATAACTATTAACGAAAGTTTATTCTTTTCTATGAGTTAGAAATAATTTACGTATCGTTTAATACAGGCGTGTATTTGTATGTCAACGAGTTATCACTGTAAACTAAAGAATCTGATGCAAACCTACAAAAGTCTAATAAGCTCATTTGATTCGGTTTTTTCATGCATTTTTTCAAGGATACTTTTTAAGAATATGGCTTTGCGGGACATGTACAACTACGAATTATTATAGATGGTTACAATTTCTTTTTGAAATCTTTAAATACTACTAAAAAAGGAGAAAAAGCTGAGTTTAGGGTGCATTGGATGAGCCAACGATAAATGTACGCACCTGCGCATACACGCATGCTCGCACATTACTTGTGGTCTTGCGCGCGCTCCCTCTCCCTCTCTCTCTCTCTCTCTCTCTCTCTCTCTCTCTCTCTCTCTCTCTCTCTATTATTTTACAAATTGAATATTCGTTAGAATGTTCGGATGCCTAGGACTGCACTACTCGTGGCATTGGTTTATCATAAATTGCGAACTGTAACGGTTCTAAAAGGAGAGATCGCGTACAATCCTTATCCTACAGCAAGCAAACAAACATCTATCGAATTTTTCCATTTACACTACGCTGAGCATTTTTATTATAAAAAATCCTCAAGAGGGTAAAAATATATTAGCTTAGAGAATCCATAAATCCATCACTGAAATGAGCAAAAATCTAAAAATATTTGTGCTACATTTGAGTAGTGATATGTAGTGATCTGTAGTGATCTGTAGTGATCTGTAGTGCTCTTTAGTGCTCTTTAGTGCTCTTTAGTGCTGCAAAAACGTGCATTTTATCGTCGGAAAGAAATCAAACTACGTCGCCAACATTTATTCTCTCCGGCAATGTGCTTTTTCATATATATATCCGCTAAAGCGCGAGCGTACGAGCCTCTCAAAATTCAGTTATTCAGCCGAGCAAATAATCTACGAAAAGCCGAGACTGTCGGGATTAGAAATACTTGACGATTCAAGGCTGGGACGGTAAATCGTAACCAGAGCTGTTTTACGTTCTCGTACCCTGCAAAAAACATGAGAAGAAACCAAGAACCCGGGACGGCAACGACGAGAATGGCATCCTCGGCATGTCGGTCGCCCGATAGTCTGCAAGGGATGCAAGCCAAAATCAGAAGGTTGCTGATGAGGAATATGAACTTGGCAGGCTCGTGACTCTGGAAAATAAATTTTCCCTTTTCTTCCACTCTGTAATAAAGCAATTTCTCTTCCGTTCGATATTAGTGTTTGGACATACATTGCCGATCACCGTCGCGACCTTTCTCCCGCTACCTTTCTTCCTTTCGAATTTAAATCAATGCCTCGCAATGTCAAAATTATCTTTCGCTGTTTCGAAATTAATCGACAAACCGATTTTCGAACCGAACCAACACAACGTTAAATTAAATCCAAGTTTTTCAACCCAAGTTCGGTATTTCTCTTTTATTCAAGATCCAAACATTAATTACTCTCTCATCAATGGAATGAAATGAACGTTAAAATATCGAACGTAATACCAAGTATTTCGAACGTAAAGAATTTTCACCTTTAAGGCACCACGGATTTATAAATAGGACACGGAGTTATAAATATCTAATAATTGCAGCTAAGTCTAATAAATAATGAATAATATAAATTACGTACCAACTGTTTGAGAAAGGAGAAGAAGCCTATATTTACGATTTCACCTCCTAATTGTAAGAGAATGTAACCCAAGACGCCCAAGATGGTGATGCATTCGGCGATGACGCGAGCGACATCGGTTATTTCTTCGGGTCTGTTCGTAAGCTTAGCATCAGCTTCCGCAGGCCGAAAGTAAACAGCCAAGGACAGCGACATCAGGTGAAAGACGAGGATAGCGAGTCGCTTCAAGAACTGCAACTTTCGGCAACAAGACAAATGCGATATTCCATCCTTATTACACTCTCGGGGGATTTTCTTTCGTCTCTACGAAGACGATTTTTCAACAACTGCAAATCTTTATTGTTATCTTTTCGATGTTTTAAGTGTCCATGCGGATGTAGCGTAACTAAAGAATTCTTGCGAACAACAAAATTGTGATGAGCTTAGTAAACGGCTTGTAGTAAATGGCTTGTGATGGCTCTAATATTATTAAATGTAAGCAGTCACTTGTGAATCAACTGAAAAATTCAAGTTCCCTTAAAATTATTACAAGCCTTTGGGTAGCTTTTCTTAATACATTAAAATAACGTCCCTGATATCTGCTTAACATAAATTTTTCTTAATAGAACTTATTATGCGAAAGAATAAAAATTCTGCGTAGTGCGTTAGAACTATGAGAATCCTCTGATCGATTGTTCTCGATGAAACCTGACTTATGCGAATTTTTACTTTTAATTCGACGATTAATCAACTCTTTACACGAATATCTCAATTTTTAAGAATCATGAGATATACGTCACGTATTATTCGGTAAATTTTTCAGAGGCTAACGACTTTCATATTCTTCAAGTAGAAGTTCATATGCGAAAATACAAAAATACAAAATAAATATTAATATTTGTCGCAACCTCAAGTTTGCATTCTTTGATTGAATTTAATTTAAAATTTTTATTTAAATTTTTATTTCAAAAGCGATCCTGCATTATAAGTGGTAATTTAAAATATACAGACAGTATATTAATACTAGAGTAATTAATAACATTTTGTAATAAAAATGACGTATATTTTATCGAATAAATATTTATCATGAATGAACCGAATTGATTATTTTCGATATTTAATTGAACAGATAAGTGATAATCAATATCGCTAAATCTAATATCGGAATAATATTATGTTGCAAAAAGAATTTGGCACTCGAAATTTAATTGCTTGGAATTCGATTAAGAAGAGATAAATTTAATATCATTTGACGTTTCGATCAGTATTCAGAGTTTGAAAAAAGAAATATGAAAACTTGAATTGGTATATTTAAAGGTAAAATATGATACTAAAAATGCGTATTTGTGGGTGATTTTTTCCAATCGCGTTCAAATATACTAATTTAGTAAGTGAAAACAGCCATTTAACTTACTTTTTTCTTACTTGACCATTCACTATCGAGTAAATAAACTAAATGAATGTGTATGAATTGAATTAATAATAAAGAATGAGTATCTAATTATAATAGAGTATAATATCTTATGAACGATGGAGAATTAATTGCAAAATAATTATTTCATGGTATTTACGGATTATTCAACAAATTACCACTTGATTTTTCTAAAGTTCAACGTATACCTAAACTACTTTCTGTCGGTTAAATATTTACTCTCATTACTTTTAACACGTTCAAATTCTTGGAATATCTTTTAAAAATGTGCAACTCTTTACTTACTGCTTATTCATTATGTCAACCACCATTTCTTTTCAAACAATTTGTTCCCGACTTTTTCATCTCCTAACACTCTCTCTCTCTCTCTCTCTCTCTCTCTCTCTCTTCCACTCAATCTTATACTTACGCTTAAGACCTATATTTTACATTTCATGAAACAAATTTTTTTAATTTCTTTGAGCTCTATGTCGTGGATAAAAGTTTCACCAATTTAATTATTAAATGATAGGTTTTAATTTTTATAATATTCGTGTACTTGTATAAATAAAATATTTAATGATTCTGCAGGTTTTTGTATCTTAAATTAGTTCATTTATATTATGAATATTTATTTGGAAATACTGTCCGTGATTTCTGACACCTCTTTTAAGATTTAAACGTTGATATGAATCCCGTAACGTAATAACAAACAATTATTTAAAGCAAAAAGGAACTGACTTGTTGTATTTTATAGATGATGCTTCACTAATATCAAAATTCATTTATCTATATAATAATTTAATTCATTTTATTATTGAACGTAACACTCTATGTTTCAAAATTAAAAAAAAAATAGTTAAATATCGTCTTATCTTACCTAGGTTTGGAGGAAAAAAGTGATTACGTTGTTGTGCAGATTTTCTAATACTCAACGTATCGCAAAATATATGAAATTAATAGCTGTAACGTAGAAATATTGGTGAGCATGATATTATATCTCAGGATGGATATGAATAAGGCAGTTTTCAGAAATTTCTTTTAGAAAAATAAATTGCATCAACCGCTGGTAATTTTCTTTCTGGATATTGATTTGTGGAACAATAATGTTTCGGTGCTTCGATATTATCAAACGATTCAACATTTCTTTGAATACAGCTAACCCATAAAAATGTGTTAATTTTCGGATTAAAGCATCAGTTGGTAATTCTTTTCCCGAAAATTTATAAGAATTTTTAGTGCTTTCAAGTCACGGGTTTATTCACCTTTGTACATATCTCGTGTACTCGCTCTTTTATTACTTGCAGTTCATCGCTGTACGGATATATTTCTAAAATAGCCTTATAAGTTTTAGAGTCTCCATCTCCAATGTAATTATCGTATTTTATGCCCTACTTTTCTTCTGAGCGTAAAAATATTTCTTTCGGCGAATCTACTTTTATTTTCCCGGCGGAACAAATGTGATTCATAGAGCATTACTCGTTGTGTCGTGATTACCATTCATCGTATTCCAGTCTTCCTTCTTTTATTACTCCATCAAATACACGCTTGATAATAACTTTATTCTGCTTAAAGATTAACCGTTTTTCCACTGAAATAACCGATAAGAAATTGGTTACATGGTAATGCGAATTGAAGTCACCCTTCTTCCACTAAGCGTCGTCCGAATGAACGCAATTCTTGCTCTTGTTTAATAGCCTTCTCGTATAAATTATCCATCACTCTCTGAGCTCATTCATAGACGTCAACAATCGACGTCAACAACTAAATTATTACTATTTCCACCAACTATTTCCAATGCCCAGCAGTTTAGTTACAAATACTACTCCGCTATTTGCTTAAAATCCAATGTGACCCGAATTAACGAGTAGAGTTCAACAACAACAACGCACTACTAATCCAAATCTGCAATTATCTCTTTCGATAATTTTCACTTGTTCGTTTTTAATAACACCTTGTTCTAAGCCGCACGTAATTTTTTCGGGCTCGTTGAAATTATTTTTCACGCGGATACTTCATTTGTAATTTCACAATTGTCTTTGGGATACGTTATCGCTTAACGCGCCACTTATTCTCCAACATTTCGAATAAAAGTAACAAAGGTTAATCAAAGTTGCGAAGTAACGTTTCGAATAACACAAACTATTCGCGGTAACATTGTGGATGGAACAAATGCATAATCGGTGCACGATACTCTGAATTTAAAAAGATTGAAGAAATCGAATAAAAGAAAACGAAAATATTGCATTTGTATTAAGAGATTTTTCTGAGTTAGTGCCAACTAACTATTGTATTAAACTGAGATATGATCTACAGTAGATTCCTCTAAAATATTCCTAGTTTATTATCTGCTGATGGCCAGTCAATGACGTCAATTAAGATGCCATGTAATAATCCAGCTCCTCGATTATTTAGCTCAGTGTAATGATCGATCATCCTACGTATTAGTTACAGCTTATCGCTATAGCACTAAATACATCTATTTTACGTCGATTTAAAAAAAAAAAAGGTAAAAGCAATACGTAAGCACTCGTTGCTCGGTAAATTTTTTATTCACCGTAAAACTATCTACTGTTTATCTACCGCGAGACAAGTAAGAAATCAGATTCTTCGATAAATAATCAGCTAGTTTTGTTCAAGCGTTTCTCTAACGCTTGGATGTACATTTTTTCCTTTTTTCTCCTCCACCCGATAGATACGTTTATAAGGTTTAAAAATAGCGATTAATTAGAGAACCAGTACCTGTTGAAGTCTCCCGTAAATATCAGTAGTATTTCTAAATGGCTAAAAATAGCTAATTATAATGTAATGCGTGTAATATAACTTCACTCACTTTAAAATATTTCGCTTTTCGTGCTTATCGTGTAACTATGCGTAAGATAAGTTTTGCATCTATTTTTTATTTCCTATTCAACCTACGAACCAAGTCATCTTATGATCACTGCCTGCGTTACTTAAGTGCTCTTAAAATTCTAAGAGATGTATAAAACTGGTGTACCATCTGGGCAGGTTGTTTCCTAGATTTCCAGTTTCTACGTGATCCTGCACCTCAGATATTCCATATTTTCAAGAATAAATTTATAAAAGAATTAGCGATAATATTGATAATATTGAAAATATTGAATTCCTTTCTCAAACTATTCCAGTATAATATTCTAATACGGTGAGATATTTAGTTTGCCTATTTTACTAAATAATTTTACGATCTATATTTGAAGTTGATGTTGTAAATACGTTATACTACTTTGATTAAAAATTGATTTGCAATCAATTTGTTGACCGTCTATTCACTTTTCAGTTTTCCTCTTCATTTCATCCGGAAATCAATTATTTTCACGAAAAACAACGGAATAAGAAAAGAAATAAATCGCTATACATAAGTAATTTTGAAATGGTATCTTCTGCTTGTACTTCAGTCTCATTACGATTAAGTTGTAGTCTTATTAACTGGACTGAATTTATGTAGAGTAAGTCAAAAACTGAGTAAGTCTTGTAACATGGAAAATGTAAATTAGAAAAATTTCGCGTTCTCTTAAAATCTACCGAGTGTTCATTCAAGTTCAAAAACTTGAACATTCTTCATCGAATAACTTGAATTATTATTCGATTATTTTCCACTCATTGCGCGATGAAAATATAAATTCGATATTTCAATTTTAATTCTGCAATCTTATTTATTTTTGTTTTCTAATTTAGTCCGGCTTTCAAAGTTGATCTTTTTTATAATATTCCTCGATGACGTTTTATGCTCATGACTATTTATATCGAAAATTTTAATTCGGTCATATTGAGTCATACTTATTCATTTCCTTCGCCAGAATTTACTTACTATAAACACTAAACACATTGCATTACTTTTCGTACTTACTTGTATGCACTAAGTATTATTGTACACTAAGAGGTAACTTATATATTAAAAAATAGCCTACATGTATTTCTATGCTTTCGATTAATTTCGACACTAATTGGGACTAATTCGTTAAACTGGAATAAGCGAGTGTGCAAAAATACGCATAATTCGAGCTTCAGAGAAATAAACAACGGAATAGATTTGATGAACTACGTTTGAGTAAAACTTGCTGAAAAGTCTATCTGTAGAAAAATAAATTACAGTCCTCCAAACTCATCGAGCACATTCCATTATTCGTAGTGCTACAACCTTGCAATAATACCCGTCTATTTCTTATGCTCTCCTCTAGATTCTTCGAATCTAGCCGTTCGATAGTGACTTTGCACATTTCACCGAGCCACCCTAATACCCTCAGTTTTATTCCTCCATAGCTTTTCCCGAGCATCTTTTTCCCTATGAGCTGAATAAGAGGGAATTTTTATCTTACAATTATCTTTCCCAAAGGGAAAATTGGCAATTGCATTTAAGCTATTTATCGAGATATTTTAATCTTAGTAGATAGGCTTATGGCATCTACCTTTAGTTCGAGTCTGCGAGCAAAAATTTCTCATTTCTACATTTGTAGTTATACTTTATATGTAAAACTCGAACCATCTTCTCGCGATGTAAGAATACGCTTACATCGCGTTAAGCGGCGAGAGAGACTTGCCGAGTATGCAGAATCCTAACGCATTCGCTGCCTTAGTACACTAATAAAGGGATAGTGCCTTGAAATGTAATAAAAGTCAATACAAAGTACCAAATGACTTCCAGTCAAAGAAGAAAAGTCAACCAATAGAAACGATAATCAAGAATCTCGTGACAGTAAGGGCTTTTCATTGCGCATTCAAAATGAAATTAATTGCAAAAAGTTTTTCTTCGCTTTTTGTTCACTCATCCGCATTATGTCAATTTTTACGAAATTCAGTATTTCGTACCGTACAAACATAATTAACAATAGATAATACCCAGAAAGACTATCACATAAGTTTATTACACGTAGAACTATACGTTAGAAGTGCATTTCCGGGTTTTATTATTTAACGTCAAATCTATTAGGATCTGGACTGTTCTAGATGCTCTATTTCTTTATTCTTGTAATAATATCAGTTTTTGTAATTTGTTTGGGAGTTTGTAATATTTTATTTCAAACGAACGTGCATTTGTTTCTGTATTACCAAGTGCATCGACAACTTTATCATTGATAAATAATACGTGGGACGGCAATTAATTGACTGAATAAAAGAAATTTTGTAGAAATTCATAATGCGATTAATGTGAGTTTGCTTCAACGATGTTTCAAGAAGTATTGAAACACTGTCCGGAACATGAGAAATTGTAATTAAATTTTTAATATTTCCTTCGTTTAAATCAATTCACTCGTTGTAATGCCAACTCGTGCAATTTCACTCAAAGCGTTAAAATAAAAGGATCCGCAAGAGACACAGAGTCACTTTGAAAAGATTTTGCTCGTTACGTTGAAGAATGCAAAATATTTTATTTATAAATAACCACTAAGGCGAATACGAAAATTCTTTCAGAGGATTTTATGAACGTCCATAAAGTAAAGTTGTTTCGAAGTAATGACGAATATAATATGCGTTCGAGTGCCTTGAGCGATATCAACTGCGAAAATTTATCCATTGAATCTTTTTCAGGATTTTCTGGTTAAAATATCGGTTTAGCATCTATTGAGCAGACAGTGAAGTAGTAATCAATTAGAAAGTCTAGAGGTCGCTTCGGTTAGACTTACGTAACGAATTTCATCGGAATGACAGTTTGAAAAGGAAACAAAAGAAAACATAATTTATATGATTACAGGAAAAAAGCAACGAATAAAGTAAAAAGTACTCGAAAGAAGGATCAATCTTCATAATAATACCATCGCGTTATTAAAAGCAATATTTTAATGACAGGAAGATAAAAGAAATTCTCATAATCGATGTGTGGATGATGAATAGAGATCAGCTGGTGACGCAACTGATTGTGGAAAAATGTTAAGATCGGTTATCCCTTTTCAGGATATTAGACATTATACGATTTATCTTTAATAAGATAAATTTATTACGCGTATTTGTTGAAAAATTTTAATTGATCTCGCAATTAATAATGAAATAATTCGAACTTTTATAAACCATATTTAACCGAAAACTCTTACTCTACAAATATTCTGTTTAGAGGTTCATCAACGTATGCTTCATATTCGAAATAGTTTTTCAAGACTCCGATCAATGCATTTAAGTAGAACATTCATTTTCACGCACGAAGAGTCGACGACTCTTTTTAACTGTAACATCGTAACGTAATTCATGGATCTCGAACATCCATCCATCTGATTAATAAAGCAATTATGTTAGGCTGTGTTGATGTAATAGTACCGGATAAATAATATTAAAATTGAAATTATGTAATCACTAAAGTTGGCCAATGTTGAAAGTGAATTAAACCGAAATAGATAAAATCAGTTACGCGAAAAAAGAAAAAGATTAATAGTTCGGGTGAAATTGTCGAGAAAAAGGAAATAGTGGATAATTTGACTGAGGTGTCTATGAATTTTCTGATGAATAAATGGTATCCTTATTGTATCCTTATGGTAACCTTAATGTAATTGCATTATTGCCATTAAGTAGTTATTTTTCTTGTAAAAAGAAATAATTATTTTCAAACGGATGCAGAATGAACTTAAAATATCTAAATGTAATTTGATGCAGCGAACAAAATTCGAAAAAAAAAAAACTAATGCACGTGCGTATTCCTATACGTTCCTGTGTACTAATCAATGCTTTTGATAACTATGAATTCAAATACAAAATGGAAAAACTCCGGAGTAGGAGTTTAACACACGTACATGCGGTAATGAAGCAAAGAACGAACGTTTATAAAATTATTACAGAAAGCTTATTACGGTAGACAAGTGTTAGGTGCTCCTACTTCCTCCTCTGTACAAATAATTGCAACAGGTGTAGGTAATAGATTTGTCCAAAGCAAACTCAAAGTGACATTCGTTAAAATGAACTAATTAAAACGCACGAGTTCGAGGATAAGCAGTTATAAGTGGGAGGTAAATTTATAAAGAATAAAGCATCGAACGCTTACTCGAGCGAAGGTCTTCCATTTTTCTTCGAGTAATCGTTGAATGATGCCACCGTCCAGCATATCCAAGTGCTCCTCCTTTGTTCCGTTAAGAATGATAAACAGAGCTGAGTTCCAATCTGCAAAAGGAGATAGAAAATCGAGAGTCGCGGATCCATTTGCTGGATGAAGTATGAGCCGCTATTACAGTTATTGCCCCCCGGGCAGTTATTACTTCTCTCTCTCTCTCTCTCTCTCTCTCTCTCTCTCTCGCATTCTACACCTCTTTCCATCTCCATCCATTACTTTTTTCTTATCTTCTGTTGTTGCCCTTGCTTCTTTCTCTCCGACGCCTAAGTGGCACGAGTCTCATCGAGCTGTTTAATACATCCGTAATAACTAGTCTTTTTGTCATCCGAATATAACAACAAAGCCAGTTTGGAAAACTAGCGACATTTACATCGTTAGGCTACATCTCTCATTCACCTAATCTTAATTCTGATGATTAGCAAATTCCATCAGCGAGGTAAAACTGAGTGCGTAATGGACTTTATTTTCAACTACTTCAAGCGTAATTTTTCGTAATATTGAATTTATTAATTATTTTGTATTTTTTTCCGCCCCCTCTGATCCCTTTTACTTACAAAATGATAAATGTATAATAATAACCGCAAACTTTTATCGTACCGTTAAAAAGTATCCTCCTTGTTTGCCCTTGTCCAGAGGCAAAAAAAAAAACGTAGTGATAACTTATAAACGTACAAATATGTAATTTCTGCCAAAAGTTAAATAAATTTGGGTTTGTTTTACATCGACTGAATTAATAAGACACGACTAATTAAGCAGATGCAGTACAACTTGTAATTTAAACAATTTCCAATAATCCCTTAAAGATTCTTGGAAAAGACCAACTTTCGTGCAACCTTGGTAATTAGATTACATTTAAAAAATTCATACTATTACCGAAAGATGACATTGTAAGCTTTGGTCGTCTAAAGAATAATAAATAAAGTTTTAATTGTACATGGTAATGATAAGACCCCAAGCTGAAATTTTAGCAGGATAAGTACGTAACTTGTCGGAAAACCGAGTTCAAATGTAAGTTCAGTTTAAAAAGTCCGTAAGAGCTATTGTCAAATTTCGAAAGTCCATTTTTATAAATATTATGGGAAAAATTAGTAAACCTCTCATGCGATTACAAGTTTGTAATCGGAACTAAGCTTAATATCGTTTTTATATTTTTTTTGAGAAGTCGCTTTTCACTCTTGTATCTTGCTTTCTTGCTTTGTCGAGGAAGAAAGATGTAACTCGATTTATACCCTTTTTCTTCAAAGCACAAAAGTAAAATGTTTTTTATATCCGTAGATTACGAGAACTTTGGTTGCATATATTCCATTACGCTATCACAAGGTACAGTATACAATCATAATATATGACTGCTTGAATATTATACTTGTAAAACAAGTCAAGTTTACATCCATTTCAAGGAACACGAATAATAAAATATCACGTTTGAATCTCATTTATAAATATTTATACTTATTTCTACTATCCAAAGAATAATATCAAACATAAATCACATTTATAAATACATTTGCCAAATCGGGTAGTTTTCCAAATTTATACTTATAATGAAGTGTTTATGTACCAAAGTTCTAATATAACGTGACGCAAGATCGTAAAGTTATTACATTACATGTCGGATGATAATAGCTTATCCCAAAGCATAAGAAAAATATTTTAACGCATGTATATGCATGCATGCGTGTACCTATACGCATACACGGCTTAGTACTTACACTTTTTGAATGAGTAGCAACTTTGTTGATTGGATTTTGACGCACTAAATAAAAGATTCAAAAAATTATGTTACCATTACGAGTCGTGCTCGAGTTAATTATTATTTAACTCTAACGGATTCTACTAAAGGCAAGTCGTTCACTTTTTTTCGTAACTGTTATGTCTTTGTATTTTTATACTTTTTTTTTTTTTAATGTTGTATGCATAGATTTGATATAAACATGTTGAGTTTATTAATAGCCTACAAAACACCGAACGCGTACGGAAAATTAGCAGAAGCTACCAAATATAACAGTTTTTCAAGAATGCAATTTTATACGATAAATTAGTGACGGTGGCCGAATTCATTTGAACAAGTTGCAACCACTCGCTGAAAGATTTAAATGTAGCAATGTTCTTTGAAACGCACTGATTAAAATAAAAGTAATATATTATAATGTGTTTTCATTTGTTAGACGTTAGTTTCTTTCGCGCGTTATTAACGTTAATTCCGATTGGAATCTTGAGACCGACGTTCTATCCAGGATTAGACTCGTTTATCCCGGTGTCGTTAATCCTTAATCGTGCCGAAGGTGAAGTTTAAAGTTGTCCGAGGGTTCGGTTTAGGTTTATAACCGATAGAAGTTTCGCCACTCGCGCACAATGCACTTGGAGCTTCCATGAAACTTGCACGTGGATTAATTTAGTGAAAAGATGTTGGGCACTTTCTTAAGGCTCGCTTTATTCCACATGTTCGAAAACCGTACGAGGTGATTCGATTAAACTAAAAGTCGAGTATGTGCTCTGTATTACGTTTCTGTATCACAATTGTGGCATCATCCTCTGTGATGCGCAAAATATTTCGCCCGTTACATCGCTAACTTATCAATGGGTCTTGGTCCACTTGTAATTAGCGAATTTGTTTGTCTAATGCTCAAACTGCTCATTACTGTTTTTGCACAAACAACAATATTAAGAAAATAGAATATTCGATAGAAACATACTTACAAACTTCGTCTATTTGATTAAGTAAACAGAGTTATAGAACGTCAATGATTTACTATTTATTACGCATAAGAGTACTGAACCGTGCACAGTCTTATTCAATAACTAGGATGTCTGCTTAAAATAATTCTTTAAAGTTATAAGGTATACAATATTATTCTACGGTTATACTATTTGTCGTCGTGTCAGCTAAAAATTACGAATGAATTTTTCATATCGTTTGAATAAACTATTATTAAATTATATAATTAAATTTCTAGGAAAATTCTCCGATTCTGTTTTACCCAAAGCTCGCATAATAAAATTACTATCTGTTATTCGTAGGACGAAGGCAGATGCTCTTAGTGGATAAAAAGCGGATTTTAAATGAATACTGGACTTTGCGTAGCAAAAGATTTGAAAACGCTTGAAACTTTTCACGTTTAAATTTTTTAGATATTTTTATAATACTCTAAATAGGAATAAGCGACTCACCTAGGGAAAAGAGGATCACCCTAGTAAATGCTGCTTCAAAATTTTATGATTTATTGTCTACGAGTTCAAATAAATTAAATACGTATAAAATTTAATAAAATGCAAAAGAAATTACGAATAGAAAGTAATTAGCACACGATTATTAGTTAAATTGAACGAAGGTACGATCGTTATTTTATCAAATTGTATATAATGGAAGACTGTCATGTGGAAGAGTTTTTTTATCGTTATTGCTCATAAAGCCTTTGCGAGTATTATTTTCTTCAAATTTGTTGTCGTGAGCATGTTCCATATATATATATATATATATATATATATATTCCATCTAGACGATGACTAGAAGTGGAAAAAACATTTTGCAAAACAATACGGTATTTTCAAGGCATAAAACAATGTTGGCGTATTAATTTACTAATAGATTCGTACTCTTTCGATCTTCTTACATTCCTATTGAACGCTAACAAATGTCACGATGTATCGCTGTACTCGAGCGTTTTCTCCTCGGGGTAGTTAATTCGAAAAACCGAATGCTGAAACTACTTTAAAGATAATTCTTGCTTCAGTTAAATAATTGCTCAAGCATAGATAATTTGCTTAAAACCTCTCTGCGTAAAGTGGTTATTACGTACTTTTTTCATTGAAAAAATCGTTTTAAATGAAAATTGGAAATACCGTGATTACAAAAATGTATTTGGTAATAACTTACGTTTCCGATGAGAAAAATAACTATTTTAAAGACTACATAAAATAACATAATTTGCCAATTTCAGGGAACGTACTAATTCTTGCGCGAATAATAACTTTTTAAAATCGAAAAGAGTTTTCGACTTTTACATTTTAATGTACGAAACATAAAAAGCATAAATATACATATGTTAAACATTACATCGTTAAGTGACTTGATTGAAAATAGCGTACGTTTAAAGAGTTTGATTTACAACGAGACAACCCTTGAAAAAGTAAAGTATTAATTTTCAGTGAGAAAGTGCTTCGTTCTGTTTGAACGTTTTCATTTACGGAACCCTATTTAAGATACGTTTCTCATGCCCTTGCCATTTCTCATTGCCACCAAAATCAACTAGACCTTTCGAGCGAAAAGTGCTAATTTGTTTTAATTCGAGCCCAGTAATGTTATGCAGATATTTGGCGACAACTGCCTCCTTCGAAATGTCGATGTCTGTGTGTTCAATGAAATACTTTTGCTTTTCTAATCTTTCGTTTTGCATCGCGATGGACCATTTAAATGCGGTCTGCAGGTTTTCGCGCATTCATAAATAGCTATTTCCGCAATAATTATCGCACACGAGCGAATGTCAATACTTGAATTTTCAAATTTAATCCCATCGTTGTATCTATGAAAAGTCAAATTTGCAAAGAAATACGGTTACAACATCCAGGTATTCAGACCCTACAGCTTATCCTGAATTATTCCAAGGGAGAATAAATTCTCTTCATATTTCTATTCTCTTTTTCTTAAGAACATCTTAAGAGAGCCTTTATTCAACTTTCATTTCGACTCTTCAAAGTCTCGCAACTTTTTTCTTTTTATATAATTCGCATTTAAAGGCCAAAGTAATTTCAGATACAAATGCCGAAGAAGAAGGGGGGGGGATATCAAATAACAGAAGTCGAAGCACGAAGAAAATTTACGCTTAACTCGCGTATTGATCTGAAAATTATCATTGCAAGTGTGAATAACTTCACTTGTGCCGGAACGTATGATAGGTGGTAGACCGATACATTACTCGGGCATAAGTGAAGACTCGCATTCGTGTTCTCGCGTGCCTCTGTTCAGCCTCTGTTCGGTTTAAAATATTAAAACACCGAACTCTGAATTCATCGAACTCGCTTCCACGAAACTGAATGAAAATACCTAGACACTTTTGTGTAAAGCCTTTACGAACAAAAGTTACTTAACTAGGAAATAACGGGAGCCTAAAAGTTCAAATATTCGCGTTGCTTTGAACGTTGACGAGTTGCCTCGACGATTATAAATAGGAGAAATAAATTATACGCCGGTATTCGTGAAAGCTATTTTGTTCCTCTCTCGTGAAAATTGTTATTCGTATTGGAAAGTTAAGTAGCGGTTAATCAAAGTGGTTTTGGAAATTTTAACGCGCCTAGCACTTGATGTCGAATAAAAAGCGGCACTCACTTTCGTAGCAAAACCAACGTTCGATAATCCTCGAGCTTTTCCGCTTTTTGCTCTCCCCATAAAATGTAGAGCATCTCCGTGATTAAAACAATCTCTCAGATTATGACCAACGATTGTGTCCGCGATTAGTAAGCTGCTCTGCTTAACACTCCCGGTAACTCTCAACTTTGCGGAACGTCCCGTTTTTCTTCTGCTCGTTGCGTCAGTTTTCAAGTAGTCGAAGCGATGTTGCAAGATCGTCGAGCTCCTCTCATTTTTTATTTCGTTTTGTCCGCTTCGGCTACCGTAATAACGTTTGTCGAACACTCGCATGATTCGCATAGTATTCATCGTTTAAATATTATAATTTTCAGCGGTAGCGCATCGAGTATCCTAATGGATACTCGCTTTTAACTCGGTAACATTCGTTTAAACTACTTTTTCACTTTCCGTGATACTTGGAAAATTCAGTACATGCTACGTTGCAAGTTACTCTGATTCATGAGAAAGTATCATTTCTCGATATTATCAGGACGTTTCCAAATACAGAAACTGAGCAAATTTTCTTAAATATTTCGTCTGCTCTTCTTTCGCTCGGTTACGTGCAACAATTTTTACCGAAAATTATAAAGGAGCTTATTTCACGCTTTAATAATGCTGGATGTATGTAATGCTTTATCACACTTTTGTTGAACCTCGCAAACTTGAATGCACCTTTGTTATTAGTAGAATCTCGCATGTAAATACTAACTCTTGCGGCGTAAATCTTAACCGATTGTATCTCTATCCGATTGAAAACCTTTTAAATCTAATTTTAGAAAATTCCAAATAAAATTGAAGAAACGCAACCTAATCCAATAAATTGAAAAAGTGTTTCGCGTATGCGAATTGCCACCCATAATGAACTCGTTGAAAGCCGAATAAAATACGCCGAAAGCCGTTTGGGAAATTTCAATTTTTAAGCTGACATCATCAACGCGACACTGATCGGTGAATCTTCATCGAATGTACACGCAAATGCATAGATCGTGGCCCGTCCTAAACGAACAACTTCTCTATCAGTCTTAATTGAAATTGAACCGAACTGCAAAATGACGCGGAAACTTTCCTGGCTCTTCTCTGTAAATTCATTTTCAATCCCTTTACGTGTTCCTCAACGATGCCTCTTTCCCTCGTTCATCGATATCTATTTTTTTTTTTTTTTTTTTTTTTCATTCAATATCCATTCTGCTTCTGTTTACTTGCTGTCATTAATTCAAGGAGGTGTTTTATAATTCAGTTCTGTTGTGCGCTAAACGGAAGAGGGATTCTTTGCGAACTTTTTAGTACACCAAAATAAAGACTTGGACAGTTGTAATGCACATCGACTGTCTCTCGGAATGATTGATGAAATTAGCCAGTTTCCAAAATAAATGTACTCGCTTGACATCTATCGAAAAGAACTTGTAACTAATGCGTCGCTGTATTCTTCCGCTACTTGGAAGTTGTGCAAATGCAAATAACCCTACAATTCGCTTAATTCAAAAGTCCCGTCGAGTACCGAATTTATCGTTTCTCGCGGTATCTTATTTATAAAATACTCGGCAATATGCGCGCGCGCGCGCTATTTCACACCGAGTAAAGGAATGCAGTTGGAGAGTAACGATACTTTATTCCAGTTTCCTCGATAAATTCAGAAAATCGCAGTGTTGATTAAAGGCCGAAAATTCTTCAATATAATTAGGCATCACCCTCAACGAAACTATTGGATTTACATAATTTTTGCACAACTTTTCAGACTCTTGTACGAACTTGGAGCTTACGACTCTTACCCGAATATTCGAGCAAAGTTTCAAATCTTTACAATTCACGATAACGTTTGCTCGAATAACCAAGCAAATTTCGGTGTAATCAGAGGAAGTGTACGGCGTGGCGGCCAATTCAACGAAATACTTTCTAGGCAATCGTACTTGCGAGTTCAAGCCTTAACCGTATCTCTTATCTCTTTCACCTTCCATTTCCATCGTTATTCCTTACACAATTACATGCACGAGCGAATGTAGATGCCGGCAACCTCGCAGCATGCGTCTTTATTTCTCTCTTCCGGCCATAGCGTACTAATTTCACCGAGCACTGCGAGCACGAGTAACGCAAAGTCCTCTTCACCTCTCCCTCGTAATACTTTTACGATCTTCCATCTCCGGCCCTATCCATCTTATTCGATCTACCTTATCCCTTTATCCGCTGTCCTTTTCTTCTCTGCGACATTCTTCTGGCCTCGCTCTCACTCACGCTCTCTCTCTCTCTCTCTCTCTCTCTCTCTCTCGCTCGCTCGCTCTTCGCAGGACTCTTGGTACTCTTGGTGTTCGCGTGAGTGACACACGCAATGAGACGAGACGGCGAAGGATAATGGATTTCGGAACTAAACCAAATGCGCGGGCCCGAGAGCATCGGTCTACGCGAAAGTGCGGAGACAAGGCTAATTCCGAAACTTCGTTAAATGCCCGTAATTACGGGCGCCGTTCCACCAGCTTCTACCTCCCTGCAAAAGGCAAAGCGAAAGGAAAGTAAAGAGAAAATAGACGGAACGGAAGAGAGAGAGAGAGAGAGAGAGAGAGTGTCCCGGGCCGTATTTCGATAAATAAAACATCACAATAGGGAAAACGGAAGGGAAAAAGATGGCTGTGACTGAGGCCAGCAATTAAATGACCTAAAGTTTACCTCTAAATTACAATTCCAACTGAGCGCAGTGGTAGTGGTACGGTTTTTCCCTTTAACTTTAAGGTGTCACCTTGAATTAACTGGATGCTGCCTCTTCTATTCTTCCAGGCAATTACATTTTTCACTCATACGTAGGCTTTACTTTTCGCTTATATTTTGACTCCTCGCCGGTACAAATGCGGATGAGATATCCTTGCGAATGACGTCATTACCGAACGTGGGTTGATCTCACTGATAATGCGCATTAACAATGTGTATTTTTGTAAAATATATTTTTAATCGCGTTCTTTTGAAGCGATGCTGCCGCTGCTTTGATGTATCGAGAGGATTAATTTTATCCTTTAAAGGAAATCTTTTAAAAACAGTTGCGAAGAAAAAACTTCCTTTGAGGTATAATTATACGACTTGAAAAACTTTTGTAGTGATATTATCATTTGGTAATACAAGTGAACGCATCATCCTGAAACTGGTTAAACATTCGAATGAAAGGCAAACAGTTTTAAGTGAAAAGTATTCTCATTATTGCGAAAAAATTATCATAATTATCATAATTAGAAGGAAAAGTCTCGTACAATTTACTTCAAGATTGGTCGTTATCAGCATTAGACGTTGATAACTAAAAGTTCAACGGATACGCGTGATTTTAAACGGAATTATCGAAAATAAACATTAAATATTATTCGAAAATAAAGTAAGAACCTATCAATCAGCGCAAATTATTATTTTAATGATATTGATGGAACTACTCTTAATTGGGATATTGAAATCTTGCAACATCTTTATTTTTTGGTTTGTATCTAAATAACTCAACTAGTTCATCAATATCCTCGGACTTTATTTGAAATCTCTATTAAAAATTTCATACTCCATGAAGATATATAAACTAGCAACTGTAGAAGATAAATTAAACGTACACTTTTCAATAGATCATTTAATCATTTGTCCGTGCAAAAATATGACAAAAGAAAAAAAAGAACAATTAACTTGAACAGTAGATTGATGTGTATTGTTCAAACTGATTAATCGTAGAAGACTAATTAAATTTAAAAATTATTTCATAATGTCAGTAATTTAATATTATTAGCAAATTAATGTATGAAAGTTCAAATAACGCGAATGAATACATAGTCTGCATAGTCTAATATTATATTTTGCTCGTTTTGAACGTCACGGTAATAAAAACTACCAAATGAAATCTTAAATTTATGAAAAAAAAAAAAAATGATGAAGCGTACATTTATTATACTATATTATACGATATCAAGCGATTAATTTTATTTTTAAGTCCTTTAAATCTCCTTTTAGAATTATAATTTAATGTACGTAATGTGTATTTTGAGCATAAACAAGTTTAAATATTTATTTACAGAATTTATTAAAAATAAATACCGATGCTTAGCCTTTTAATCTACAGTATACGAAGTGCATTTTTATAATTAAAAATATTTCGGGGAAATGTAAATTATAAAGCGAAGTGAGATTTCAACGCACTAATTAGACAAGCACAGGACTCGCAGTTCATGCAATTACTTTTCATTGTTCAGGTGTTACGTACAGCAGTTGGCTGCAAAAGAAAACGCTGCGTCTGTTTAAAGGTTTTTAATAAATCTATGCCCCCTTAAAGCATCTATTATTATTCGACGTTATTTCAAAATTAATAAAACGTTAATAAAAGTAAATGGAATTGAAGAGAAAGAATGTTTTAAAAGTATGAAGCATAGAAATGTTTAAATAACTACGAGAGCTAAACGATCCTCTTTGATGAAATTTTAGATTATTGGTCGATAACGTTTGCGACATAAATAATGTACTCTTTTAAACGAACTCTCGGAAAATATAATCCCTCTTCCCGATCGAATTTACCGAAAAATCCAGTAATAGAATATTTCAATGTAACATTTAATATCTGGAATTACATCACGATCCATTGATTTTCATTTCCACGCTAACCGAATACGAAATAAACAAGTACGCGCAGCTTGAACGTAACCTAAACCTATAGAGTACGAGACTATCCAAACGTCTGTAATGTACTTAAGCTTTTATACAGTATCGGTAATTATCGCATTAATATTAATTACCGAAAATTCGCAGAACATCGCGATTACGAATATATTGTATTTTGTCGAAATATCGAAAAACGGATTAAATCTTGCAGAGAGTTTTAGCAATTATTCGCATACTCGATTTATAAAGAAAAAATAGCAGAAAGTTTTCTTTAAACGTATCCTTTCTTGTAATACCACGTATCCATCGTTCAACAAATCAAGTCTTCGTCGCAAACTACTTCTACTCTTCAAACAAAGCACTCTAACAACTTGAAACTTACTTGCAGTCACTTTGCCTCGGCTCTCTTCCCTTGTCGGTCCTAAGAATACTAAGAAAAAGGAAAATAAACCTTTGGAGAGACTTCCTCCGGTACGTCGTCCCATGCTCACACGCTAAGAGAAGCTCGGCTGCACGTGTGAGTCCGCACACATAGAAGTTTGAGAGGAAGCTGTCGGCGTAATGCTAGAGAGCCAGAGAGAGAGAGAGAGAGAGAGAGAGAGAGAGAGAGAGAGAGAGCGGGTCCAAAGGTAGCGCTACGCGTAGGAGGAGAAGGTAAAGTAGGAACGACGGGAGCACACGGTCGAGGGCTTAATTGAATTGCACAGAGACTCGCGTACTCGTCCTTCCGTCGGGCAGCAGCGTGTCGAGTGCGTTGAGCGGATATGCCGAGCAGGTGATATTACTGTATCGCCAGAACTCCCGGGCAGAGAGCTCGAGCATCTCGCGGAAGACTTCGGCGCGTCCCAACTGGCAGGCGAGTGTCAACGGAGTCAGTCCTGCGACGTTCGCGATGCCGTTGCGCGCCGGTAGTTTCGGGTGCCGGAGAGCGTACCCGAACATATCCTGCGACAGGTAAAATTATATTTAGGACACGTCTCGGCAAATTGCCCTTATCGCCTCTCCGAGTTTCTACAAATTCTACGATGTACCGCGCGCGTGACTGTTGTTGGGGTCGGGTTGTTGTCAGTGTTGTTCCGTTAGTTAGTGCTTGGAGGGGGGGGTGGTGGTGGTGGTGGTGGTGACTGCGAGGTGATCCGCTTCGAGGCTTTTTCAAGCCATTATTCCACGACGGAACGCTCGCTCAAAGATTTATCGAAACGAGCTTGTTTTCTTAGAGGTAAATTTCACTTTGAAATACTTGGTCTTTGAGTATTGTGAAGTCAACGTCGATCGTCTTGCGAACGTACTTCAATCGCTAAATACCCCCCGTACAAAAACTATCCATTTTGAGAACCTCTGAGAGTCGTTTAACAAATTGTGCGATACCTACGGTAATAATAATAACAATAACAACGACGACGACGACGACGACGACGACGACAATGGTAATTTTTGGTGACAGAGGCTACTGAGTGAGTAATTTACGCTGCTAGGTAAAACATGCATACGTACAAGTGGCAAAAAAGAAGGAATATTATCGATAATCAATGACTGCGAAAAACTAAAGTAGCAAAAGCTACGGAACAAAATCCGATATTAATTGCAATTCCAAATTGAAAAGTGAACGAATTATTTAAAAATATTCCTTGATACGAGGATCACTTATCGGATGTTCGAATACGTCATTCCTACAAATTTATCTTTTCGCAAAAACTTACAAAATAATATTACATATTATCATAAACTTAGTTCTCGATGTACAACTTCGTATCTCCCTTGCTAAAGTTCTTACACAGAATCTTAAATATTTGCCTATACGGTTTAATGAAAGGAATTCAAAAGTTTCTTCTCCAAAATTATACCGTCTACGTACTGACGCGACAAGGTATATTTTTCAACTGGTTAATACATAAAATTTTTATACTTCGAATGCAGCGGTGTCGCTAAATTAGTGCCAATTTTTTGCGATACTTAGCAACAGAGGTCAACGCTAATGTACGCATTATTGATAAAAGCTTCATGGCAACATAAAATAACGTCTGTGGTTAATAAGTAAATTTATCATCGGAGAATACTCTATTGTTAGGAAAATCAATCGGGACTACTGACTCTGTAAACATCGAGTATAAATTGACGCGATAAAAAAAAAAAATTGTAACGCTAAATATCGTGCCATGCTTTATACAATAAATGAATCATTAATTCTGAATTTGTATTTTGTTTCACATTATAATATCAATTATGTAAGCAATCAAAAAGTTTATATAAATTATTCTTTATAAAATATTAAATCATACAGTCGAAACTAAAGCGGTTTAACTGCAAAAGAATCTTTACTACGACTGCTTAGAATATTTATAATATATTATTATTAGAAATATTTTACATATATATCTTTAGATATCTTTATAAAGCTTTTCAAGTAGAAGTAATGCTTATTTCATGTGAATACAATGTTTATTATTAATCGTTATTCTATTGGGCACATTTTTAATGAATTTAAACGTTGAAATTTCTGAAATGCGACATTTATTCTCCCGAAGATCGGTTATTATAATTGTAAAATATTTTCGCGTTTTGCCGATAACTATTTCAAATTCATTTTCGAGAGTAACAAATGACCGCAATTATAAAATAGATCTTAATTTTTCATATAAATCAATGTCTTTTGTTCGGTCCTTAATTAATTGCATTATATGGAAATTTTATCCCAAATAGAAAATGATTACAGTTCGCGTGCCTTATGCATAATTTACAATCATTTATACATGCACAAATTAAATTAAATATAAAATACGTAAACCTTCGCATTGCTCGTTTTTTATTTTAGTTAATCTATCTATATGCGTTAGTCTATCGATAGAGACTTCGACATTAAATTTAGATAAACTAGTGTGAGCCCTCGTTTATTGTGCGATTATGCTTGATGTCAGCAGTTGCTGATAATTACTAACAAGTAAACATCCCAATGTGTACAGACGGTTGTTCTTGCTTACGTGAAAATGATTTTTTTTTTAATATCTCAAAAACGAATTGAAATTGTTCACTGGAACAGACGCTAATTTATTTCTGTTGAAACAACGCTTGTTTTTACTCCAAAGGATTACGTCCCCTATTTTTACCCAGAAATTTTCAAATAGACTCAATCTCATTAAAAATCCTTCTGCTATGAACGATATTGAAATTTGAAGACAGATGATTCTGCCTTGCGGGTTTGGTAGGCAGTTTGCTCTTTTCTTTATATACATTGCATTGTATGTGCATTATAGGTCATCGATTATAGGTGTCGTTTATTTTTATCCAACTTTCGCATCAGCAGCGAAAAGATAATTTTCGTTGTAGTTTCACCAACAATAAAATAAATAGTTACTTTCGGTGAGTATAAGATTGTTAACGTATGCTAATTAATTGAATAATTGAATAACCTCCAAAATTTTGCGGACCTTCTACGTATGTTTCAGATATTCTCCATGACCATCAATCCTCGTGTAATGCTACCTGTCAGAAGTCTCTTGTTAGGGGTAGTTATCCCTCTGAAGAGATTCGTTTAATTTAAAAATTTCCGGGGAAACAAAAGGAAGAAAAATGTCATATTTACCCTTATAAAAAATAGGGGACGCGACCCTTTGGAGTAGAAGCAATTTCCACGTAAGCAATTTCCACGTTCAAAAGACAAAAGAAATAAATTGGCATTGGTTTTATTCCGAAATTTTAATTCGTTTTTGAGATATTAATGAAAAACCATTTTCGAGGGTAAACTTCGAGGGTGCTTTTCACCCCTTGGATCGCCGAGTTAGCGCGTTAAAAAAATACGCGTGTAATATTTTTTGACGTGCCACGACGTATCGCGATATCAAGAGAAATCGATGAGGTAAAGCTCGGGATGTTTACCGTGGTATGTTTGTAAGTGGGTATGGCTTGTATATTATCGCGGTAGAATATTTTCGTAATCGCACTCAAGTAAGCAATAAATATTCTCGATGCTCTTACATTTATGCGTCCATGTCGAAAAGCCCTTCGAGTCACAGATGAAATTTAAATGTATCTAAAATTAGGAAGTTATGTAATTGACACCGTGGCTGACAACAAGCTGATATAACAAGATGTAGATTTCTGTATGTAGAACCGTATGATGTAGCGATGCAGAGCGCGAAAGTTATTTCCGAGGATACGGAATACAATTTTAGCTATAAATCAAAACTCAGTTCGAATATCTTACTATTGCAGATTGTGTAAATAATTAAATGAAAATAAATAGTTATATATACAAAAATGTTGGAATACTTTTAGCAATTCAAATCTTAAGTCTGAAGATACTTTTTGACTTGTAAAAATACTTAAGTACACAGTAGGACTCGTTCACCGTAGAAGAAATTAATAATAAAAGAAAAACATGCCAGTTTATGCATTAAATGATTCAAGATTAATTGTTGAATAAATTGAAATATTTTTTTATTCCTCAAAACGACTTAGCATCGATTTTCTAAACACTGATCATTTATATGGTTTTGCGAAAGTATATGACGTGCAAGCGATGAAACATCCACAGCAACGTATAGCAATAATAAATTCCAATTTACCAGGTACTATAAAATAATGCAGTCAACTATTTCATTAGCCATGCAACATAATTGAACATTACATTTATTATTTCTTAATTACACGTTAATTGTTTCACAATTTATCCAATATATTTTATACGCGAAATTGATTTTAAGATACATTATTATTATTATTATTATTATTATTATTATTATTATTATTATTATTACCGAGTGGTAACTACACAATGTTTGATGTTGGAGAAGTCGCAATAAGTAGTGCAATATAATGTTTTATTTATCTGAAATAAGTTATCAGTTTTCAAATTATTCTATATCCAATTATGATAGTCGCGTATAAATGAAACTTACTCTATGCTGTCCAATATTTAATGGAATAAAATAATTATTTTTTCATATTTTTTCATAAATCAGGCATAAAAGATTGCCGTCTAGATTTAAATTTATATTTAAAACAGATCTATTGTTAACATTGTATTGAGATAATAAATTACTTGTAATAAAAGTTAATAAGACTTTAAGCTGCAAATTACTTTCGATATCAAATGTTTATTTGATAAAAATGTGGTCACGTTCAATATGAATTCTTCTATTGTACAAGCATATATGATATTCAACGGACGAACACGTTCAAACAGCGATTAAACTTCTAAAAAATAAAATGGAAAACAAATAATTGTCAAACATTTCGATTAAAACGATAACCGTTCACCGCCATCGCCTTTTATCTCAATAATTCGTCTGCCTACGGTAATAATCGTTATGTATTCAGTTTTTGCATGAACACCAAAAATAATTATAAATAAATTAGAAGGAACGATGAATGGAAATGCAGCCACAACCATGTTTATAATTTAATAAGTATTGTTTTATTAATTATTAACGTATGAATGTGCTTGCATACGTCAACTTATTGTTAATCGATGAAATCTAATCGACACTTTCGCGAATAATAACCATAATTATAAGAGTTCCAAGTACACGACGTGACCAATGACAAACATTCGGTTGTCACGAGCTGTTACAAGCTACATTAAACTTTGATATACAAAAAGGATAAGGCAAAAAGAGATAATTCTTTCGCAAACGGTAATCAACTCCAAATTCTCAATGGTCAAAAGGAAGAATGGAACCTTCAACCATTACGAACTCTCACCAGTACAATGAAGCATTAAAGCAAGAGAGCAATATTCATAAGCACTATATTTATATCTTGAATTTGGATTCACTAATAACGACGTATTCGTAAGTTATTTGAACAATCGTTTTTCGGCAAAATATTTTGAAAAACATTTGAAAAATTATTCGTTTACTTACACTGGCTTATCAAACAATTATAATAATTTATCTGTTGTATTTACGACCAGTTGTTCAAAGACAACACAATGTGTTTGTAAATATATACTTAACAAAAATTGTCTACACTTCAAGTACGTAATGTTTTTAATATATCTTTAATGATCGTAAAATATTACGAACAAAAATACGCGTCTTAACTCGAGGATTTTATATTGTGTATCAGTGTATTAACATACACTAACAGCTAAAAGTTATTACTCTTTCTAGTGCCTTCCGTCGAATTTCAAAAGTAAAACAATGAGAAAAGTCATCGTGACCGCTCGCATTTTAAGTAGCGGTATGGAAATGTCAATTCATAAAAAGAAAAAAAAAACTAGATTTTTATAGATATTGTACTACTCATGCTTTTCGTTTCTAAATAATTTTCGCACGCGCGTTCGAAGTTATTACGGCACTGTTCGAGTTTTTATCTGTACTCAATGCTGAAATTTTGCAATATCGATAAAAACGGTGGACGTCCTGTAAGAGTGCATCATTCTTCAATAAATTGTAAACTCTTACTTTATTAACAAATTATCGATTATCGTAAAACGCTGAAAAATCTGTACAAATACTGAAGAGTAACTATAACTAGAGCGCAGCAGCTGATCTAATGCTATTTTTTTCTGTACATTTTCCATACGCGTTTTCGAGTAGATATTAATGTACCTGTACCTACGTGAAAATAAGATTCTAGTGCAAGAGGTAAATAATTTAAAACTACTCGACGTCCTCGTATTATGCTTCTTCAATGTTAGAGTTCCATAACTACCATCGGCTAATTACTTTCTACTTTTCCCTTAAATACTTTACAAGATATCAGAAAGGTTAATTATTGGAAAATTATATCAACTTCTTATAAATTTTATTTCCTATGTTATATTCGACTAATATTAATTACGAGTTCAAAAAGATGCCGATAAGAAAGCCATAATTGCTGTTCCCATTTATTTGCCGAAATTAATAACAATCGCACCCGAACGCAACGACTCCGAACTCTCGACATTTCATACGATAGAACACTTCTGAAATCTCGGCACCGAATACCGATGAGGCAAATATCGGCAAATATCGGCAAATTTACCGAGCAAAAGAGCAAAAACGGCGAATTCGAGATTACGGTGAAAACATTAACTTTCTGCAAAACTAATTAGAAATGGCTTTCTCAGCCATTTGCACCTTGTTTTCTGTCTTCCGGTGTTTTCTGGATATAATGAATCCGAAATAACGAACGAACGAATAATAAGTAAATGGAAAAGAGCATCCGTAATCAGAGTTCGCTGATTCCTAGCGCACCGTTGATGATAAAGAAGAAAGTGGAGAAACCGGGACAGTTGGCAATGTATTCGATTTTTTTTTTTTTTTTTTTTTTTTTTTTTTTTTTTTTTTTTTTTTTCCCTTCAAACCGGTAATGCTATTCTCGTACGCCACTCGTTCGGGCTCGGAGCGGATCCATGAAAATCTCCTCTCTTTTCTTCCTCCTTGGCATAAGATTCACGAGATGTGCATTTGCGGATCGCGAAGCCGCTTTAATTTGGATTTTACGAGGCGAATTCGACTCTCAAATCCGTGGACAACGATCCACGCTTAGTGTATGCGAAAAAGGGAGGAAGGATGCGTTTCTCGATGCAGCGAGTGAGAGAGAGAGAGAGAGAGAGAGAGAGAGAGAGAGAAGATCGAATTAAAAATGCCCGATTTCACACCAGATGCAGAGTCAGCGTCAGCAGTTGCCAATACGCGAAGCAGATTTTATCGAGTAGCATCTGCAATTTTTATTAGTCTCGAACGTAAGGCTGTTTGAGATACTGATATTTGCCTTCGATTTCCGCTACTTGACTTTTTCAGAAATATTTTGGAGTACTTCCTTTTGACGTCTTATCGATTACGAAGCATCGGTTTATCGAAAAACACTCGATGCTTCATTTAATAACGTGAAATTTCTTTGAATTATCTTTTCAGTCTAGATTGCGGTTATTTATTTAATTACCGAGTACTCGAGGAATAATTGTTCTTTCGACAAAAATTCGCGTCTATTACATTACGTCTAATATATCGTTATAATCTCTTTTATTGCGCATCTATTACTCTGCCTTTGCGACAGCTATTATTAGATGAAAAATTTTACTCTCATCCTCGTTATAATAAAACTAACGTGGTTGTTTTCATCATTTTTTTACGTTTATGTTGATGTAACGATTTATTAAATCAAGAAAGTAATATTTGTGTTCGCCTCCAAGTGCAAAAATGTTCGTTCCCGTTTCTGTTAAAAGTAAATATTGTTTCCGTCTCTGATGACTTTGTGAGAATACATTAAGCCCTTTCTACATATTAGACTGTTCATTCAAATCAAGACGTTCAAATGCAATGAATATTTTTGTGAAAGCATTTCATACAATTCACGCTTTAAATTGAATTTTAACGTGTACGAATTCAGTACTAGTGATGTTTCTCAAGCAGTCAAATCCAATCATGTTCAATCGATTAGCGATTGACATTTATGAACAATTTTAGTACAATAGAGCACTACGAGTATACGCTTGTATAACAATAATTTTTCATTAATAAATAAAATTAATAAAAGGCAAAAAATATTTAAGAATATTTAATTCTTGAAGGTCTTACTGAAATTAATGAAGACCAGAATAGTTTGTATTTCATTAGTACTTAATTCAATTTAAAAGAATTTAAAGAATAAAATTATATAATTGTAGTTGTTGTTAAAACGAATTCCTGGTCAATTCACCGATAGATTTATTCATTTTATTGTCAAAAGTGCAAAAGTAATATTACTTACTAGGGAAGATGGATTAAGAAAGACCAATTACTATTGTCGAACGAAAACAATGAAAGTTACGTCGCTTTTTCTATTTGCTTTTTCTCGAATACCCCAGACTTTTACTTATTTCCAAGGCAAGCTAACTTTGTTACGTTTATTTTTCCAAATCATAGATGTACGATAAAAGAACATCGTCATTACATTAGCAGCTAATTGTGTCGCAGATTTTCTACTTCGAGTACTGTTATTTTGAGATGTTATGTGAAGGTAGATCTTTTCTTTAAATCTTGCGTTCTATTTAAAAAGTAATGACATCATCCTAATAATCTCCGTATTGTCAAAAAAATATTTATTTTGTTTGAAAATATTGTATTATCTCTTTAAGAAGCGTAAAATATTTTATCGAGACACCGCTAATTTTGATCCTAACAACCTTTTTAAGCGCCTTTTTACCGATCGCGTTTACATATAGATACAGAGCTTTGTCAATGATCTTCGAACTCGTAATTCGACGGAATTAATTTGAAAGAAAATTCAGCACGATCGTACACACCGCAATTATAATATTTGAATGATTTAATTTGAATGACGTTGAGGTGAATTGATTAAAAACTGATAACTTACTTATCCCCCAACATGGGCTACTTGGACGATTTTGAAGAGCAGTGAATAACGCAATGTGAAATATAAAACTGCATACCAATTTATCGCAAACAACCACCATGTGTAATATCATATTTCCAAAAGTATCCTGCTCATCCGGATGGGCTCCAGAATCCAATAGAAGGTTGTACACGCTCTCGTTGGCACAACAGGCAGCCCAAGCCAAAGGATACTCGCCCAAGTAGGCCAGTCCTTCGTAATCCGTATTCTTGGCCGTGTGAGGCCCTTGCTGATCTCTTGGCAAAAAGAAGCTTCCTGTAGCTCTCTGGGACACAATAGCGCCAGCTTCCACCAAGTCCTGCACCAGCTCATTATTAGCATAAGCGATCGCCAAGTGCAATGCACTGGCGCCCAGGTACTCCTCACCTTCCACCACGTCGATCGCTAACCTGGGGAAGCACTTTAATAGCGTCCTCGCAATCCTCGTGTGAATTCTCGTATCGCAGATGATTAGGACGTGGAGCAAAGTTTCCCCTAATGATCCTCTGTATTGCATCTGCCAACAGGCCTCGTGGTCACTCCACTGTGCCAATGGGTCAAATCGCGATAACGACGCCTCGATCGGTAATATAACTTCCTCTATGTCTCGAAACTTCCATCTGAGATACTCTGCCCTATTAATGGTCTGTCCTTTACCCTCGGCGTACATTAAAATTTCAAATTCATCGCGAATGAGGCGCTCGACCTCTTGCTGGCCACCTTCGTTGTAGGCCTCGATGATCTCGCCACCTTTTTTATAATTGGCCAACTTATAGAGCAGGCATTGGTCCTCGTCGCTGGCCTGACTGATCACGCGATCAAGGATCGAGCCAGCGTTGACTCGACTGCCTCGACCTCTGCAGGAGCATACCCCACCCATTCAGGCATTGCCTACCTCCCTGACACTAGCATTTCCAATCTTTCTCCTTTCTCTTTAAATAGATTCTAATCAATCGAAGCTCACGAGACTTGAGCGCGGCTTGAGCGTGTGCTGCCCGTGAAATACTTTGCTGCGTCGCTCGTGTAACCTGGTCTAACGCGATTTCTCGATTAAATTGAATTTTCCGCCACACTTGGGGGAAACTTCATAAGTTGTGCTCTGTATTATTATTATTGTTGTTGTTGTTGTTGTTGTTGTTGTTGTTGTTGTTGTTGTTGTTGTTGTTGTTGTTGTTGTTGTTGTTGTTATTATTATTATTATTATTATTATGGCATTTTTCTTGCATCGTTCTGTGGATTACGTCGACTTTCTAAAGGCTGCTAATAAAGAACCATGCATCGACGTTACTTACATGCACATAGTTTAACATTTTAGCTATTAATTATAAAAGTTAATTTCGATACAATCTCCTATAATTATAACAAATATTTTCTCGAGATTTATCGAAAACGGTCAAGTTTCACGCGTACGTAACTTTACAGATACGCCCTACACTTATATCTACTGAAATTCACCTCGATAGAGCTTAGAATTACATTCCAAAATGTACTCTTCATAACTTTTTCGAACGGATTGTTATTAAGTTTGTTGCTACCGTGACACGCGATAGGAAATTTTATTAAATAAAACTACGCAAATGAAGTATACAAGTGCACACAAAGAACAAAAATGTTATTAAGATAACGAAAGAATCTTAGAATGAATTTTCGAGTGCAGCATTTGTTTACGCGAAATGTTATTACGCGAACAACTCAATAACATTTTACTATTACATTTCAGTTCCTCGAATAATAATAATAACTATTCGAGGGAAAAAAAAAAAAAAAAAAAAAAAAAAAAAAAAAAAAAAAAACAGATTACTCGTTACGGCAAAACAATTTCCTTTATTTGATATTCTTTTATAAACGTTAAGATCAATGTAATTATTAACAATCTCGCGTCCCTCGAAACCGAGTCAAAGATAATGCTTGACCGTCATACAAATTACAACTATTTTTTAAGATATCTACTCGAGATTATCCGCAATAAAATATCATGATAGCAATACTGATGTAATAATCAGATACCCAAAGGATGAGTTCATAGAAACCACCTGACTCAACGTTACCCATCCCCATTACCGTTCACCAATCATCACTTTTTATCTATCACTTTTTACTAATACCAACTGTCGTGCTTCGGTGTTGGTCACATTTCTTTTACAGATCTCTACAATCGATGTTACAAAATAAATCCAATCGTCACAAATGCAATCGTCGTTCAACCAATGACGCACTAATCGTAACAGCATCATCAGAGGCGCCTGCGCTCCCCTGACAACGTTTTATTCGTCCAAAATCAGGACCTTCATCGCACCTCCTCGGTGCGACATAAATATCTGCCCATTGAACAGCTAAATAGCGACAGCGTAAACTAATAAATCAGTCACGGCACCGATGATGAGTGACACTTCATCGAGTACAAATGCGAACGCACTTCGAGCTGAACGTGAACCAGCTAATGCAGTCCAACTAGCTTCACTCCAATTTACTTGGTCCTATTAGCTTAGGTGGCGATGGCAGTTGTAGCCCTTGTCCCGGGCTCTATAGCAACGCAGGAAGGCAGCGCTGTAGAGAGAATCCATAAACGGTGCCTGGTACCGACAGACACCATAGGGTCACTAGGTGATGCGCCAACAATTTCCAGTTGCTACGCGTTCAGTGAGAGTGTAAAGAAGAGTACCGTTTCGAGACGCTAAATCACCGTACTCTCTTATCCGTAATCCATTTGTCTTTTTATTTCGACCGCGTAAAAACTATTGTAAACAAAACTATTGTAAAATTAAGCCCGATTCTTAGCGGCGCACCGACCTTTACATTACTCGGAATCATAGTTGTATAACTGGCCTAGATTCGCAATTGGTGTTTTCGATCTTTTTCTTTTTTACGGCGTGAGTACTGGTTGGGCGGAGGGGGGGAGGGCGAGAGAATTTATACGAGCGGAGGTTGGTGCTGTTGTCAGTCGCGGTGACGTCGCTTCTTATTTTTCGTTCCAAGTACACCGTCGCGGACGAGGATATTAATTTACGACTGTCGGCAGTCGGTTAATAACGTTGCGATATGAGCATTGATGTGTAGTAGCTGCAGCTTAAAAAGTGCATTCGCAATTGGAATCGTTCGAAATTTAATATTTTATTTGGCCTATCACATTCAATATTAGCCGGATACTTCTATGAAGATCGTACGAGGAAGAATTGTAATGTAGCTTTATCCCCGTTACATGGCTTATAGCCTATAAAAGAATGCCGCAGTTGACGTTCTGTACTCGTGAACGTGTACTAAAAGTGTCGTTTTAATACAATAATAAGGTCTACCGAAGGCTTCTCTAGTAAACTAGAAAAGTAAAGGCCCGTAAATGCAAAATTTATCATACTTACTTAATAAATATAAACTTACGCGTGCATTCGTATATTGCATTAGACACAAAGGCATAAAGACGGTAACGTACGTAAAATTCATTTTATTATCAACGCAAAAAGAAATTGTTTCCTTGATACGACTGACATGAATTGACTAACATGAACTACCGAATTCGAAGATTGTCAAGTTCGACAGAAGGTCTAGAAACCTTTGTAAAATAATACCCGAGATAATTTTCATTGAGAATCGTTTGAAGACTGGTTATTAATCGAGTTCTCGTTATTATCATTAATTCATCAGCAATGACCGATAAATAATTAAAAGTGCAACTACAAGGCATTATTATCGATGTCCATTGCGTTTTATATAAAAGTGACCGAATGTTTTGTGTATTTCATATCGAGAATTAATTATAAAAGACTGCGGTACAAATTTTAGTCGTCCATGGCGCACGCGAACACTAATTAGTCTTATAGCCTTGTAATCGTATGAATCCAAATTGTCAACCTGTAGCATCAATTTTTCATGAATTGGAGTATCGGTTAAAAAGTATGGCTAACTCCGGGAAAATTAAATGTCGAGGAACATTTGATGTGCTATTGCGATCGTACTTACTTCGGTCGAATTTTATAACCGGATGAGTGACGGAATTCGTCTAAAACTTAATTTTCCGACCGATGACTGCTTTTGGCAATGCACTTTTTATATTTTCAGTTTGACGCCTTAAATCAGAAATGCACAATTTAATGCTGTCTTTGGTAAAAATACATTTCTAAGAAATACGACAGTGACTATGCGTTGATAATTTTTGAAGGCATTTACTTTAGTCAAGCTTACGTATAATAAAATAGAATAATACATTTTATGATTACGTACTTATTGCCAATCAGATAAAGACTATTAGGCAATTATTTTTCACCGTTTTACCTATAATTGTACTGTCGGAACATTAAATAACATAAAAATGGTAGAATTAGTCATTACTTTGCAAGACTACTTGCATGGAATTGAAATGCTTAAAATCTAATGAAATTAATTAAAGACACAATCGGATACATTGTTTTCAAACGAGTACGTAATGAGGCCGCACGATTTTTATCGGACGTACGTTTATCCAGACTCAAGTAGATTATAAATATGATTTTAAATAACTGAATCGTACATCGATAAAGTATTATTCTGCATTACTACGTAACGCAGAATAGTAATCTTTTTAATGGGACTCCAATAAGAACAAGCTTCGTGAAAATTCGTAATTTGAAAATTGTAATATATCTTCTTTCGTTCTTTTGCAAAATCGGAAAAACATTCCTAAAGATTCACGATATAATCCAACGATCGGCAAAATAACACAATGAAATCACCAGAAATATAACGAGCATATAAAATACGGAAGCGGATTTAAAGTCAAGTTTAAAAGGCCGTTACGGCGATAAAACCGCAACGCATTACGCGCTTGCACGCCATAACCGATTAACGGGAAAACCGATCGAGCCAACAGCAGCAGCGAATAAGCGAATGAGCGTTAGGAGTGACTTTATGCGCATAAATTTACAGCGATAATTATTTATGATTTATTATACACAAATTGGTGAAATCGCGAAAGACGAAGAGAAATGAAGGAGGCGAGATGATGGCATATGCCTGGGGAAACGCGTTTTAAGTGAATCATATGCACGCGTGAATTATTCATTAGGTGATAATGAAAACTAAACTCGAGCTTATGCGATCCCCGGAAAAGAAGCAAGAATAAAAGCTCTTATTCATTCGCTTGAGAGTGTTGCAAAACTATTTACCAACGAGCGTTTTCATTGGCAAATTCTTTTCTTTCTGTAGCATTATTTATCTTGTCTGAATGTAAATGCTTATCGCCTCTACAAAAGAAGAGTCTGGGGGATCGTGAGTTTCATCATTCTTTCACGTGTCGAGGATGAGTTTGAATCCTTTCTTTCCCCCACCCCCCCCCCCCCCCGTATAAGAGTGTGAAGTAACGAGTAACGAATGATCCTCGATAGATGTACTTGCAAAACGTAGTAAAGTGACGTGGTAAAGTGCGGTGGTAAAGTGACCAAGTAAAGTAAGAAGGGCTAGTGTAGTTGGCTAGTGTAATTAAAAGTCGGAATACATTCGTAATTTTGTTGTGTGACTTTATCCTTACTTTGACAAACTTTGTTGAAATTTTTCAAAATTATTAATTTCGCTGCTGGTATTTCATTTAATTCAATACACCTCTGTTTTGCATCTCGATGTACGAAATAAACTCTATTAAACATGTGAATGTAGATAACTTTACAGTTTAAGGTATAAAATTGATTACAAAACACGACCGTGGTAAATAATGTTCTTAATGCTGTGAAAAACCTACGTAGAAGCCGAAATATTTAATAGTCATCGTTATAATAAATGTTTGTTCGTTGTGAATTTTTACATTCGCCAAAAATTCAATTGATTCAAAAGTAATTAACAATACGAAATTAAGCGTGGCTTACTAATTCGTTCAGATTAGGTAAAATTATAAAACTGTACTTTCTGAAAATAAAATATCACAGATACGGAAGTAAATAGTTTTTCAATCTTCATAAGTGCAAAATATTAATATTTTACATTCAAGTGTATTTTCAATGCATGAAAAAAATCTTATAGCTCTTTATTTTCATCTGGATGTTGCAGGCTATTCCGTGGAAAGAAAAAAATCGATAGATTTATAAAAAATTTACTTTAAATAAAACTTGTTCTCTGATAATGCGCATCATATCGGTCTGACTTTCTCTCTAATCGACGATTAAACAACGAAATTTTCGAATGCTTACAAGTCGATAAGACCAACTCCTTTTTCATAAGGTAATTTCAGAGACAACCGAGAACAACATTGTGTTGTTGAAAACAGGAAACAGAAGTATTTTATTCAAAGTAGCAACTTATCATGAAGTATTCGTACAAGCCTAATATATGCATTGCTATTATCAGGAGCGCTATATCCTTAATTTATTGGCATCGCCAATTGCAAAATTATCAAATACGATCTTGCGTAATAACGAAGAAAAAGAGCACCTACAAGCCTCGCAATAATAATACGCTTTAAGAATGTTACTTTACGAAGGTTAAAACTAATGTTACAACTTCATTAACTGCTCTTGTATTACTAGGCCTTCAAGTATTATAGAAGTGGAAGATTATTATGAAATAAAATTGATTAATATCAAAAGTAATCAAAAGTAATTTACCCATTTTTCATCTGGGTTGAAAATACGATAGACGCGTACTGCAAAAGAAAATTATATATAATGTAATAATACAAAGGATTATCGTATAACGCAGTTTTCACGTACGGCAAACATTGTCATTATCGAATAATATATATTTTGTAAGTGAAAGTATTTCGTTGGAAATCCATTTAACGTAGTGTATTTCTAAATACTTAAAAATATTATAGAATTCTTGCGCAATAATAATTACACGTAATCGTGAAATTTTTCTCAATTGAATATCCATTATTCTAGAATATTGCAAAGTCTTCGAACATGATTCTAGAACTTTTATTATTCTCTATTATTCTCTATATTTGACTGACTAATACATCCAGTACAATATGTATTATTCATTTTATGTAAAATATTTATGAACAATCAAGAAACACCTGGATATAATATTTATGAGATTCGCTAAATTAATATCACTGTTTGCATGCGTGATTACTAACGTACTTATTTTTATAGCTTAGTAATAGATAATATGTGTAACATTTTATTTAATTACAAGACAGAACTTGCTATGATATTTTCTATTTTTGCAAAAAAAAAAACAATCCTATCACATACTTACCGTCAAGATGTAGTAGTATGAGTAGTTAAAATTAACTATCGTAAAGATTAGCAATGAGTCATCGCTAATTAATCCTACGTATATACATATATGGATTCTCGAAAGATCTTTCTAAACAGAGAGTAAAATAATCTAATAAAAACTAACTCGCCTTCGCTTGTGCCTAATTGTAAATATTTAGATAAGTGTAAAAATTGAGATCGCCATATTACATCTTAAAAAATATTTACGTTAGCTTACATTTTATAGAGCGGGAAAATATTTTTTTTGCCGAGAAAGAGAGAGAGAGAGAGTGTGTGTGAGAGGGATGAGGGTGTAACGGCCGTTATCATCGCTTCGAAAATTGCACTCTTGGCGTATACTCTATGAGTAATATATGCGTTTAAAACTATTGCAAATAGACCATCAACGTCAAGTTTTTTCAAAAAAGCGTTTTTACGTAGTACATGAAATTTTCAACGCGTGCGTATCTTTTAAAAAATAGATAAACGTATTTACACTGGGTTAAATGATTCTTAGACGCGGTTAATTAAACAGAATTTTCTAGAATTCTTGCAAGGAAGAAAAGCCGTTAAAGACGTTATTAACTTACTCTACTTAATTTCATCTGACCATTCAAAATATATTTTATCATTTTTAAAAGAAATAAAACTCGGTTAAGTTACAGTTAATTTATTAATTTATTCGTATCACTTTTACGAATATTAATGAATTAATAGAAAACATTGTTAAGGGAAGCCTCGACATTTATCGATTCTTATAAGCATGGCATAATTCTTAGCTCGATCTTTTTTTTATTTTCCTACGTGAAAATACTTCCTTTATCTGATTATAATCACTTTTTTTATCTAGCAACATGTCTTATAAAATCATTGAGCAACACTTTTTATAATTTGTTGTCAAGATTTTTAAATAATTTTCGATACAAAAAACGATGATACGAACAGATGGAAAATATTTGTTTCTTTGAGAATATTACATTTTTATAACGTCGTATACTAATTTAAAAAGCTTAATGCTCATAATAGTTTTCAGCGCTCATTGATATTTTTTATTTAGTATTGATGTTAGGCTTTGGTCGATCAAATGTAGTTTATCCCTCAATATTATGAAATTTGTCGGTCAGATACTCATATAAAAATCGGTCCGATGCGATGTGACTTGAATTTATATCGAAGTAGATGGTTCGAGCTACAGAATCGAAATTCGGGGCCTAATTAAAGAGGCAAACAAGGCAAAACAATTAAGAGGCAATCATCGGTCGTCGAGTAACGTCATGAGCGTTTATCTATTGTTAATCATTTGTTAAGGAAAGATAGATGGAAAAAACAACAGACGGTCTTGCGTCCATGTAACATCTCTCTCTCTCTCTCTCTCTCTCTCTCTCTCTCTCTCTCTCTAAGATTCTATATACTTTATCAACGTATTTATGATGTAACATAATGTCTTCTATCATTTATCTCTAATGAATTTTAGATGTAATTTAAATAACTACACGTTTAACGAAATTCTAAATTATTTTCATCTATTTCTTTAAAAATATGATGTGACGTCACTGTTTACATTTTCTATATTTCAATGTGTTTCTACTGTTCGTAACTTTTTGCGTAGTAATACTCAGCGTCCGTATAAAATTTGGAAAGTAATTTTTTTCAATTCACTCGAAAACTTGGAAGCAATTCATTTCATTTTTATTAAGTTTAATTTTATCTACGTTTTAATTCTATTTTGCAAAATTTTATACTTAATTTTTTACGAGAAAAGAAAAATTAGAATTTAATTCTGAAAATCTCAACACATATGTTTCTAAAAAAGTAACGCGAATTAACTTAAGCGTCTTAATGAACGGTTACATAGTAAAAGCAACGAGAAAATTAGAGATTACATTCATCGAATTTATCTTCTACACTGTCAATTTTATTAAATCATTAAAAGTATTTTCAGTTTTTATAAAAGAATATTTGACATTGACAAAAAAATTTAAACTCGTAATACTTTTTCGTAAATTAAAGTAATATCCCTCTACTACTACTACTACTACTACTACTACTACTACTACTACTGCTGCTACTACTACTACTACTACTACTACTACTACTACTACTATTATTATTATTATTCTTTCAACTTTTTCACTTGTTATTAATTATTCCTTTGAAAATTCATGTAATTCGTATCCTTATAAAAGAAAAATCTATACTTATAAAAAATATTAGACTTGAACAAAAAATTCAAATTCATAATTTATTCCTTTTCATTTTCGTACTTAATGGAATAGTAGCTGAAAAAGAAATACCTTATCTTTATTACAAGAATTTGTAATGCAATTTTCTTTGAGGATGTGGTGTCTATGAATTTTTAACGTGAATGTCATGTTATATATTTTGTCATAACAACATTTGTTATCATTAAGATTACTTATATTTATAATGGGCTTTTCCTTCGAATTTTGTTAAAGAGTTCAACTCATTCGGATTATGAGAAAGTGATGTGTTCCCGTATTCAAATACATTCGAGTTTATTTTAAAACCTTTTTAAAAACTTTACAGAAGTGTGAAAGATTAATTAAATTTTTATAGTTATTTTTTCTTCGTATATCTCCAGAATTATATATATATTTATTGATTAAAAGTGTATGGAAAGTACAAATATCAACGTATTTATCGAGTATCATAAAAATTGCTATGTATAATTATTCTATATAATTATAGCTACTACTAATTTTAATTAAAAAATTATATCATTTATTTATAAAAACAGGTATATTTTAGAACTTCTTTAGGGCGTAAAAACATTTTCGGTTTTCCAAAAAAAATTTCTACTTCTGCATATTAACGTATATCTTTTAATAATGATTTTCGGTTTGTTATTTCAATCACAAATTATTGATCACACGTACTGTAATCTTCAGTCATGAATTTCAATTGCACCGCCCATGTGAAAAATTATTGTTGATGCACGTGGTTATAACACAAAGGTCAAATTGAATAAGAATACTTTGTATTGATTTATATTGACATTATTTTTGAAATATTTCAATACCATTTATCTTATAAAACTTTCTTTGTTATCATTCACTAGAAATATTCTTCGCATTAACCTTTGAATACCAACCAGATTAATGCAATCAAATTAACTTGAATGATAATGTTACAGTTAAATTTATCGTAGCATAGAATGGAAATTTTTGATTAATTATTATCTAGTTATATCATTTTTACTATTATCGTAACATTATTGTTATGTAAGATACGTTTATCTAAAAACGTATCTGAACGTTTTCTGTCTGCTGTCAATGTTATTTTTCACAATATACTATAAATAACAAATATAAAATTTAAAAGTCTTAAAATATGCAATTCTTATTTTGCAAGGTAAAAGATATTAACATACAAATACCATGAATTATTTATGTAATGAGGGTAGAAAAATAATTGTTGTGAAAATATAATATGCGTATATATATATATATATGTACATAATAAGGTTAAAATGTTCGAAATTAATTTATCTTCAAATTATTCTATATTAAATAACATGCTTAAGTACTACAATATTAATTTCAAATCAACAATTGTATTATAACTAATCAGAAATATTTGTACTCTTTTTCTTCCTTTCTCTGTAATGTAATTTCGTTTATTAAGAAAATTATGTTATCATTTAATTTTTAAAAAGTCAAAAAATTATCGTAAATTTATGAGTTTATATGCAATTTCTGGATATCATAGATTACGTATTGCACACAATCTAAAACTATGTCTTTGCTAACTTCATAGTTTATAATATTATAGTTAAAAAGATTTTTACTTTGAAGCTGAAGATCAATCTATATTAGTTAAATTGTAATTTATATTATTACCCTGAATAAAAGGGTAAACTTTTCAATATTTGTCGATAACCCAATTACTTATTCTTAGAGTGAGAAAAAAGTCGAATTCGTAAGTTTAACAAGAGTATGAAGTCTGCAACGTTGGAGTTACAACGAAATTTTAAAAATCCATTTTTTTTTTTTTTTTTTTTTTTTTTTTTTTTTTTTTTTTTGAAAAAAACTATAAATAGTTATCACGTATGATTCAAAACGTTAAAATAATAGATTTAAAATAATTAAAAAACACTCAAAAACCACCCTCACGAGGGGGTGAAAAGGTTTCGAAAAATCGTAACAAAGGCAATTTTATTATTCCTCTAAATTTTATCAATTAGGACAATAGTTTATAAAAGAACTACTACCAAAATAAAAATTGAAAATAAAATCGCGACCGAACGGTACTTGAACCAAAATACATTGAGAATATATTCTGTAAATGTGGTCGCCCGTCATCGAATGCACATGCACTCTTATGCGTAGATGCATACGGGCCACATAAGATTGTTTATAACGGATTCCCCTAAGACATTCCACTACATTTCTTTGGAACATCTTGTATTCTAAGCTTAACGATCCGCACGAAAGGATTCGTTTATGAAAATCGCGCTGGAAATTTATGTTTCGTATGTTTAAATGCACATGCACCCTTATACACGCGAGCATACGGGCCGCCAAGATAATTAATAACGAATTCCCCAACGACATTCCAGTAAATTTTATTCGTGTACATCGCGTGATTTAAGATTATCGATACATACGAAAAGATTTGTTTACCAATTTCGCGCCGAAAATTGGTGTTACGTACTTTTGAATGCACACGCAGTTTCGTACACGTGAGTACATGGGTACATCTTACATACTTCATAACGAAAGATTAGAAGCATATGTTCGCATGCGTGCGTGCGTACGTATGAAACCTTTTAGGACAGAAAACGGTAGTATATTTTATTTATTTTATCACTCATTATTTTGTTAAAAAAATTTAATTTTTGCAATTGTTCAAATGCTAGCTATAAAAGTTTTCTTATATAATCGTATAATATTTACCTGGAAGCGGTACGGATACGTTGAAATTGAAGCAAAAGCGTCTATGGAAAAATCGAACGAGTTGGAAAATTGAAGAAATCGAGGAATATTTTGTCCATTTATGTAATGTCCTCTTGATTCTTCTGCGATTCAAGCGCATTTAACATGGCTCGTGTTGTGTACGCGATGATGTTTAACTCCTCTCGAGCAGGGAAATACTTTGCCGCTTTGCAAAATGGCGGAATTCGTTAGCTTTTCATCCAAGTGCTAGAATCAATGGAGCCTCGTCGATTTGGCCGCTTTGCACGCGTCAAACAAACTGTTCCCATCGAATTTCTTCTCACCTCTTAATACGCTTAAACTCACCTCGATAATACGCGGATTCGCGTATTATTTTCGCGTTTTCTTTTTACGAGTTTTCGATGCCTTACAATGGCAATGTAAAAATTTTGCGCTTGTCCAAATGCAAAGCAAATAAAACGGATGCAATCAAAACATTAGAAACTTTGAAATATGAACCATTTTGAAACGACGCTTGCAAGTTACAATAAGTTGATAATAAGAAATGAGTGAAAAATAAATTGTTCACGCTATTCGTGCGCAGGGCTCGCAATTTACACGCAATTTACACGCAATTTACACGCAATTTACACGCAATTTACACGCAATTTACACGCCTACGTCGGAGACTCACCGACTTACTGGATTTTAGCTTTTCACATTCCTAAGCTGTACAATGTGTTGGAATCCTAAAGTTTTAACCAAAAAATGCATCAACGCGATAAATACCGCGAAGAGGCGGAATCGTCAAAACACAAGAGTCGAGTTTGAACTTCAACGAATCGGAAGGTCGTTCGTCAGGCTGCATACGCGCGCGTGTGTGCGCGTGCGCGTGCGCGTGCGTGCGTGCGCGTGCGTGCGTGCGCGTGCGTGTGTGTGACTAACGCGCGTGCACCAACTCACTTGCAGCGCTGTTTTCTCGGAAATGACTCTCGCGGCCTCCCCGACCGAAACTTTTCCAACACCTCCGTTGCACTTTTACAACGCATAAAAAAACTCGAATAAAATTTCAAATAACAATAAGCAATCGCCTGAACACCCGTGAACACTCGAATTCGGAACATTATTTTTAACAACTTTATTCCTAACGCTAAGATTCTAAAAACGTAACAACCCTCATGCGCCTATCGAAACATCTAACAAACGCGCTTTGATTCTTAACTAAATACGTGCCTCAACGGTTTATTGCTGCTAATTACTGTGACTCGTACAAATTCCAATATAACATTCCGTTATACGTGTGGGATTTTTCGTTCAAACTTTTCAAACGATAGAAACGCAATTCTACCTTTGCACAATCGCTAAAACATCCATAAATTCGGGATGAAAAATAAGAAAGTTCATAATTTAAAAAGTCCTTCGTTCTACAAGCGATTATTAATAATAATTGCGACGTGTACGAGTACGTGTACCGGATCGTCCGCCAACATCAATCGCCTTACGATTATAAAAGTGTCGCATTAGCGAATAAATTTATGCGAATGGCAAAGTTTATCGAGATAATATCACTGTGGGTAACATAATCTTAGAAAAAAGTTTCGATTCAAAGCGAGTCACATTCCAGAAAATGTATGGTGGAATGTCCTAAGGGAATTAGTTGTAAACAATCTGATCTTACGAGTGCATGTGCATTCGATGACGGGCGACCACATTTACAGAATATATTCTCTAACATATTTTTCCTCGTGTTCTGTAAAAAATTGATGTAAATAATAAAATTTTTTGTTTCATAGCGGTTTTTGTACAATAGTGTACCGTGGCTCGCGCGTAATGAAAACGTATGAAAAGTAATGTTCCATCCCGATTTTATTTACAATTTCTTTTTGGAGCAGTTTTTTATATAAACAATTATCCTCGTCAATAATATTAATTGGAGTAATAAAATAAGATTAATATCGAGATTAATAAAAATTAGATAAACTATTTGGATGCAAATTTAATTTTCATTGCTTGAAGTTCATCCGTGAAGCTGTATTGAATGATCTTTACCATGATAGATATCGTATTCTTTATGAAACAAAGATTTTGGCCAAGTAGAATTACGACTTAATGATGACTTTCAGTTACAGAAAATCATTATTTTTATAACATTAATTGACTATTCACAACGTAGATTATGGAGCATCAATTTCGCTGTAAGTCATGGTAGGTGCTATAAGGATAAGGACAATTGGATCCTGTTTTTAACTTTGTATCGCGTAGAAAATCGGGAACGTGATTTTAATTATCTATTTGAATATAGTGATCTAGTTTCTTAAACGATATAGTTATGGTGACGGAGTTTCTCTGTAGTTTGAAACGAGGATAAAGCAGGCCATTGAGTAAAAGGTTGAATATGTCGGAGTTTCAGTCCGTCATTATTTTATTTTCATATATCAAGCGTGAACGTTTATGTCAGTGGTCAAAATAAAATTCCATAAACTTGAATTACATATATTGCAGTTAATATCCACATTCATTCATTCATCGATAAACCGAAAATAGAATTTGGTAGAATTGGGCTTGCCTGTTATAAGTTAATGCGCAGAGCCGAAGGACTTTACTTGATCAATAGCCAAACTGTCTAGCGCTTAATGTCATAATGGTTATAACCGTGCTTATGATTATAGTCATAATCCACCACCTGAAGATTGTCTAACAATCTGAAGTATTTCATCAAATACTTAAGATTTTCTTACAAATATAACGAGTTGAATACCAAGGCTTATCTTTAAAGTTATATAACAAAGCGTAGGCTGATAGAATTGAAATGTACATCTCCGACATGTTTAAAAGCTGTAATTTTTACTAAGAGATTGCTTTTCATTGTTTCAATCACAGTGCTTAAGAAGGAGAGAAACTTTACAAATACTTTGATTCTTATAACGATATCAACTTTTTGAAATGAGGCAAAATTTAGACCATACAATTTCTTTCATTCTCTCTCCGTGTCTTTTTTCAACTAAGAAATATTAGAAGCTCGCAGTATTGAAAAATTTTTAAAATTGATTAATTTCAACTTGATTTTCAATTGAAAAGAAACGTTCATATATTGTGATGGACTAATTTGTTTATTCAACTAATGAGAATGTCACGTTACTCGGAACGAAGGCTCTGTGAAGTTATTTCAAGTTTTTACGTTTCAACGGAAATTTATATTCAATTTTCAAAAAATATACTAATATTGGAAGAACCGCACCAATTAAGTAACTCCCATAAATTCATCAGATTTTTCGCGTACGTTTGCTTGCATCGTCCAATTGATTTAGTTTCTAGTAAATAACAATATACAATTTATTGATGTAACCAAAGTTTGGAAGCTTTGTGTAATATATACATATATATATATATATATATATATATGTATACATATACATATATATACATATATATACACTTTGATTTCACCGAATATTAGATTGTTTAAAAATCAAAGATAATTATTGAGCATTTAACTATCAGCGTACGCGTATTAATTCATTGTTGGAAATTAATTTATATATTTTCTTTTCTTTCTGTATTAAGCGTGAATAATCCTTAATATATTTCTTAAAATATCCAATTTTAAAAGATGTTTAATTTTTTTTATATTCTTTTGTAATAATTATCGAGCTTTACAAAAGGTAATTGATTTAATATAATAAAATACGTTTCTATACACAAGATGATGTAAATAAAATGCTTTGAAAGTACTCAGTGTGCATACTTTGTTAAAAACTTGAAAAACACGCGAAAAGAAAACCTGAAAACTAATTTAAACAATTAAAATTACTATTCAGCTTATGTGCCAAAAAGTGAAAAAACACAAATAAGTGTAACCAGTATAATAAATATAATGAAAGCAAACTTTTAATACCGCGAATAACGTTTAACATTTGAAAATATTCATTCGTGCAACAATCCATGGAATCTACTAAGCTGCATCATCCTAAACTTCGCATCAGTAAGTTAGAAATAAGTTCTTGAACAACGATAGATATTTAGACAATGAGCGATATTCAAGTTTACATGCACTATTAAGATAAATTAATAAATTCATATTTCTGCTTTCATTTCCGTTTAAGAATTTAATTCAAAACTCTTCCAATTGTATAATTATTTTCTCATTCGTTCAATGAAATCTACAAGTATGACAAGTATGACCTTTAATTTCTACGCAATTTGTAGTTTGTAAACAATGTTGCATATAGTTATATGCACATACGTTCACAAGCAAAATATAAATCTTCTGGAAAACTTTACGAAATATGAAAAAATAGAAACTGTTATTATTATTACTGGATTATTATTAGACGAAATTCAGATCCCAAGTTCTTTCTTTCCAGAAAATATAAGTTTGCTATCGATGTATTAATGATGTATATTAATTGTGAATAATCACAAAAGAAATTAGACTGAATTAAATAGTTGGTGGAGAATGATAAATTGACATGCAGGGTTAATCGTACGACTTTACGTTTGCTCTAAAACTTCTTAATCCTCGGCAGGTTCTCTATGACACTTGCATGCTTTGTCCCCTTTGCCTGCTAATCTAGATACCGGCCTTCATGAATTTGACACTCTTCACACATATACTTGTATATATTCGTATCGTATATAGGTGTTTGTATTGTTAGTGCTCCACTGATATTTTATGGGTATTAATTTGCAATTAATTTCACGAAAGATAAATATAACTTTATTTGAAACTATTTGAATATAAATATTAATTGTCTTAGTCGTCTAAGTTTTTGGAAATTTAATTCCAAAATTATTGGCGCAAATACATTTAACTTACAAAAATTGTACACATATATGTATTAAATGTTTACTATTAGTTGACGATGTGGGCTTATATTTATTCTTTCTACAATAGTTTACCTTAATTTGTAATATATATTCAAAAATATGTATTCACTCGCAAGTGAAAACAGTAACAAATTAATATTGATATTAAGCCAAAATTCAATTCTCGAAATCTGTATTCCGTATGAACTTGATCTATATCTTGCAAATATAACCAAAATTAATTCACGATAATTTCTCCGAACTATGCTCTTTTCCTAACAATACTATGTTGTTGGTCTATTCATAAAATCGACATTTTCTTCTTCGTATATATCAAGACAGTTCTGTAATACTAGAAGTCGATAAGCACGATTAGTTTTAAAGTGTGAAAAGTACTGTGTAACGATAATGCAGTAGAAGTAATGCGTGAATATAATCGATACGATTATGATAAGGCAAAAAGAGGAAGAACTTGAAGGACTTTGAACAGTGACCAAAGAATCCGAAGAAAATAAATAAGGGATGGGAAGTTGCAAGCTCTAAGGAATACGATAACTAGAATGTTGAAGCCACTAACGCTGTTTAAGTAAAACAATCATCTTCGCGAAAAAGCTCTGAATGCATTTAGATGCGAAAGAATGGCATCGAACTCAAGATCGCGGATACATCACGTAAATCAATGAAAAAAGAGAATTTTTAAATGCACAGGCCTCTTTCGGATGATCAATTATTGATCGAAATCCTTTAAGAAAATTAATATTTCAAATTCGATTGCTTTACACTTCAAAAAAGTTCAATTACTTTATTGCACAAGTGTACGACAATGGTTAAGATGATGAAATAAAATTGAGATTGGATGGCTACTAAAGGGACACTATACACAAGCAATAGATGTACAATCATTTTCAAAAGATATTCGAGATTGCGAATAAAGTGCTTTCAGTCGACGACATCAAATATCTTATTGTTGACTTGCGATCATGTGACAAATGCGATACACTAATTTATTACGGTTTCTTTAAAATATTTATAGATAATACGTGACGCTATAGTTATAAAAGTTTCAAAAGTAATTACATAATTACTTGCATAATTAATAAATTAATCGAGCAATTTTCAAGCAATAAAGTTAACGCAACTACGACAATACACGTTAACTTTCAAAATAATAAGAAAAATTTTAATATTTTTGGCATAAAGAAATATCGATAACTTAGAGCACAAGAATACGTGACTGAATTTGTTGAACTAAACTTGTTGAAATATTATCATAAAGAATTAATAATCATCATAGTGGCGGTGGATATCAGATTTAAGGACGTATAGTATGGATTGTATTAGTCGGTTTAAATCAATTAGCATATCTGAGATATCTGTAACACTTGTTGCTATTGATCTGTTTGCATGGTCACTTTGTGGTATGGCGTATTCGGGGTATGGTAAAGAGAGCATGGGTTCTTCTGTTGTTTTTCCTTCGTTAAATTCTTGTGCATTAGATGTGTATCGTGCTGTAGCCAGGTTGTTTGCAGCCTTCATTATCCTCTTTCTTAGTTCCAAGTTAGTCAAACCAGATGGTAAGCAGACGCAATAATGGATTGCTAATAATGTAGGTGGAGGATCTATAAGGTGATTCCAATGATCCTCTCTCCATCTAGCCATTATGGAGTGATGTTCAGGATGTCTTTTGCGAGTACGTCCAAGTAAATAATCCATTAATTGTGTTGGGACAGAATAAAACAGACCATTTTGTAAATCTGATGGCTGATTGCTACTTTCAGGGGATGTGGTTTGTAGTATTGGAGCAGATATTAATTCTGTATCCGTTGACAACTCATGTGATGACACTGATGTTACTTGTGCCGTGGTTACAATGGTTCCTGATGTCGATGGACATGGTTCATCCATAATGGATGACTCCTTACTACACTCTTGTAAGCTGGTCAATTGGACACTTTGAGACTCTTCTGACATGGATTCGTTGGAGTGGATGGTAACAGAGATTTGATTGGTCCTTGCTTGGTTTTTTTTTTGGTTCCGTCTCCTGCGTTTGGATCCTATCTTATGGTTTTTGTTGTCGTAAGGTCCTCCGCCCCCTTCCATGGGACTTTTCCGGCCTAGGCAAAAAACGTTATTAATAAGTATATAAATATATACATGGTAATAATAGATTATACATAAGAATAATAAAGTAAAAACCATTTTTTTTTAGAAAAATTGTTTATAGAAAATATTCTTATGGGTGACTTATGACTCAAGGGATCTAAATCTTCCATTATTAATAGCTTTTACAAAGAGGTTGTAAATAAGGCATAAATCATCATTTGTATACAAATAAATGTATTCGAAACTTTATGTGCACATTAATTAATATTGAAATAAATAAAATTCTTTTCAATCGTAAAACACTGTCCGGATTTCCAAGAATATGAATTATGCAATTTTTCATATTTTATATTTTAAAATCTTATTTTAACTATTACATAATAATTTATACCTCCTTTTACTAAAAAAACTTATAGCGATCTATTAACAAAAACTATTTATTTTTACTCCTGTTCATTATTGTTTTCGTAGTTTTTAAATCTTTTATTAACTTTCAATTTTAAAGAAAATATTGCATATTCAACAACAATCTATTACTCTTTAAAAGAAACATAGCTTTCAAAATTCAAGCCAGGAATTATGTGAGTATAGGTACTTGAAAAAGATATATGATTTTAAATATTTTATAATTTACGTAAAAAGAAAACTAATTTACCTTTTGAAAAATAGTGCTAAATACTTTTACTAGTTATTGACGCAATAATGTTTTATTCTCTCGCTCTTACATATTTAATAGTAACGTATTTTAATTTTGAATTTTAGTTTGCATCTTCTTGATTATTCATGCAGTTATAATTAATTATCGATATAATATCGCTGTAAATTTAAATACTCATGTATCGGTAAATGATACTAGAAGCTTTAAACTTAAAATATGAATATTTTCTTAATTAATAGTGTAATGCATAAGTAAAGTAATATTAAAAAACATTTAATTCATGTGGAAATAAAATTTCCTCGTAAATGTAATTAAAATATTTAAGCGTACATATGGAAAAAAATTTCTTTAATACTACATTAAAAGACAATTGCTAAAAATAAAATATAGTTCTTACGAACTAGTTATCATATGAATCCTTACATCTGTCGTGTATAGTTGAATATAAACTGTTACTATGAATATAAAAACGAAAAGCATACAAAGATAATGAGTCAGATTATATATTAATAAAAGGAAAATTAAGGCAATTCATTTTTAAATGAAATACTGGTTTTCATCTCTCTCTCTCTCTCTCTCTCTCTGTCTCTCTCTCTCTCTCTGTCTCTCTCTCTCTCTCTCTCTCTATCTCTCTGCTTAGCTCTCTTTACACGTACATACATAATGCAGATAAAAGGCCTAGGAATAATCATTGAAAAGATTAAAATAAATTTGCTTAAATTATATAAAATATCATACGTGTAACTACACTTATAAATATAAATCATTGCAATTATTTATATTACGTTAAAAAATTTATACTAAACAAAAAATGTTGTATACGTACTCAAATATAATGTATTGTATAAAATTTTCGAAAAAGCGATATTTTTCAAAATATTGTTACGCGAGTATTAGAAAAAACTATATTAAAACATTTATAAGGTTATAATAGAATAATTAACACTTTTAGATAACTCTCTTAATCACATATTTCAAGCTCGATATTTTTAAGGTTTTTTACGATTCTATTCAAACTTGTAATATTGAGAAAGTACTCATACTTGTACAATTCTCGTGGTAATTATCAAATACCGAATGGATCAAGGAAAATGTAAAAAGTTGTAAAAATGTGCCAAGTCCCCATTCGGAAAACTTAACACATGTATATTCTAAAGTCTCATAAAATGCGTCATACGTATGTGTGCGTGTATCCTAATTTGCAATGTCAATCAATTCGGTCTCCTTAAATCAGTTAATCCAGAAGCTTACGGGCTCAATAATTTTCAGCCATTGGTTGTAATAGCCATATCGTGCACTAAAGCCAATGACATTAGTTCCTTAAGGCACCTATGAAAGCCCAGAATTGAATCAAACCATATACATGCACTGTACTTCATTTCGGTATTGCAAGTTAAAATATCGTAAAAACATTCATGCGGTAAAATCATTTAAATATACGTCTAATGTAGTCAAGTCAAAGCCAAGACTTCATAAATCCGCAGATAATGTAATAAATAAATATAATAATTTTATTTATAATAATCAAGCGTTTAAACGTTAATCCGTTGAATGAAATACTTTTTCCCCAATTCCTTAAACTCGATTATAATACTTTATAAATCACATGCAATATTAAGCTGTAGTTTCTTAAATATTTTGAAAGACGCTACGCGATGTTATTATTTGCGTGAACATTGTCGCTCAACCAAATCAATAAGCTTTTTGAATTTAACCACAGTGAGACTATATGAGTTATTATGTAATAACTCATACATAGAGGCAGACTTAAACACTTTGATACATTACTTTTATACGGGCTTAAAATTTCATTGAAATTCAACATTTCGATTAATCGACACTGAGCACGTATTTATCATAAATTTCTCGCGTTTTAGAAATCATTAGGCGTATTGAAATATTTCGACTTTCTTAGCAGAAAAATATTTTGCTTTAAGCACAACGTATTATATGCGTAAAAGAAATCGTATAAATAAACGGATATTATCCAAGTTTAGCCAAGAAAAGATAGAAATAAGGATGTTAAATGTGACGTTTTACATCTGGAATTCAACTAACGATGAAACTGCGAATGTTTACGATTTAAAGAGTAATCATTAGGATTGGGACTTCGAGCTCGTTCAATGGAAGGAATTGGAATCGAAGTCGAAGTCAAACTTAAATCATGTACAAGCGAAAAGCGAGAATAGTTTCAAAGCCGAGAGAATGCTTAAATCTAAAAGCCGGCATTGCATCTCTAACCTAAAACTTGTTCAATCAAACGAAGTAATTTCGAATCTTATTTATAAGACCTAGCGCACGATTATCGTAAACAAACCTTTAGCATTGCACTTTAACTCCGAAATGTATAATTTTTGTTAGCCGTGCAGCAATTAAAAAATGTGTAGAGCTGTATAATCTATTCCAAATTCATAAGTATAACATCTTAGGAACGCGATCGCAGGTCAGATCTTAACGGGAATAATACAAATACCTGGTATAAATTTTCCGATTTACAAAATTGAACGAAATCCTGTACATAAAGTATCTACTTTCGGCAGCCAATGCCCTACTTGGAAATCCTTGATTTAAGATCCAAACGTTCCTTATCCCGAGCTTGCCAATGCCACAAATTATCCGACGCGTTGTCGTTCGTGGTGCCGAGAATTATTTGAATTTGGCAGCACCGTAAAGTCGCGCGTTTGAAGCGCGTTTGAAGGACAAATAAATGCTTCGAAAGAACATAGAAAATAAACAAAGGCAAACGAGTGGTTGTTCGGTCGCAACGTAACTCGGTTTATGCGCAGCGTCATTGAATCATCTCCCTCGAACGCTCTTTGCATTCTTATTACTTTATTGCCCGCGCTAACTACCAGCGCTCGCTTTTTCCTTTTCCCTTCTGTGTCTCGCAGTTGCGAGTAAATTGCAACCAGCTTATGCGCGAGCCGTAGCTAATGGATATTTATTGAAACATGCGCAGGCGACAGATGCTATCCTGCCGCACTGCTTTGCATCTCGGTTTACTCAGTGAACAAACTTCGGAAGGTGAAAAACTCCGTATCTCTTCTGGTTTCTCATGCGACTGTCATATTTCGGTGCACGAATTTTCCTTACTTTGGCATAAAATCAATTGACGAATCATTCGCAAGAAATCATTTACGGATGTTTATTGTGAATCACGAGGTAGAAGCAAAAATTTAACCAAAATTTTTATACTTCATCATTGCTAATCCATAACTTGCAGCTGTGGAAAGCAATTTAACGGTCTCAATACAAGGAATGAACGCAATAAATTCATCGTACGGAAATAAATAAGAGTCGCTCGTAATAACTCTCGTGGATTATTTCTAATAATCTACGCGCCTGTAATTCACGAAAAGTGTGAGAGCCCTATCGGTGATAACGGTAACGTTATTGCGAAATGTTGATTAAGTAAATAACACGTGCATTAACGGTAAATGATGATATACCGCGTAGCTTTGCGTAAAGTTTTTAACGTTGTCATAAAGATTGCATTAAGCATAAAATTTTCTTATGCAGACTCGTAGGTATAAAAGTGTATCTGTAGTAGTGTAAAACGACGACGCCTGTCGAAGAGCCGAGATTTATCTTACCTTATTCTTACAATATGGATTTTGCGCTGCCTTTTTTGCTTATCAATTATTCCGTTTACACGAGTTTTAGCAATAACTCAACTTACTTTCTAACCCAAGAGGATGTAAAGACCAACCGGAAAAAAAACTACATTCTTTCTACTTCTTCAAAATTCGTACAAGAAATTACTCGTCGGAGATTCCCAGTCGAATTCTTTTTGCCAGGATTTCACGAATTACGCGAACGCAAGAGGTTTTTTCAATCGATGTAAATCGCTGCTGTTTCGTCTTATTCGTGGTAATACGCCCGAGTGAATAAAATGTTGTCGAATATTAAGAATAAAAGTAAAATTTCGATCGTTTCAACGCAATAATGATAATGATTTTCGACCGATGTTACAGACGCGCATCGAATTGGAATTTCCAGCTCAAAGAAGAAGAAAAAAAAGAAAAAGAAAAAAAAAGAAAGAAAGAAAAAAAGAAAAAAAAGAGACTAATAAATCAGTTATAAAATAAAAAATACATTAAATATGCAAGTATAAACTTAAATATACATTCGTTTTTTCATTTCCTACGATTGTCAGTCTTAATGTTTAAATTTCAATTTTACATATGAATATTGATAAAGAACGCTATGAAAAAAGTTCTGGGAGGGCCTATTATATTATAATAAATAGTCAACAGAACTCGAACGAGCATCCGGCAAATTCCTTAGCACCGCGTTAAGATAAAACAGAGTTTTGGTATTTTAATCCGTATACTACAATCCCAGCCACACCAATTATTATGAAAGGTTTTAAAAAGCAGCATAAAAAAGATACCGAAGTTCTCGATCGGATGCTTATCGCTATCCCAAATACGTAATTACGTAATTACGTAACTGGATACGGAGATACGGTGTCAAGCGCCCGTACGGCGTAGATCGTCTACGTAAATTCAAGAGCCCGTGTAATGTAATGAGATCGCCACTCGAGTAAGTCATCAAAGTCACGCGGAAGTCTATAAAAGCAAGCAACTAAGTTCACCGTGAGCACGGTTATAAGGCTTCCTGGTAAATAGCTAGTATTATAAGTACGGTCCTCTTATCGACGATTAAAAGCGAAGGACCAATGGCAGCGGCAGCAGCTGTGCAGTAATCAATTTCGCTTAGGCACAAATTATCTCATGTTTATTCGAACCCAGCACGAACGAACCGCTTTTCACGCGACCTTCCACGTATGAAAACTCCCACATTAAAACAATTAATTGAAAAGTGTCCTTTCGGTAATTAAGAAAATTGGCTGCCGCTTAAGCTTCGTATACCCAGTTTGATAAACGATTTGTGCTCACTCTGATTTACTACAATACTTGAGTTATAATATTTGAGGAGGCACTGTATTAATTTGTAATATCGCAATGGTTTTATCAGTTTTATCACAGCTTTTAATAAATTAAATCACAATTTCATACGGTATGCGCACTTAATACAATGATGGTCATATTTATTATGATGGATAATGTACGTCATATATTATCAACGTGGGATAGTTTAATTTATAACATTTATAAATTACTGGTATTTATTCATTTAATTCGTATTTTCTAACGCCGTTACTAGAAAATTTACAAAAAAAAAAAAAAAAAAAAAAAAAAAAAAAAAAAAAAAATTGTAATGCTTTAATTAGTTATTCGCAACAAATTTATTTCCAACAAAATATGGAATAACGTTTAAATAAATTTTGTATTTTGTGTAAGATATACTGTGCAAACATAAACAAACTCAACAGAAGACGGATCTTTTCTTCAACGTAATACTTATCTAATTCCAGATAAGAAACATGTACACTATTTATGTATACGTCGAGTTGAAAATAAGTTTGCACTTTGTTAAAAAATATACGTATTCTTAAAGTCTTTCAGCCATTTTTTTAAGTGTTGAATATTTTATTAAAAATAGTGAAATACCACAGACATAAGAACTAATTATTCCTTTAAAAGCAAACATTGTATTTAATACCATTAAAAAGAAAAGAAAGAATATTAAAATAATCCATACCAATATTTACCAATACGAAGATAAAAAAATACCTTACGCAAATCTTTTCCCGCATACTGTGTCATAATCTAATATATTATTACAATTTAACGTGTTTTTATTCAATGGAATTTTCATAAAGTGTTCATTTAACAACAAACGAGAATTAAAATAATAAATTGACTCTTGATAATTTGGCTTTACCATAATTCTTTTTATATTGATGACGTATATTTTAAGCAAACTTGTATGTAACTTGTACATACCTAACTGTAATTTTAATTTTGTTTTTCTTATTAAATTAAATTAAAATTAGTCAAACGCCTACTTTTAAAATTCTTTTGAAATTTTATATTTTTCTTTTTGTAAATTTATTATAATAAAAAAACAAATACACGTTGACAAATACGTTTTTCAGTAATAATAATAATAATAATAATAATAATAATAATAATAAATCAATATTTATGAAAATGTAAAGAATTATCAACCATTCGTGTTGTAATATTTAAAAAGAAAATTATTTTTGTAGAATTTTTAAGCGGCTGAACCTTTTTTACTGTTCTTCATTCGTTACTTGAATTATAATGACGCGGTTTTCTAGTATTTAAATTTATTTCAATTCAACTTAGCGAATCACTTTAGTTATTTTGAAAATCACCAATTTAAACATTACGACGTATAATCGGAGAAAATTACATCAACCCTCGTTAACCCTTATGGGCATTATCAAACAGTCACCCGCGTTTATCACAGTAATCAAAATGGAATCAATCCGAACGAGTCTACGACGTAAAGTCTACGACGAATCAAAACTCACCCGCAGCCTTTAGACTCGAACAAAGAAACTTTTTCCGTATTTCAGGGTTTGAGAAAATATTTGGAAACGTGTATCTATTTATTGAACTTCTGCTCGCAGAACGAGAATACGAGAATTGCCACGGTTACATCCTTGTCGATAAAAACTCATCGTGTAACCGACGATGCGACACATGTGTATCCTAAACCAATGGAACTAGCGGCTATTGGCGCAGCCAACCCATGTCGATTTATATTTAAACAATTTCTTACTTGAGTACACGTACGCGTACGTAAGGAAGTTAATCATCAATTGATCAACCACACTTACCACTAATGCCTCGTAGCTACGGTGCGAAAATGGATACGATGAAAATATATTTTCGAAATTCCTAAGAGTTCAATTGTTTGCCATTACTTTATTTCACTTGCATGATAATTTGAAAACTTGTGTTGAAATATGCGAATCTCCGATTGTGAAATGTTGTAATTAAATTATAGAGTAGTCGGAATTATTTAAAAATGTAGTGGAACATTAATAGAAACATAACTGAAATAAAACTGCATTTATACGACTTAACCCAAAAATAAATTTACAGAAATATACTAATGTAATAATATAGGATATAAATATAATAATATAGGACTCAACGATGTATTTATAATTAGTTTCTTGGTGGTTCACCGACGAATCGCTAATTCATTTCTTGTTCAATAATATGTATTACGCTTTGCTTGTCAGAAATAAAATAATATGTAGGTGCTACTTCATTTTAATCTTCAACTGTGTAACATTATGGACCTGGGTGTAGTTAATAAATATATTTTTCTTATGTAATTTGTATTACAAGTAAAAATGTACATAGCGGTTTATACATTTAATATCTTACGAGCGTATGCATACAAAATAAATTCAAATTTTGAATTGTATGAAGTTTTTGATGTTAACGTATTTACATTACGTAATTAAAAAATACGCTGACGTGCTTTTATGTACATTGATTTGTAAGTATCCAGCTAATTAAAATAATCAAATATATGATATTTGAAAAGAATTTTCGAATTTGAAAGTTCGTTTTGAAAAATATAATACAGTCTTAAATTGTTGTTTAAATTCAACTTTGATTAAAAATCTTGATGAGTATTATCATAATTATAGTGCCACTATAAATACAGATCTTTATTCAATGAGCTAAGAAAAGTGATAAAGATGGGAGCTTTTGAAAAATCATGACTTATTGTATTCTTCCCGAGCAAAATATTGTACAAATAGGTTCAGTTCAGACGTTGTGAAGGATTCAGAAGTAGTATTGCAGAAATTACAAGTACAAATACAATTACAATGAGAAAACGCCATTGACTAGTAGTACTCAAATCAATTAAGAAGCAACAATTAACAATGTTAACATAAAAGAATTACGTACAAAGGCATTATCAAGTTATCGGAAATACACAGAAGGATGCTTTTGGAACAGAAGTGAACTGACGCGCGCTGGTACTCGTGACAACCCGTGACAACCCGTGACAACCGCGCCACGCGGGTTTCGATCTGTGAAGTGACTCATCCGGAGTCCGACGGGTGAAGGTCCGGAGGGAAGGTTCGGAGTTTCCCGCCAAAAACGCCGCCGTGGTGGTTGGAGCGGCACATCTTATTAATGAGCTTTCCGGTTATTGGAGCGGCGAAGTTCGGGCATTTCAGAAGTGCCCGCCAAGGTCCAAGGGGAGTTGTGCGAGAAAGGCGAAAGAGAGAGAACCGACCCGCTGGAGAACATTTCGCGGAGGCGTTGGCTGGCAACTTTAAAGAATACGTGGTGTTTTTCTCTCATTATCAGGACCCACTCACTTTTAACTATCCACTCTTATCAGAACTTACGTACGAAGGAATAAACCACCCTTGTTAAATAGGGCGACGAACCTATTCAACGATCCGGACGACCTAAAAAAGATCAGCCGGATCCAGCATTGCCAAAAGAAACCTTGATAAAAGGTGGCCGTTTATTAAGACAATCGTCAAAAGCAGAGAAAATGTCATTTACACCTCGATAAAAAACGAGTTACGTTATCTGTGAATACATTAATGACTGGAAAAGTAGGCAACAACTCCGCTTAGAATAATAATCTATAATCTTTTCAAAGATTACTAATGAGACATTTAACGATTGTGGGCAAAGAAGAACACTATCCGTCTTTAGTAGCTCAATAACAGTGCTCCACATTACAGATATCAAGTATAGGAACTAGGACAACTCCAAGCATGTACGGCACAAGTGCCTACAAGCTCCATAATCTGTACGACGAAAACCTACCACCGATTAGAGTGGTAGGAAGTAAGTGCTCTTTCAAAAACCCTGAGAAAAGAGCTTGAACTTGTCGAACGTGAAACAACATCCACCACCACTAAAGAGAGAAGGCTCTCGATATATATCGTCTCCTTCGACAACTGTTACGAGGGAAATTGTATAATGCAATCCGTCCATCTCAGGGAAACAGTTCAACACAGTCCGCTGATAGCTGATACGGTGGAGTTAAGGACTCGTTAAGAACCAAGGGGAACACTTTCCTTTGGCAAGTTATTTTTCAAAAACTTGCAAAAATTAGAATAGCTACAAAGGAATTAGATTTTGACATATAGAATCTCTTTTGAAATTTTATGATTGAAAATGTCAAAGAGTAATGCGACCTATTTTAGATAGATAACTCACGTGCCTAACAATTAGAGGTGAGTAGATCTGGTTATCCGATAACCAAGATCAAAGACTGATGTGACGTCGAAATGCATGAAAGGTAAGCAGATTGTTAACGTGATCAAAAGGCGACGTATGATTAAACTATGCGTAGAAGAATACCTAAAGAAACCTAAAAAAGGTTATCTTTCGAAACAAAACGGTGACTAAACGGTGACTTGTAAGATTTTTCTCACTAGAATACCATCTTAGTAAGATAAAAATAAAAGATGCTTAGCGACTATAAAGAAGTTTATCATCGGAATAAATACTTACGGAAGAGAATCCATTCCTTTTTCAATCAGGATTAGAAAAATGAATATTAATATAGTGCAGAAGGATAATATAAAGTCGAACGATTGCGTGTATCGCTGTATAGTTCGGATATTCGCGAAGACTCGTTATGATTCTTAGGAAACTGGTGGTCTCGACTGAATTATAATAAGAATTGCAGTACATATGACTAGTATGATAAAATATAGATTAACGTTTTTTAATAAGAAACGATTTTTAATCTCGTCTACAAATAAACGTGTAACCACGCTATTAAATCTATCTTGTAATATTTCAAATGCAATTCTGAAGGTACTCTTTATTATTTGTAAATCAAAGTAATAAAAATTATATAATTTTTCAGTGTATACTGTAAAGAACTTTATTAATATTTTTATTAAATGTCGGTTACACCGTTGTAGCAAAAGTAAATATTTGTAAATGTGAGCAAATTCTAGAATCTAATATGTATTAATTTATTGTTATGTATTTAATATACAATAAAATATACTATATAATTGTATTGACTCGAGGAAGGAAAAAATGTTATTATTATGACACTAGCGCGATTTTTTCGTAAACATTTTTGTTAACAACATTTATATTTTTGAAATCTTCTCTTTTATATAAATATGTACATATGCATTTAACACTTATAAAAGATAACATAGATAATGTGCAATAAAACAAAAATTTTTTATTGTGCTTTCACGCAGTTATATTTATTAGAGCTAGATCGCTATCTATAATAGAGTCGATAGTATTTTATAACTAGATTATGTAAATTTATGAAAAATACTTAAAAAATTAGCACAAATATTATACATTGTACCTCAAATAATTTTTCACAAAATAGTAATAATAAAAGGAAATTTAATGTTTCAAAATATCTATTATTAGTTCTTCTTACATTGTTACTTGAAAAAATAACTTCTGTGAACTATAATTATGAATTTTTAACATTTGTATTTATGAAACGGTTGCAAACAATCATAATTTCATACACACAGTTTTTCCCTTTGGTAGATCAATAATTAAAAATTGAAAATATATGACTTTTGATACACATTACGTTACGACGGTATAATAATTATTTTCTTTAATTTTTCAACATAAATTCTACAATAATTAAAATACATACATTTTAACTATATCGATTTATTTTCATTTAGCAGCAATTGCTCGATAAAAATGAAAATTATGCTACAATAGCTCGGAAAAAAAAGTTCGCAAAATTGTCCAGGCCTCGAATTACCAAAACAGTTGATCAGGCGAGTGATCGTAAATAATAGAGTAAGAAAAAATTATTGCATATGTTGCGCAAGTTGTGGTATTATCTAGTATTACTTTTATGATTATCGTTATCGTTATGATACTATATGTACTCTTGTAACCGTACTTTTCGAAATAAATGATAATTCGTGACATTTAAAGTACGAATGGTCCAGTGACCATCATACTCTTATTCGCTTAAAATTTATATGTACGAGACGAATGGCTTGGATTTCATTTGTCATATTTATCTACAGTGGAGTAAATGCAGTACGCATTGCCAACAATTTCGAAGACTTTTTTGCCCTGAGGTAACTACATATGAAGATAATGTGATAATGTGAACATAATTTATACGCGTGTAATGGAAATTTCATCCGAAGGAATATCTTAAATAAAAAAAACGCACTAACACTATCATTCAATCAGATATTCATTAGAAAATATTATTGCCCACGTGTGCGTTCTTACTTTTCAATGCAATAAAAAACGATAACTAAATTTTATATTGTACTTTTGCAATATAGGATTAGGTGTGTGGGTGTGATATATTCCGATCTTAATTATTGACTCTGTGCAGGTATGTAATGTAAATTAAATCAATGTAATTATAAAAAATTGTATCAAAACTGAACAAACTTGCTCGATTCAAATTGTTAACGCATGTCGTTTCAAAATTTTATTAACATATTTCAAAGATCTTATTACCGTATTTTAATATATTTCAACGTGCTTGCATAATGTCGTTTAGATTCCAGGATTATTTTAATTATAATTTTGGCTATTAATATCGAATTTACTTAACGACTAAAATTGAATTTATTTATTAGCAAATTTTTAATCGCTCTTTTGTCAATTAATTTACATTTATAGCCGAACGTATGCCTAATAAAATATAATAGATCTGATCTGCTTCAGCTATTTCGTATCGCCACGCAAGGCAATTTTATATTCTTACAACAGACGCTCATAATATAGCTTTCAAGGAATAAAATAAATTAAGTTTATCATTAAACAAAATTTTCATGAATAATTCGATATTTTCACAGCTTTATTGAGTTAATTCTATTTCCCATACCCAAAGTAAATTTAATCCAAAAACTTTGTACATCAAATTCATCAATTTCTAAACGATATGCATTTTAAATCTTTATTTTATAAAATAATCCCCTTCGATAAATACTAAAATATTGTACTTAATGTATGGCGTATTGTACAAGTGCACCGGTACTTTGAGCAAGTGGGAAGCTTTGTTAAGTCAAAGCGAAAGGGAAGAGAGACTTTCCCTCGAACGTAACAGCGGACTATGTTTGACCCCGTGAAAATCCTTGGAGACACCTTGATGTTAACGACCTACAACCTAGTGTATGCAACTCCAGTCGAGCATAAATTCTAAAATTAAGCAAGAGTAAAATTAATTTTTACTCTCTACTTCCATATTGAATCTTGTGCATTTCCATAAACATTTCCATAGAATTATTAATGAATTATTTATTACTTATCGAATAAACAACGAAAAGAAATTGATTAAAGAAACTTAATAGACATCCTTTCAAAAATATTATAACGGTATAACGATGTTATACCGTTATAACTAAGTTACTTTCTCGTATTATTTTAGTTCAGTAATTCGTAATACCAAATATGTTTTAGTTCTTATTATATCACAACTGCGTATATTTCGCATGAAAATGAGGCGTCAGAATGGCTTCTTTATCAAACAAAAATTCGTGTCATCAAATCGTGTCATCAAGTTGGCTAATTGAATGTTCAGCTTCGAGTTATAAGTACAACTATTTATGAATACAAAATAGTAATAGTCTACGTTTTAACGTAGCAATTGAAATTGTATCTCTGAAAACTAAAGTTTATCATTGCTACTGTTGTTGCTGTTGTTGTTGCTGCTGCTGTAACTTATTAAATGTTTGTAATTTTAATATTATGAAAAAAGTTGATGGAAATTCGCATATTTATGCAAGATTGTAAATTTTCAAAATTATTTTCAAGTACACATTTTTTTGCACACTGATTCCAATTTCTTATACCATAAATTTAAAATGAAGGCTCCTTCCAAAAGTAGCACAACGTCCTTTTCACTTAAAAGTAACAGTTTGAAGTTTCTTGCAAGAAAAATAGTACTTTATATAAGTTTTCTATGAAAAGCAGTACAATGATTCTTTCTTTGTCCAAAAGGAACTCATTAAAGTTTTGGATAAGAAAACTAATATTTTTCCGACAACTTGCTTTATTACAAACAATAACACTTCAGATTTATTCCATAACGTGTTACTTACGAGATAATGCTTTGATACGTATACTCCTATTGACTTTTCAGAATCATGTGATTTCAGAATCATTTAAGAGATCATAAAGCACGAATTTCAAAGAAGTGTTCTTCAATAAGAATTTTACAATGTTACACATTGTCCTGTGAATATTTCAATTTTACCTAACTACAAAACATTTTTGTATAATTTAGAATTTAAATAACACTACATATTATTTGGAATAACGAATTCTTATTTCTTTCGTTATTCCAAATTAAAAAATTCATTCGAAATAATTTATTTGTTAAATCTACGAGTAAAGTCATGCGTGCGATTCAGCGTGCGATATTACAAAGGAGCACCATAAATCATCACTCATTTCTGAATTATAACGCATTATAATTATTGTATGTATTAGTGCTTTAATAGACCCCTAATTACTTTATTGATATGGAATGCGATTATCTCTATATTTTGCTTTGTCTCTCTAATAAATTATAGGAATTCTAATGAAAAAATGCTGTCCATCAAGAATGATAATACGTAATTTAAATGTACGAAAGAAGCTTCATTTTCTGAGCTTTATAAAACTCGCACTATTTACCGCGTGTGAAGTGGATAAGTTGTTAGTTTAGCGATGGAATACCGTCCGGAGCCAAAAAACGAGAGAACTCTTAGCATCAACTCGATACTTTTACTTACGAAATTCACGATATATATGTCATTACATTGTCCTTACATCAATTGAAAATCACTACAAATCAAGTAAATGTACGAATCATACTCTTCGAGTTACTTCAGTAATATCGAAGAGAAATTAATAACCGATCGAGCCACGAAAGTCATCCGATCGCTTGGAAAATAAAAAAAAAATTGCGTTAATTAACTGAGAAGGTGTTTTGATTTCATATAAAGAAAGTTCACTTTCTCTGCAAAGTGAACTTTACGTACACGCACTCGCGCACAAACACAAGCTCCCGTAAGTTAGCTTATTCTTAGATGCGGTATGGCAAAAACCGATAGTTTTTTTTTTTTTTTTTCTTTTTGCATAATGATTATTTATCAACTGTAAGCGCGTACTTGTGGATGAGAGGATAAATTTACATTTACTGCAATTCGCGGAGACTAATGCAGTTTCGATTTCTTCTTTTGCATCGTTGCAGGAAAAGCCAAACCGTTAACGCACAAACGTTGAAAAATTAGAATTACGCAATTAAAATAATCCACAACGCGATAAAGTTGAAGTACGCGTTAACAATACTAATGATTTAAACGTTGTAGATAGAGCTGTTAACAGATTTTCCATTAGCAATTATATTTACAACGTATCCTCGGGTTAATTGTGCGTCACTCGCCTTAGAATAAAATTGCTCGGAAACAATTACAAATGTAGAATACATTTAAGAATTAATTAAAATACCAACATAAAAATATTCTTCCTTAGTATAGGGCCAAAGAGTTGTCGTTAGATTTAACGCGCTTTAAATGGTTACTTTCAATGGTAAATTTTCTCACGAATTTTAAATAAATAATATTTAATCATCAGCATCGAAGGCTTACATACTCACCTAAAACCTAAAGTATCTTCAGGTATCTTCAGGTATCTTCAGCTATCATTCGAATCGTATTTTTAAAAATCTTCAATACCTTCATACAGCTTTTCGAAATGAAACCTGTAGCCTTCGTTAAAAAACAATGGCTCACCGACACAATTACAGCGATGGAATTACAGCGATGAAAATGCCTTTAGCAACTGCTAAACGGACATTTCTTTACGGGCTCATCGCTTTACATAAAAGAAGCTTCCGGATGCACCGACATCATTAAGCTCAGGTGCCTATAAGTCGGTCGCTGCGGGGACGAAGTGTCAATATCCGATAATGGCGAGTCAGTGTGTAGTTCGCGCTGCGAGCGAATGCACAAAAAAGAGTAAAAGTAATCGACGAGCGACTCAAGCGTTCCTGTTTGTTCGAGAAAAATCGGAAAATTTAGAACGGCTAAAGGACTGATAAAGATAAAAAGCAAATGTCGGATGAGAAAAAACGACGACTTAATTCAAATCGAAGAAATGATATTGAATTATGGTAGTTTCTCAGTACGTGGTACACATCGATGAGAAATCGTTTAAGTACGACATAATTCGCAAGTCTAATAATACCCGAGGTATTATTATATATCAAGGTAGTGTAACAAAATAACGATTAATAAATTTATTGCTGTTATTATAAAGTGTTTGGGAGGGAATGGTTGTCAATATATAAGTATCGAGTTTTTAAAGTCATTCTTATCGAGGTTTAACATGGATGCACATATATAACTTTCACAACTAAAAGAACGAAAGAACGCGTGTGTGCGTACACGCATTATTACAAGATAAGGACGTATAGCGTAATATTGATCGAAACGTGAAATTTCAATTAAAGAGTAAATAAAATTTCATATCGGAGAAATATATATAAAGAAATATATAAATTTCACGTAACACGAAGTTTCATACCTTTGAAAGTACAAGCGCGTATTTATCCTTATTGAAAAATTCTATGCATACGAGAGTGACTGACGAAGATTACACCAACAACTTGTCCAACGATACATCTTTACCTTCCTATTCTTTCGTCTCTCTTGCCGTTGTTTAAGCGTCCTTCCACTTTCTTTTAGTTTTTCGGTAGTTTTCTATTAGTTAAATTTCAGTATGCACCGCATCAATTTAAATTTAAAATAATTCCTTTGAATATCGGATCCTTGAAGGTGCATTAAATTAACAAAAGTCATGATACGCAGTCATTATTTACTCGGTATGAAATGAAAATATTGGTCGAAATTTTTAACGCGATAGAGAAGAAGGCTTGAAATTATACGAACGTATGAAAAAATACTTTGCATTATTCTTACCTGGAAAATATTCCTCGCTCTGCTCTATGATCTACACGTATGTTTAAATTTAATTTGTATCCGTGCAAATAATGTAACGTGCAATTTGTAAAGTGCTCCGTATAAAAGTCGATGTGTTTCGGAAATCAAAAAGGAAATCAAAAAGGTCATAAACTTCATCACGTGGTGCATAAGCTGACTTGGCTTCTCTAGGAATTCTAAATACCTTATTTGTAACTACATCACGTTCGCTATCTGCTTTTATGCACCATAGTTCAATCAAAAGTAATTCAATCGATTCCAATTGTAATTTATAAAAGTCTGAATTTCCATACTAAATTATCGCATTAATTACGAAGATACAAAGAGTTAGAATACTACTTTTATAAGCCAATTCAAGTATCGCAAACTCTCGCCTCTCCCTTTGTCATTATCGCAGTGCCATAATGATGCATCGCGGAATTACTACTATTCTTATCGGGGAATTGTAGGTGTGAGCTCTGTTTCCTCGTCGATTGCATCGGAAGGTCTACTTTTCCGAGAACTTTTCTTTCCACATACCCGATGCTTATCATAAGCGGCTTCTCTCGATTCTCGGCTCGATTTCGTAAAAGTCTTTGCTGATCCACAATTTGAACGGCATTTTCCCGATATACGTCCTTTCAATGGCAACGTTTGTGCTTTTCTACCTACTCTACCTACTTTTGCCTTTCTATACTACTACCCTCGCACGGAAGCTCAAAACTTTCCAAGTCCCGATGAAAAATTCGCAAACTTATTGTGGCTACATTTTCTTATGGAATTTGCATAATTTGTGATTAATTGGACACCGAAATACGTATTCGTGAATTGTTCTCAGTAACGGCAAACTGCTTTTGTTAAATACTTAATGCTCGATGTGCACATATTTATAAACTGTTTTTATAAATTCACTTATTCGTATATCTCATGGGGTTTATCTCTAAAAGTTAACATATTGGTTCTTTCGTAATTTTTCTATATATAAAAAAGGCTAAATTTTGGTGCCTTGGTGCCCAAGTAAAAGTACCGTATAATCTAGCCGATATCCGACAAATCGGTTAGTTAGTGGATTTATTATTTTTATTACTTTTTTCAATGGCGATTCTTTCTACCCTGACAACAAAAGAACAAGCGCGCGAATATTTGTAATATCAATAAAGTCCCAATCAACTACTGCTCCTTTAACTCTTGTTGTATTTATACTTGGTTAATACGTTTTAAGAATACGTGTGATCTGTCACGTCTGATCATTATTTCTGTTATATCGTTAATCTACATTAGATCAAAGCGTAGCGAGATGACAATATTTTCAGTGCTTTTCCAAATATCGATATCTTGAAAGTGTATACACGCGAATATCACTGTAAATGCGAAATTGACACATTCACCTCCAAATGAAAAAGCAGGTATAAGTGGAAAACTGTAGTTTAATTTAGAAACGAATGGTCCATAACTTTTATCGGCGTCAGAAAATGGCGTTGATCAAAATAAGAAAAGCACAGGATAAAAAGAATCGGAAGAAAAGACTTTGAGCAATCTTAATAAAATAGAAACTTAATGAGCGAGGAACTCCAGAGGCATTTAAGAAGTTACGAACGCGTGAAATATTTTAAATTATTTAAAGAAACCCGAGTGTTGCCGTCTTGTATAGAAATGGATTTAAAATGGTTTAGCGCTGTATGGCTGCTGGCTCGAACAAGTAAAGAAAGTTGCTTTTACGAAGGCGAGGCAACATTTGTGCATTTAAAAAGGGCACATTTACGATTGATCGATGCCGATTATTCGCATTATAATGCATTATAATGCATCGATTGTACCGTTAATTTGACAATATCGCTATCCATGGAATTCGATTAAAGTTCGGACAATGACGAATAATATCCATTTGGTGACATTCGTGTGTAATTTGTGAAATAACGGCACTTATTTCGGGTAAAAATATCAAGAGCATGTGATTTTACTTCCCTCGTAAATATTCGGAACGCACTGAAATATTAATTGTCGGTAAACTGAACTTGCGGTAATTCGGAAATCGAACCGTGATTCGGACATCGCCGAGGATCTTACAAGCGGCGAAATATCGCGATTGCAATCTTTACGCGAACATTCCAATGGCTCGCGACTCTCATCCCCCGCGTTCAATACAATAATATCAGAATTTTGAGCATTCGAGCAACGGGCCGAAACAGAAGGCAGAGAAGGCAGAGAAGGCAGAGAAGGCAGAGCTTTTACAACCCCACCTACAAGAATTAAACCGCACCCGGGGCACTTGAAGCTCTTGCTTAAAAACTTTGATATAGCTCGGTGGCACTTAAATAAATTCACACGTGAACGAGAAAGGAAAAATAATAAGAGAAGACGGGATCAAAAGAGAAGTGAGAGGAAGGCGCGTGTGTAGGTTTAAGTGGGCACATGTAGGTGTGCGGGTACGGCTGAGAGCAGATGCATCATCCGCTTGAAGCAATTACCCACGTAGAAGCCATCAGCTGCGCGAAAAAGTCTAATTTATTCGGGTTAAGGCGATGACTGGCTACCGGGAGCGAATGGCGTTATAAAACTCGTCAAGTCCTCGAAAGGCGCATCCATTAAAGATCGCACTCGCGTAGCTCTATCTGGCTTTAAAAATGCACCTACTTTATGCAGCTCGCAGGATCTTTTTTCTCCGCTCTGCTCTTTCTCGTTAGCTGAGAGTCGGAGGAAGGACTGCGAAATTTTTCTTTTCCCTTGGTTAAAGTTGAAGTCGTCCCGCGACCGCTTCCGCGTGGTTGGTTGACGTTGGCGATACGTAAATTGGAAAAGAAAACGGGGTCAAGGGCCTGTTGCGAAATTCACTTGTGCTTCATTCGGCAATTTACTCAAAGGGTATACTTAGATGTGCGTTGCATTCGCACACATCGTTGAATTATTCGCCGTGTAATATAAAGACTCCTTCGGAAGCTAATTAATACGATATAATCGGCGATTAATGCTATATTCTCGAAATAATACGTGTTTCTTCCAAGGTTTTCAAGGTTCGCAAACTGCGTAAATGATAAAGCGTTAAATGATGAATTTCGTTGGGAACGAGTTTGTCAATTCTTTTGAATCAAATGCGCGGTATGCAAATGTTAATTTTCATTGCGTCACTTTTTCGTCTTCAAATTAGAAGCCGAGCATCAAAATAATGCCCGTTTAAGTTAGGCAAATTTTAAACGTTCATCGCCAGATTAATTTCATCGATTCTAATCGAATGTCCAAAGTACTCGTATTTTAACGGTTTTGCCGATAACAACGTAGACGTGAGCCACAATTCGAGAAATGAATTACAAAATCCATTTATTAACGGATCTTTAAAAACTTTGATTTCGATGCACAAACTAATGGAAAACGTGTTTATTCGGTGCGCGAGTGTAATTCATATATTTTTAAATCGCTTTAAATCATATTTCATGTTGAATATTATTCGACGTTGCATAGGACGTAGCACACTAGGATTTCAGGCCATTTTAACGCATTCCAGTTGAATGCGTTAAAACTTTTCTTACGTCTCGGGCTAAAAGCACGCGAGTAAACTTCTAACGTGCTATTTCTTCATAATTAGCCACCTTTTCTAACGCGTTTAATTCGTCGCCTCTAGGACTCACTAGGACTCGCAATGGAATAAGCGGATCTAAGGAAATGGAAATTTAGAACTCGATAGCCTTCGTTCAAAGAAAAAATCTTCTATTCACGGGACAATAAGCGAAAAGTATGAAAACTTCTTCCCACCCAAATTCCACGTATCGCCAAGAATAAGGCGAGTACACCCGGATACCAAAACTTTTCATCAATCTTTACCAAGTCTATGACCGCCTCCTCTAAGTAAGCACGTTTCGTGTCAGCCTTGGTGCATGTTGCCGAAGTAAAGGCAGACTATTAATTTAAAGATTCTTCGGCATCGGTAGTCGCTGGCGTGAACGGAAGTGAACGGAAACTTTTAAGGATGAGCCGAGATAAAGTTAGTGTATAATAATAACCTCTTCGTTATATCCAATTGAATCTTCGACTGCACTTTGGCTAGACTACTGACTTGTTACTTAATCTTGAATATAATTTGAGAATTTTTAGGATCACTTATTTACTTGTTTGCACATAGTGTAAAATTATTTTTCTCGTGTTCGTATTATCAACTTTTCTCTCAACTTCCCACGAGTTCCATTCGAAATAAGCAACTAAATATTCAAGAGGCACTTAAACGTATTTTGTGTTTATTTCGAATGAGCGCATCCTGTAAAACACTGCATGTGAGTAAAATAAGCTTGACGTCTACAAGACACACCCGTACAACTACAAGAAAATTACTTCGTTCGTAGAGTTGTATGTGGATTGTACACAAGGTAAACATCTTGTACGGTTTTAAGCTCCTTGGGTATTATAAATGTACGTGAATCGTGATTTATTGGACGCGATCTTGTTCACTCTGACAAGCCCCATTATTATTAACGGTATACCCGCAATATCTCGTATTGAAATAAGTCAATAATAAAAAGTTACTTCGTAACGAAGCAACGTAAGATAACGGTCGTGATTTATTCATCGATATCGCTATAATGTGTTTCCTCGTCGGTCTGAAACCCGCGAGTTTACGTAAAGGCAGCAACACTTATACGAAGGACCTACTCTATTCTCTCCCTTTTTACTTGCTTCGCGAATCACTTTACATCATCGGCAACGTGGAAGGGGTTGACTAGTTGCTTAACTGGATGTACTGCTCTCCGATACGAGTAACGTTAACGGTATACAACCGAGTAATAAGTGGAGACAAGATGCCACGCCACGAGTACAAAGAAGAAGTACTTACTTTTTTATTCCTGCTAAGCTATCACTGGCGCACCATTAATAATTGACCATTGACGACATTCAAATAATTTAAACTTTTTAGTTTACACGACATTTATTGTAAAAATCGCGTACAACGTACGCGCAATAAGTACATTCCGGTGTAAGATTAAAAAATCTAGTTTACTTTACGCGACGCTGTTGCAAAATGCATTTCGACAAAAAACGTTTATTATAACTTTTACTTTATATAAATTGTCGGTCGCCTTCGCGTCTTAAAAGAGAAGCCTTATTCAAAAGCCCGTTGTTTCTTCCTTACATATTTTCGATAGTTCACTTACTTTTACGTAGAACGTTTCTAATCTTCGCTTCACTTAGGGATACTTTTTTTAATTTAATTTAGATTTCAACGGCTGATTTTTAATTATTTCGTAGTATACTGACAATGTAAATTAATATCCACAGTCATAAAAGTAAAAGCAATTGTATTCGTAAATAAATATATCTGTACGCGTGATCCAAGGATAAATATTTTAATGGAAAGAGCAGTAATGCATTTGTGCTCAAGAGAAGATAAATGCATGCGAATGTAATCTTTTTCATTATAATTTTGTATAATAAAGCTCTAACGTAGGTCCACAAATTCTAAAAAGTCTAAAATCACGTTGAAGAAACAAAATGAGATAAACATATACAACTGTCTACTTTATAACGTACTTAATTAACGAACGAATCGTGGCCAAAGATCAGTTTCATTTATTATTACATATCGTTACAGACTGTGCGTATTGTACATCAAGTTTTATTAAAAGCACGTAACGAGCATGTATATTTGTACAACGATAGAAATGTGTAAATTGAATATCATTGCAGTTACAGCTAAATCGGTGACAAAAAAGGCATTTGCTTTTAGTTATGAGCTTTTAATACAAAACGTAAAAATACAAGGAAGTCGTAACGTAAATGTAATAAAACGTTCACGAGGTAGATATAAAATGTGAAGTAGCCCTCTATATCAACTTATATTACTATTTAAGCATCAATAATACTGTTTACATCTTATAACAGTTCTATTGGTTGTTTTAAATGAAGCTATCGACGGCTTATGTCTTCTTGCCGAAGAAAGTCTAAATTAATCGATTAATAATTGGGTGTTTTGAGTTTAAGACGTGAATAAAATATCGTATTTAAATGGAAAATTAGGTATTCCACTTGAAAACTCTGTCCTATCATTGAGAAATATGTTTAAATGTTACTTTCAACGTGTGACGCATTTCAATATTACGCTGATTTTACTAAAACAAAAAGGAATTTCTTGCAGCTTGAACCATTTCTATTATCACAATGACTCTCGCGTACCTAAAAAATAAAAATGTCCAACGATAAACCTCAAAACCAACATCCTCAATTTCATAAATAAGTATTATCTCTTGATAATATATAATAAATAGCGTGTAACTCAATATTATTGATTGTTAACTCTTTTTTGTTATTAGGTTGCGTGTAATTACTTAGTTTAGCAGACTAAATGAATAAAGTAAAGCAAAACGTGTTGCAAGCAGCTTTAACTTTTTCTTACGTAAATGATACTTTGGATGTTATTGAACTTTTTCTAATAGATATAGTGCAATGAATTTACGACAATGCAATTCGGCTTCATTGCCGTCATGCCGATATTTATTATTACGAAAACAATCGTTCTCGATTTAACTTTTAATTCTTCCGAACGTGACATTTGTCCGATTTATTTCAAAGCATTATATTTTAAAGATTTATCAAAATGCCTTATAGAATATGTATAAAGATACATAAGATAATTAAAGATTAACACTAACGGAGAAACGGTAGTTGTTGTTCTTGTAAAATTGTATTTCTTCAATTTTCCGCACAAAGAAATCTCTCGGGAAATCGTTTTTGTTCCTGCTTTTAAAATAGACTTTTAACATAGAAAAAACAACTAACCAATAGAGAGCTTATATCTTGTTTAAAAATATTATTAAAAAATTCATTTTGTAGTGCAGTATTATATTCTCTATTTATAAGAATAATTGATGAAAATTCTAAGTGTTAAGTCAAGTGTCATTGAAAATTCAAATCATATAATTAATTAAATGTAATCAATTGCTTTATTAATTTTTATGACCGAAAGGCGTAGAGAGGGGGAGAGAGAGAGAGAGAGAGAGAGAGAGAGAGAGAGAGAGTCGGTGTGAATCGTGTTCACTCAAACTAGACACTGACGGATCGGTTGAAAGGTGAAAAGCGTAAGTTAAAAAGTTCTCTCTTTTATTCGCTTTTCACACTTCACATATTCTCGCTTATTTTTTACTTTATATTGACTTCATAGACTTACTCTTTGCGTCTCCAAAGTCGCTTAATCTTCCCTCTTTATAATTAATTTCACACGTGCAACTACGGGCGTTATTTACTTTTGTACGAGTTTATAATTTACATGAATTATAATAAGTTAAACAGAAAATTTTCCAACGTTCTGTCGTCAGCACACTTGACCAAATAATTGGACAAGTACAGCTCTTTATTAAATTTTCTGCTGTGATAATATAAAGCAAAGTGCTTCGCATTACGATAAATATAAAATTAGTGGATTTATTGGATTTTTCAATTTTACGACTTCTTGGGAATTTTTTAATACTATTTTAATGCACGACGAGAGATATATTTGTCCATAAAATACAATATTTAAGGCGAATAAAAAACGAAAATAATGTTTTCTTATTCCATTCGCTCGTGCTTTAGTAACTGCATTGTATTTTTAAACGCGGCCGAATAAAAGGGATTCCAACAATTCAAAGAGAAAATGTAAATGTTTGTTTTTTTTTTTTTTTTTTTTTTTTTTTTTTTTTTTTTTTTTTTTTTTTTTGTAAAAATAATTCACGGAAAGCTTCTTATTGTTTTTCCGATTTTTTCGATCCGAGTAAAATATTAAATTACTTCATAATATAAAAGTGACTTTAAAACGTGGAGCATCACGAATACAACCAGGAATCAATAATATCCAATATTGTATCTATATTATATGAAAAATGGAAAAGAAAATTATATTAGAATGTATTGCGAAGTGCTGCTAATGCACTGATATATATTATGGAAAATTCACAATTTCCTTTACGTTATTATCTTAGGCTACGTGTAATTAACGGGAATACTGGTACAACCCTTGATATCGTTGTTAATGTAGAAAAAGAGGTAATTTAGGGAATCTCCTGTCGCGTTGCGACAGGAAAATTCACAGCTAAGCACTAGATGTGTATCGCACTTTTCAAAGAATAATATTTCGAAGTTTATTTCGTACAGTTTATCGCATACGGAATCGCATACGGAATCGCATGCGAGGACATAACACTTGGATGCCCGTGCGAAACCTTTTTCTGATCATCGTGCCCAACAAGTTGGCATTGCGAAGTAAGTCGCCTCGTGTGTAAGGGCCTCGCGCACACATTTTCCAAAAAACTCAATGATTTGCAGTGAATTTGAGCAATGTTCCACCGTGTGTTCCACAAGCTTTAAAACGCTGCTAACTGGCCCCGTAACAATTCGCCCGTTCGTCAAGTTAAAAGTTAGGGTGCAAAGAGAAATTAAAAAGAAATTAAGAGAAAGAGGCTTGGCTCGCAGATTTATCGAATGAAGAGGCAAATTAACGAGTAAACGGCTTTTTATAATTAAAAGGTAGAAATAGCGAAGTTTGCAGGGAGCCGCCGATACTCGTGAGCTCATTGGGGAAAGACGCGCAAATGCGACGCAAATGGAGGAGAAGAGGCAAAAGCCGACGGCGACGTGCCGGAGTTTGGCCTCGCCCTTTCTTTATTGACAGTAATGCTGGAGGCAGAGGGAACTCACTTTTCAGCAGTCCAAGTTCATCGTAAGGCATCTCAAGAGAGTCGTGCACGAAGCCATAGAGAATCGAAAACTTAAACCCGCCGCCTGTCAACCACCGCTGCGACGACTTTGACGGCTTTTCGTACGACCCCCTCGCGAGGAGTCACCTGGAGGCAGGTCCAACGAATTAATTTTCTTGAGAAATAAACCGCAAAGAGTCCCAGAATTTAAGAATAAGGGACGTTGGCGCCTGAGCGCCTCGGCGACGTTTTTACAAATCTTAAGGATTTCTCCGAAAAAATAACTTAGGATTAGCCGCAGTAACTCAAGCTCTATTACTGCTGATGACGCGAGCGTTGGTTCGAGTTATAAAATAAAAATCCCATTCGAAAAATCCTGTTGTTCTCGCGTTGCGCATAAGTGATTCGAAAAAGCCTTCGAAACACATCCAATGACAAAGAAGAAAATCAATTTCATCCCGGTTCAAACGTTTTGAAGGCACATTGAAATTTTCGGGAACACGTTATTATTCTCGTCCAGGAAATGCCATCATCTCGGCGAAGTACAAAATTGAACCACCCAGATCCTCGACAATAAAGCCGAGGGTTTTTATAATTTCCATGAAAGGAAATAATGGGCGTTTGATCGTAAAACGACAATTAGGAGGTTGTTGCTTTTTCATCCTTCGAGTTGAGCGGGCATTTATAATTTTAAATAATTTTAAATAATGCCCTTGCTGGCATCAAGATCAAAGCCTTTATTCGAATGCACGTCCGTCAAAGATGAGATGTGCTTTGAAAAATAAAGAGGGCATTGGCAGCGATGGTAGTAGTGTGAGTAACGGAGGGGGATCAAGGTGACCTTTGCCCGGGGATGCGCCGATCCAACGCCCAGACCCGAGTTCATTCTGCTAAAGAAAACATTCGATAAGGGAAGCCGTTTTTCAACATTAAACACGTATTTGCTTTTAATCCGAATGCCCATTATTATCATCTCGTGGAATAATTTAAATAGGTCAACTTCGTTTCCTATTTTCATGCTTAAAATCGTGGGAAATGGTGCGTTTTGCTGTTTCCAAAAGTGCCACTCCAATTTCACTTCTGCGTTTTCACTTTTATAAATAGAATTTAGTTTGCAGCCGGAGTCAATCCTGATTTAAAAAAAAAAAAAAAAAAAAAAAAAAAAAAAAAAAAAAAAAAAAAAGCAGCTTATGAAGTTTCTTGTGCCTACGTACCGTTTAAAGTTATTTCATAAGAAGTACAAACACATCGGTAAGTGATTGTACACAACTACGGAACAAAATACGAGCGTGTGGTACAATTGGTTAATCCATTATCGGGAACACTCTATTTTCTGATAAGAATAAAATATTTTTCGCTGTTTAAGAAAGCGATACCATAAAACAATCTGAAAAATTGAATAACCTTGCATTTATACCAGACACTCTGCAAGATTTACTCAACAGCAACTAATCGCAAGTTGTAGTGGTACTCTTTCTTGTAGGAGGTGATTAGGAGAATTGATAATAACGAGTAAATATTGCGAAAAATTTAAGTGTACAAAGAAACTAGTCAAATGTTCGTGTCGATTGTATATCTAGTAAAACGTGGAATTTATTCTTCACCGACGAGCAACGTGTATTCAACAAAAATGGATTAGTCAATTCGAAAAATAATAAGCCTATTAGGAATATCGTACGTATCCGAGATACGTCCCATAATAATAAATGTTCGATGCCATTCGAAAATGCTTCAAAATGGGTCAACGTAAATAAAACCACGATAAAATATTCTAATACGGATATTTCGCGCTTTATGATACATTCGCATACATTTTCTCGCGCAATCGATTTCCAGTAAAAAGAACAGCTGAGAACCCAGTGAGTACTTGGAAATTTTAAATAGATTATTTGATCATCTTGTAAGAATTGCCAAGCTTCTACGCGCTGGTAAGCGATATTTTAAGCGTCATAAAAATCAAAACATCGACAATTGGTGCAGCGCGTTGCATAAGAAAAATTACAGTTTTACCTGTAATATAATGCTCGATCGTATGACTTATCAACTAGATTTTAATCTACCCAATAGTAATTCATTACAATTCCTAAAATATGTCCCTTTGCAAATAATTAACAAAATGGGAAGCGACCATTAATGGAAGATTCATTAATACCGCGTAACGAATGATAACGAAAGTTAAAGAAACAATTACGAGAGCGATCGCGATAATCTGCCAAATTATCATTCGTTACATTGCATCTGTAAATTTTTAACACGAAGGAATTATTACATCAACATTCATTAATATTCAATATTGATGTTTTATTTATTTTTTTTTTTTTTCTATTTATATTTGGCAGTTGCAATGTGTTCTCGTTTCAGAATTGAAAAAAAAAATTTGTTTTACATTTTCTGAAAATCTTGTTTCATAAAAGTAGAGACATTTTTTGAAGTAAATGCAAACAGATTTTTTCCCAAGAATAATATTTGTGCATAATATCAGGATTCTTGGCATTTAATGAATATTTCCTCGGTATCGATATGCCCCAAATATAACGTTCGAGAAAACATAGTTTCTAGAAAATTCATTAGCGCTGCGTTTTAATGTCATTGTAAATATGTAGATCAGCGGTAAACCTGGTACACGCGCGCGCGCACGTGCGCGCATTGTTTTCATAATTTATTCGTTTAAGTTCTACTCTGTCAAATGTTTAGTTAATGCATGTAATACACGTGAAGAATCAATTCTCTTGAAGATAAATCATGATTATCTCTGACTAATATTATTTATTAAATGTTCGAATGATATCACAATATCAATATAAGACCCGCCTATAGAATCGTTAAATACAAGAAAACATGCGGTAATGCGTCGAAAGATAAAAAAAGGAATAAGCCTTTTGCGTGATTTCAGTCGCTCTTATCTTCTCGTATGTACGTGTGTAGTTTGCTTACCTCCGCCATATCTCCGAAAATGAAGCCATAGAGTTGAGGCTTAAACCATTATTATATAATGTAGCCATTAAACTCGTTTAACGTGGCAGGAAAACCTTTTCTTACGCAAATAGCGATTCATTTAATGCAACAATGTTATCATCTTTATAAAGTTTACTCAAGTTAATTACGTCGAAATAATTTTTTTTCTTAAAATAGTATTCAATAGCTCTCTTTTTCTTGAAGGTATTTTTAAATCAAAGACAAGCTAAAATATACGTAGTCATCTTCCTGTTAAACTCATCGAGAAAAACGATCTTCGATAATATAAATAAGTAAAAAGCCTCATTATCTTCGAGTAATTTACAAAATCAAAATATTTACTTTATGCGAGGAATTTGCCTTGGGATAAACTCGAGAAAATGTAACGTTAATAGCGGATACGCGCGTACACACACACACGCGCGCGCGCGCGTCTATCTGCCCACTTATTAAAATTATACGCCTTTCCACTAGGTTTTCAAGCACAATTATGTAAATAAAATACGACACCCTTTGTCGATGACATTTGTCACCCTCGCGGTTCGTATTAAATGAACTGTAAAAAATGCGAAATTTCTAAAATTTGTACAACTAATGTAAAACATAATCCATAAAAGTATCCAAAGTAACTTCTTTGGATATTCAACTCCGAGAGTCAAAACACATCGGGCTAGACGAAATTCCAGTATCATCTTGTAATTTCTAATATTTGATAAATGTTAATCGCCAAAAGTCATACTCTCCCTGAATCGAATGGCCGGCACTGTTTTCTTTCTTCATTCATCTAAAAAAACAAACAGCCTCCACTTAATCTGCTTGCGGCTTTGTAGTACTTATCGAGCTTCTAGACAGGCACGCGTATTACTTTATTTATAAAACAATTCTAGAAGCTTCTTACAACAGCTCATACTTGTTTGAAAAGAGTTTAAATCGAGCCAGTTGATATCGGTGAGGCTAGAATAAATAATTTTTGCTATTAACTAATATATCATTAGTTAATAGATAATGACAAATAATAATCGTCAATTTATAAATTTCTTTTTTATATCAAGTACACAGCTGAGAATTTCAGCGTATCGGCGATATACCTATGTGTTTTCGCGCGCGATCATTTTCATTGCACAATATGCAAATACGTGCTAAAAGTGCGAGTAAGTTTTTAGCATTTTATAATTATTCTCTTTCCGAAGTCTAGTTCCTAAGTAAGTTTTGTACATACTTAAATGCAACCGTACACCGAGTACATCTGCTGCACCTGTAGATTTTATTAAAATTAAAATGTCTCTGGTGATCTACACTTTGGTTAAAAATATCAATAAACATATAAATTAAAGGTACTGTTCGTCTTCGTTATTTAAGCCGTTTTCTACGCATTTGATACGATAAGTTCTTCCAATCGTGAACGATTGAAAATTTGTCGGTCGTTCCTAGTTGTCGAACGTTTGCATTTGCGCACGCATTCGAGACGCTACATCTTAATATTAAATATATAATATTAACATGAAATTATCCTGTACGTTTCACAAGGCAAATAAACCGACGTTCACTCTATTACAAATAAGATACGTAGCACGCTTATTTTATGTAATAACAGAGCCTGAAGAGGGCATAGAATGCGTACAAAATGTATAATCCGTGGATTATTAGAAAAACGATAACAAGACAATTAGCTGATACGAGTTAAACGTAAAGTGCGCTTTCGCACGGCAAAAACTTGGGAAAATTTCCAAACGATTTATGCAGGCTTCCCGCATCTGGCATCTGGAATCCATCGGGAACAGGCGGCGAGGGGAGAAATTAGCGAACGTTACACCTTTGCACGCGAATGCCGAATCGGTCGAGAGGTCGTAAAATTCCATTCCGTACAAAGAATAAAATACGTTATCTAAAGCAAGAACGATTGCTCTTTCAAAGGCTCTTTGCGGTTGCCGTTGTTTGAATTTTGTCACTTCGTTCACATAAATGCGCAAAGATCGCGGCAGTTTTTCATTCTTCGCGAGTAAATCAATCCAGTACAGGCTGTTACAGAGTGTGGATAATAGGAATGCAATTTCTGTACAAATAGGAAAGGTAGTAAATCGTCGAACAAGGGATTTAAAAAATCCTCGTTATACAGAGGAGGCAGGTGTCGAATAAAAGTTCTAGTATAAGTAAATGGAAGTCGAGCAACGTTGTTAAAAAGTAACCATCAAACTTTCATACGATAGATAAGCGAGGCAACGGTATTTAGAAATCAAGCGAACGGTTGGTTTAAGCAATTATCAGCAGAGCGCGTGGAATGGGAACGAAAGAATCGTAAGTTATACGATTGACGTACTGTTGAAAATCAGGCAGCCGAGAGAATATGCGTTGAGCGTACGTTGAGCGTGCGTTGAGCGTACGTTGAGCGTACGTTGAAACAAGAGTACATTAACAATCTAACAATTAAGAATAACCTGATAATAATTTTTGTCCGAGATTGTTCGATTCTTTATGCCGTCGGTAGTGAATTTTTCAGGCATTCAAAAATTTTACGCTCGCACACGCTTATCTACCTCGCGGATAACGCGACCTCGAATAATAATAATAACAATAATAATAACAATAATAATAATAATAATAATAATAATAATAATAATAATAATAAAAATAAATAAAAAAAACCGTCCAAGCTGAAGTGCCTTTTTTGCCGAATGGTACACAGCGCGTTTATTAATAAAACACAAGTAACGAAAGTCAATTTCTCTACGGCGTAATCCTTCGAGTTGAAACAATGATCGCTGTTGCAGAAAAGCCAGAGATTTAAAAGTATCGATACTTCGTAATAAAGGAATCAAACGCATTACACGCGTACAGCGAACTATCGTAACTAATTACTTGGGTAGAAACGCATTCGGCCTGTCCATCAATACTGCGATCATGGATAAAAATTGTCCAATACCGCACGAGCCATTAACCTAATAGCAAAGATTATTATCATATTAAGTACACGTTATAATGCATCATCCGACGAGGTAATCACGAGCTTGATAGATTTCATACGGGTTACAGCGGAAATTGACAAATCGAATACATTTTAGACGTAAGAGTCGAATCATCAGTTTTGATAATTCCTCGAAAAAATAGCGAAAGCGGTTAGCGGAAAGGTTTTGTTATTTGTGAAAAGAAGTAGGTAGAGACGCTAAGCCTATAATAACTTGGATGCTGCGTATTCGATATTCGATGAAACTATCGTAATTTCCCTTGACAATCGTGTCCTTGTTATCCACATTACGCGTTGAGAAAATACCTCGTAAAAAATACTCGGATGATCCGTCCTCGTTACCGCATCAACTTAGGGCGAGTGCGCGTTAAATAAAATCAATGCCACGCAAACATTCTAACGGCGTTTGTTGTTCTTCTTTTACACGTTCTTTAATATGCGCGCGTGCGTGTGCGCGTGGGTATAGAGAGAGAGAGAGAGAGAGAGAGAGAGAGAGAGAGAGAGAGAGAGAGAGCGTGTCTGATCATTTTCTTGCCTCGATGAGCGTAGTAACGTCGAGCGGAGTAAAAAAAAATCAATATGCACCGAATAGACGACACGCGTGATTGAAATTACGACGAACCAGGCGGACATTGATGGTATTTGCGTGTTTCGCGATACCGCCTTTATTGAACGGACTCTTGGCCGGAGGCTCGTTCAAAGAATTCGCGAGAAACCGAGTGATAACGTGGGCACGCGTAAAGCTTTGCCGGCTTTTTAAAGCATTTTCTGCGATGAAGTCGATATTACTCGGCGAGTCACTGAGTTCTTTGCAGTTCTTTGCAGTTCTTTGCAGTTCTTTGCAGTTCTTTGCAGATATTTTCTTTAATACCGCAGCTGCGCATCAACGGAATCTCGGCTTTTCCTCCTTGTCACACCGCAATTATTATGAATTTTAAATTGCAGTTGCGCGCGATTCAACCAATGCCTACACAACTTACATTAGCACATTAGCACAATTACTTTGGCGTATGAAGTAAGATTGATCGAACGCACGGCATTATTGGCTTATTATTTAGCGAACGAATCGCTATTGGACTTGACAAATGTTTCATTAGGCTTACTAACTTTACTATTTTCTTCGTTTACTTTGTACCATCTCTCGTCATTATTTTTCACTACTTGCTTATTTTTATTCTGACAATCTCTCGCTTTAACAAATCAGGATGAATTATTATAAATTTCAACGTGACGTTTGTTTTACTCTATCCTTCGGAGTGGTTACCTTCAGTTTTATATTATAATATCATAAATTCCATTTAGGGTGTACAACCCTCGTAGCTGTTATAACATTGACAGAGGAAGGTAAATTGAGCGATTAGTTGTAAAATGGCATAAAACTGCGGAAAGACGCGCAGATCGCGTTATGAAGTTGCGTTGCGACAAATAATCTGACGGTCGTACTGTTTCCTTATTTCAACAACACTATTTTCCTACACTTTTTGTAGGAAAGTAGCGGAATCTAGATTGTATTTTTAGATCAGAAAACACCGTTGGTGTCTTACAAAGAATGTGTCGCAATGAGCTAAAAACGCACTATTCAAAAGTAAATACTGACAGTATGTGATGTAACGTAGGCGAATAAATAATTTCGTAGTACTTTAACAATATTTCTTTTGAATTTATAATATATTTGCCAGTTTGGTGAGTATTTTTAAATTGTCATGCAATTTAAACGACGGCGTTTTCGACTTTTTTTTTATTATTATTTGCAGAGATACATGTTGTACACTGGAACTAATAGAAATAGACTCTTTGCTTTATTTAATTTAAGAGCTGAAGCCGAGAGCCAATATTTGAAGAGTCGTCGACTGAAAAACGTCTTTATAAAAAAACAGGTTTTATCCAAGTTAGCGAATAATTCGTCCTAAATATACGTTTCGTTATTATTTTCGAGAATTTGTATTTAAATTTTTCTCGAAAATATTTATATTTATGCAGCAAATAAACTTCTGCACACTATCCGCCATTGTTTCGTTGATTAAAGATGTGACAAATTATGCTTTACCGGCAAATCGACAAAGCGTTTAAAATGGATAAATAAAGGTGTGAAATTACGATTTAGTTGCAGATACTACGATTACATGTACATCTAATTACTGGTAAATTTCTTATGGCTTCTCTTTCATACGCGAACGTTTTACGTTGATAAACAAGCCATATTTCCAGAAATTTGCATATTACTGTGGAAATCTACGTTTCGAGATAAACTATCACTTATCGATAGCACACTAATGCATAGTAAGCATAGTAATTGCCAACTCTTGTATAAAAGATACATTGATTATTATTATTTGAACATCATATAACGCGTGTAATCTGCCTTGTTTCATTTTACACGCGTAATTATACATCCCTAATTACTTATTCCTGCCTGGACATGATTTTAATGCAACCGAGCATTGATTCGTAATCGAACTACTACTAAGAGGCAGTGCTGCAACTCCTCACTTGGAGTACTTTGGAAAAAGTATTCCTAATTTTAACGCTCGTGAATGTTTAAAAAAATGTGCGATCGTAATACGATTCAAGCGTTCGGTGCAATTACGTACATCGCGTAACGTGCAAAAAAAAAAAAAAAAAAAAAAAAAAAAAAAAAAAAAAAAAAAAAAAAAAAAAAGAGTAAAAATGACAGGAGATTTTTTCCAAGCGCAAACTTAGAGATCACCCACGGTATTTTTGCATTTGCAATCGCTGTAACGAGGATTATAAATATTTTTATTATTACATTTATGGAATAAACGATCAACAAAGATAAGGCATATTGAAATGGATAACGAGATACAGCCGCGAGCAGAGAAAAGATTCATAGATTCATAAATGAGTACTTTGCTTTTAACTTTTTTCAAGAAAAGTTTGCAAAGTCAACGGCAAGCGACTTTTCATTATTTGCGTAGTTATCCGCGCACGTTAATAAATAAACAATTCAATAAACGGCGCTCACAAAATGTGCTTTGACGATAAAATTGAAACTCGTATTTCGACAATTATACGTTTGAATGTACAAAAAGGCCGAAAAATAAAATATTAGAATTTATTTAAGGCCCCAATAATTCGCTGCGAATTTTTAAATTCTTCATAAAAACGTTAAAAAAAAGCCCGTCAATACTGTAATACTATATTAACATCAATTCTAGGTCTTGATATTTTTTAGATAAATCGACATTATAAAAATTTTAAATTATTTTAAAATTATTACAAGACAAATTGTATTATTAGATAGCCAATAAATACGTGTATATTATTTTTAAATTTTCACCTAAAATTTTCGTAGCAGAGAATGCACAAGCTTTCGTTAAAAACATAAATTTTACTTTGAGTTACTCTACACACTACAACTGAATTCTATTTATAATTTGTTATTATTTCAATTGAAAGAAACGTTTTACATTATTTACGATTATTAATAAAAAGTCCCGATACCATTTCGTATCAAAGTATTTATTTGAAAAAAGTTTCAAGTTTTTAATATCATAAAACCGTAAAAAAGTGCGTTTTCATGTATAAAAACAAGGCGAAATATTGATAGAATTATCGTGTATTAAATTTTGTTTTATTTATACGATATTTATGAACATTTGGTATAATGTTTCTTCGTTAATTATCGATATATATATATATATATGTATATATATGTATGTACATGTAAATTTGTCAAAGTAGTAAAAGCTGAATTTAACCAGACTTGATTTCATTTATAAATTCGTTTTTAATTAAAGTCGATTTATATATTTACATATTTTCGACGACGTAATATGCAAGCATATTATATAAAAAGTATATACGTGTTACCATGTCCTAAATAGTTAAAACTTTTTAATACCAAAAATTTAAGAAGAAAAATGTCCTTCAACCATCAAGAACAGCACGTAATCGATATTACAAATTCATACTCTTATTCTAGAAATGTTCAAATGTTAATAATAACAATGAGAATTCAAAAAATTCAGTTCTTCCTCAAAAATAAGAAACTTTAATCGCAACATTTGATTCAACACGTTTGAAAGCTTACAATATCGTTATCTAGTTAATAAAATTTGAAAATTTTATTAACATACGAAATTTCTTATCCTATGATTCACTTTTAGGATTTTTAAAATCATATATCGCTTTAAAAACAAGATTTAAGAGATAAACGTTTTTTTTTACGTAATACATTTATTTTATGCGGTCACTTAAACGAGTACGTATGTATTTACTCTATCACGTTTCAAAGAAAGTTATCAAGGGTATTAAAAATAAAAACTGGATTACCCGATTAATTCGAAGACTCGCTGTCGTATATTAAAATCTAATTTTAAAAATACCGACAACCTTTAGACTATAGTTTATATAATTCATATAATTACTTCTTAGCTGTATTTATATGCATATGTACAACGATTATATTTGCTCGTTCGATTGAGAAAATCGATGAAAAGCGAATAACTCGGTCTAGATGTCTTAAGACGATTAAATCTTTTTGTTATATTGCCAAATGTTGCACGCGAGTATTCAATGTATGAATAGACTACGTAAATGTATACGTATATGGTTTAAACGTTGCTACGCAGTGACCTAAAATTAAAGATATTTTACAAAATTACATTCCCAGCTGTATGGATAAATTGCATTTATGTGCACTTTAATTAAATTTATATGCGAATGAAAAGTGAAATTGATTCGAGGAGTGTCGGTTTTTTTATGATTAATTTAATGGGCCAATGGATCTGTTATTATATCGAAACATCGATGTTGCGTATTTTTGTAAGTTGGGTTGTTGATCTAGTCTAAGCCAGCCCAACAAAAGGTTTGTTTGCCTTTACAAAACGTGCAATTCAAGGGGGTACGTATTAACAAATGTCGTTGATAATCCTTGCTCAAAGTCTGCCACATCGAATCGTAAAATTCTATAAAGTTTTTTTACCAGGCGAAAAATTAATTTGCCACTGAGAAATGATAATGTCGGTTGAAAAGTGTTACTCAACCTATATACCGCCGTTGCCTCGCAAGAAAGTTGAACGTACAGTAGTACCGCAAGGAGATAAGTATGGGCAGAGAGAGAGAGAGAGAGAGAGAGAGAGAGAGAGAGAGAGAGAAATGTGAAACTGACAAACGAGTGACACATCGAGTTGTACTTCATCTCCCTTCCTCCCGCTCCGTTCTGCGATCGCTCGCACAAACGACCGGCAGAGAGAGAGAGAGAGATCGTGTTTTTCCGGGACCCGCCGCTGAATCGCGCGCGTGACCTTCGCTGTTGCCGCTTTTGTAACCGGCAGCACGATAGTCGGATCATCAGTTCGCGCCGAGACTTTTGCCAGAGCGAAGCGAAGCCAACCAAGAGGTAGACGCTCGAGAACCGAGAGCTGAGAAACCCGTCAACCGGCAACCATGAGGAGTGTACACGTCGTCGTCCTGATCGCGAGCTGCGTCGCGCTTGCGCACGCTTTTCCAGGTAAGGTTCAGCGAACAACAGTGAAGAACACAAGCCCGCTTTTGTTGTATGGGCGACGCGGCGCCTCCGACGAGTCCTCGGCAACGGGAGGACGATTTTTTTTCGGTCCCTCGGTTGGGACCGTTGCCGATCTCATTGCCGATCTCGTTGCCGATCTCATTGCCGAATTATTACGTTTAAACGGCTTGAGCACGACAGCGACATCGAGAGGAAAGTAGTGCGCGCGTTTAAGATGAATGACTCAGCAACGCGTATTTACAAGTTATTTATATAAAGCTGCGTGTGAGGTGTGGAACCGCGATCAATTGTAGAACTGTTTATTTTTGGAGGACTTACTTAAGTTGTAACGTCTTTCTAAATACTAAATAAACGTGCTTCGTTTATTTTGCGAGCATTTTGCGATCGAATTGGCGTAATTGATCAATAATGAATTACGGAACTGGAACTTGATACGAAAAGTCGCTTATTTGTATCGTACGTAAATAAAGATTCGCAATGGTAATCCAAGCCTGAAACATCGTCAAACGTCTCTTTCAACCTTTTTCCGACCTTAATTCGTCGCGTTGTTTTCAGAAATGACAAAACTCAAGTTCTTACCGAGAATCATCGATCTGCACGGTAATTGTAATTGTAGCGGCAACGGGGTTAGCACGGATCTGCTCGAACAGTGGGATTTATTTTACATTTTTTCCTTTCTAAATTATCTGCGGTTACTTCTCATTAGCCCGAACCAAATATAAAGATTGCGCCTGCATTTTTTCCCTCCCGTTCTAAAAGAATCGTATTATTCACTCGGACGTATCGTTCTTTTATGTATCTCCCCACCGCCTTACTCGTCAATAATACTCGATAGCTTTCAAAAAGTCTACTGGATACTCGTCTCTCGGATGGAAGGAAATTTGAAATTGTAATTATGCTCCAAAGAACGAATGATTGAATAACCTCTCGAATAAATGCATTTTCAAAATGCATTTATGTAGCACGAGGCTCCAATGACAAAGTACTTTGTGACTCATCTGCATCCAATGCATTTAGTTACGTACACCGGATACGTAACTAAATTTTACGCATTTATATCGAAAGATTTTTAACGCAACGCGAGTCATTAAGACCACGTAATATTACATTTATTACAATAGCCATCGGTTGGATCTCTATTTTTCATACGAAACCGAATGTACATTTAGTTGTCAACGGCTTTTCTTGCGCTCCACTCGTTGAACACCGAGTTGATACGAGTTGTTAAATAAATCTGCCAACGGATCGTTTAGCTATCGATCACGTTAACGCATAAAATTAAGTCTAAACTCCATCGCCAAGAGCCGGTCGTGCTCTTAATTTCCGTGCGAAATCCAAGCGAGAATACGGGACGGAATAAAGAAAACCGCGGATTTTTCCACGTAATGGAAACATTCGTGCGTACCTCGGCATTCTCTTTTCTTATCTGTGTACGTGCACCTGATCGACTTCCGGTTGCGCCCCTCATTCCGCTGTCTGCACGCACACGTAGACGAACGAGCAACGAACGAGCAACGAACGAGCAACGAACGTAAGCGTTGATTTTGCGCAATGCCGCATTCAAATTCTCGAAAAGACATGAATATTAATTGAAAATGATCGTTACCGAGCTTATTTATCAAGCCTTTTCAGACGCCAGTATTAATTTGATCTTTATCTTATTGTTGGGGCACTGGTAACGATTGCGCCGTTACTTACTCGAAATAATTAGCTATTATTTTATTCGCCACGCCATACTCGACAAATTCTTACCGGAAGTATTGGCATGAAAATTATCGATGCCAATGTTTGGTAGCGCGATGAAAGTCTGATAATGCCTTTAGCTTTTAACGACGTAATGCGCCCACTGTAAATGGATGGTAAAAATAATTTCTTCACACAGGAGTACATACATAGGAGTTACGAGCGTTTAAGCGCTGCGCGGCTTATTTCTTGTAACGGTATTGCGTTTACTATGCACCAGCCTATAATCGTGCATAATGAGATGTTTATGTTTCACGTTCAAGTCTTGCAAACTTTCTACGCGCCTGAAAACTGAAGAAAGCCTAAAGCATAAAATCATTGGGTAATATGAAAATTTCGAGGGAAAATTCCACAGCCATTAAATTGCAATTTCGTCATCTCCACGCGTAAAAGGAAATTCAAGTGATTGGGAAAACGCAGCCGCAAAAGCAAAGCGCACGAATACCATCTCTTAATACAAGAATGCCGCGAGGCGAATTATTTATAACGTTCGCAAGAATGAGGCATGTGACACGATTATTTTGAGACGCGTCAGAGTCCGAGCGCGTCTCGATACCGAAAGAATTCACTGTCTCAGCAAAGTTCGTTTTCTAGGTTAAAAAGATATTTCGATATCTCGCGCACGATATTCGCTGCTCTCTGCTTTCGATGCAGCAACAACGTCATTCCGTGGATCTCATTTAATTAGGATGCCTTACGGTTGCCCGCGCAACCGTTGTGACTTACTGCGGAAGTCGACTTTTCCCGGAAGTAATACTTTTCTCGTGATTTTTTATGACAAATTTTTCGTTTTATCGAGGGTATGCGAGTGGGATAAAAGCTCCCGCGATACGACGGATAAGGAAAGGTTATCTATCGTCGTAGGTTTCATCGAGCTACGAAACCGTCGTAATTTTTCTTTTTTAAGCTTACCATACAGGCACTATTTGCGCCCTCGTGTAATCTCGAGTAATGCGCGTGCATTTTCGGGAATTGTATGCTCGAGCATACATTTTTCAGGGAAGAGAGCTAAGTTAATTTACAAATACAAAGTAGCCTGCGTACCGCGAGAAGGAATTAATCATTTTCATGCGATGTAAATCCGTCCGAGCCATTATGGTAACTAGATTTCCCGTCGATTGTATCGATTTTCTAATTACCGTCGTTGGGCTTACGCGGCCCGAAAAACGTTCCTATGAGTTTAACCGACTTGATCGTGCGTCGGTAATTAATTGAGCCCTTGAATTTGTGCAATAATGCCTCTGTGTAGGACCGCGCGTCCAAAAATATCAATCGCTCGTCACGCATTACACTTTGGCGAACTTGCAAACGAGAAAGCGCTAATGACAAAATGTCATTGTTCGCGCTTTTTGAGGAACGTTCGAAAGCATCGTTGGCGGTATTTGCAGCGGTTGAGCACTTTTACGACACATTCGGTCTTTAAAGGAAGGAAAAAAATTCACTCGCGACCCACATAAAGGAAAAATAATAAAACAGCCGACGATGATGTTGCAAATTATTTCAAACGTAGCTGCTGCTCACCTGCTTTTTTCTCTCGCTCCCGAAATGTAAAGCAACGTCGAAATTATTTTTCATTAAAAACGTATTTGGCCGCGTGTCTGCCGTAAAACAACCGTATCCGCGACCTTTACGCGACCTTTACGCGACCTTTGCGCGACTTTTCCGCGACCTTTCCGCGACTTTTCCGCGAGGTCGCTCGTAAAAATGTTAAAATCGCGTATAAAAGCAGCCGGTAACGAAGCAACGAAAACCTAGAGCGTTTAAAATAAATCCGTACGACCACGGCGCGACATCTTTCGCGCTATATTCCCTTTGGGACTTGCGCTTGCCTGGTTTTTTTTTCCACCCGCTTCTCGTTTTTCTTCGCGTCTCCGCCCACTTTGTACTTGTACTTGCATCAGCCGAACTCTTCGCGCTCCGAGAGGAAAAGAAGACGCAAAACCAGCCTGATAAAAGCATAATAGTACACGGACAGCTCTGCGTTAATTTTCTTTTTTCCTCGACTCTTTTCCTCTGTGCCCCGGGTATTTTCATCCGTTGCATTTGCTTTTTCACTTTGGCTTTATATTCCTTTGTTGATTCTTTTATTTCCACGCGCTTATTGCGGTCAGGCGCATATACGCAACAGAGCCCGGAAATTAAACTCAAGCTGAACTCTGTACGCAAGCGCGCGCGCGTACACAGACACAGACACACACACACAGACACACACACACACACACACACACACACACACACACACACATATATATATATATATATGAAGAAACGCGGTTAAGCTTAGCCGTCATAACGTAACGAAGATTTGCCTTTTGCAAAAAGACGCGTGCGAGCATTGCCCTACTTGTCGTCTAATAAGCATCCTGGTGAATTTTTCTTCGAATATAATTACTTGGTACAATTCGGAGTGGCTTAAAGGAAACTAAATGTACAATTTTTGTTTCGCTTTTCCCCGAGTTTGATCGACTTTAGCTCTTTACTTCAGCTCTTTCCTAATGAGTATTGCGTTTAAAACTTTTTCACTAATTGCGATCAATTTCTATCGATTTCTTTTTAATCCATTGTTAAGACTTGAAACCTAAATTTCTAAAATTTACCTCTTAAGCGAGAAATTATAACGAAAGTTTACTCCGATCGAAAAAAGTATTTTCGTTTCATTCTCCTAATAAGGACTTCCATGTATTTCTCGGTAATTGCTCATTTCTCACACACGGTAAAGGAAAATGATATCTTACCGATGACGTTCGTCATTAACAGTGTTATTATTGCGGTGCAAATTGTAATTAAAAAAAAAATTATTCGAAAATATGTGGTATCGTTATTTTTAATTAAACTTGGAAAAATAAATTTGAAATACTTAATAATAGCAAAAACCAAAATTATTAATAATGAAATCAACAAATATATACGGATTTTCATCATTTTAATAATAAGTAACACGTTGTTGTTTCCGGATGCTAGAAATATAGTCGAAAGTAATTAAGGAGATCGTACAACGCTATATTATTAAAAAATTTATCAGCCATTCGTTAGTTTGTTCTATACCATCATACAAATATACGAAATATCTAGTTAATTACAATGTAACAATTGATATTTATTTTATAAGTGAAAAGCAGTCGTTATTTTGCTTTAACTTAAGTGAAAATTTGCCAATCACAAAACAAGGATATCGCTTGTACGCGCAATAAAAAATACAGTAAAAGGTATGTATTCTTTAACCTCTTTCTCTGGAAATAACACGGTGTGTAAGATTTGGCTTTTAAAATATTTGTACAATAAGTTAACCAAACGCTACGAACGACAACGTGTTAAAAGTAAACTTGTAAATTTGTCCCGATGACGTAACCATTTCCATTTTTTATAGATCGCCACGAATGTAAAGAAATTAATTAATAATACTTTACAAAAACAATTCAATTTAATGAAATCCACGAGTATTTGCTAATTGCCTTTGTTTCATTACTCTTGAAATTTCAGTAAATCAACGCTATATCCCATGCGAGTCAACTCATTTAATTTCTCGAGTATAAATACATTTAAAATCTTATTAATTGTCGTTGATTATAAATTCGCCTTCGTTAAGAACTAATGAAAGTATTAAACTTGGCCAATACGATAATAGCCATGTCAATTTCAATTTAGTACCTGCTAAATCAGCATACGTCGTGCATCATCTTAATACGTACTTTCACTTTCACTTTCCGCTAAAACATGCCCGACACTCGAACTCGCCAGATTGCGTCATCCTCGCACACGCGCAAACGCACAGTGCAAATTTATTTTGAACTGGCAAGTAAACATGAATATATATATATATATATAAAAGATCAGGTCAGTGAGACAGAGTCAAAGGTCCCGTGGTTGTCATTCGTGATAACAACAATCTTTCGTCGAGGGATTTTTCATTATCTATTTCAAGCTTTCTTCACGTGATGGTCAAGGTTATACGCCATTGTACAACGTAAATATGGTATTTTTTACGTTTAATTTGTTTGGTTCTACAGTATCGGAAGCATCAAGTAGACAGCAAATATTGCCAGTAACGAATCGACCAATTTAAGTTCTAAATAACAACTAATAATAAACCACGACCAATTGTAATGAAAATAAGAAAGAACAATCTTATTATTACGCTAAAAATAAAGACAATTATGCCATTAAGTTTACGTTCTGTTACAATTTATTTACTGGTTAACACGACTAATTTGTTTCTTTGAATAACAACGTCTTTTACTATTTTAAAACGCATTTACATTTATCTTAAATCTAACGTTGATAAAAAAAAAAAAAAAAAAAAAAAAAAAAAAAAAGACCATTAACTGTAAGAATTACAATAAAATCATAAAATTATTATGCTATTAATATTATTTTATAGCTAGACTGTACATTACCTCTGTCAGTCTATATATTGGCTACTCGTGTATCAGGAGATAAAATCACATTAGGCTACTTTGTATGTCAAGGTCACTTGGAAACTTTTTTTTATTTTTCCTTAACTTTACCTACTCTCGTGTATTACCTCTTGTTCCAATTAAATGTAACTACACGTGTGATCCTTCCATCTCTTCCTCGCTCCTCTCACATTTCAAATTCGCACATCTTTAATCACTGTAATAAAGTGAATTAACGTGCTGTAAAGTTTGAATCACTCTATTTTTAAACATTTACTCGGGTTATTCCTCCTTAAAACACTTAATAAACAAGTAGCACGCTGATTAACGTTAATTAGCTAATTTTGTCAGAAATAAATTTCTCAGCAGAAAGACGATATCGTCGGCTGAATCAGTAACTTGTGCGAATATTAGATAACATTAGAAAATATGAAGAAAGCAGTCAGAATGAGAAAAAACACTAAAATAAATTATTGCTAAGTTGAAAGCACTCGATAGTGATCGATGGGTATTATTTACTCGTGCACAATGACGTTCATACTTTCAGCGGAAAAATTTTTCAACATTTACACTAGTCACAATGGATTTCTGCACTGCGTACTAAGGAACGCCGTAAATTTAAGGCCGTTTTTTTGAAAGAAGACGTACGTGGGACGTAGTTACCTATCTTACAGTGAATTAAGATCCATAGATCTGAAGTTCATCAAATACAACTTTGAAGTCGTCATCAAAATTTAGTGCCAGCTTCCCGAACGATGATATTTGAGTTTCTCAGCTGCACATCGAATTACGTGATTCGGTTTATGTAACGCAGTAAATTTAAACAAGTTATTTCATGAAATTTTAATCAACCTCATTAATAGGCGAATGCAGTCTGCAAAAAAGAAAAACTTTAAATCCATTATAAATCTACGTATATACTATAACGAAGACAAGATAAAAGTCGTCTTATTTCTACCATTTATTTTATAGCTATAATTTTAACCGTTATTTTTTACATTTATTCTGAAAAATTAATCGCACGACGTGAAAGCTATTGCGAATAATGAATTCCACTTTTATCAATGACAAAATTAATTTCAGAAACATTAGCTACTGTTTGATTACCGTCCTTGCGGTTCGTCCGCATCTAGCTATCGTCGCTCGTTGCAGGTTAATCCTCAGTACCTGATAAACATGAACGTAAAAGTAGACGATTCTGTAAATGGCAAACGAAATCAATGTATCTCAAAGTGAATTGAAAAAATTCAATCTCCGAAGAACTTATCGTCATCAAAAAAGATTATTCTCGGACAGCAATAGTTTGTGGATACGAAACCCTCAGCAGCTCTTTTCTTTTTTTTTTTTGTTTTAACATACTTTACTTATCGACTTTCTCCCGGTTCTTTCACTCATGCGCCGCTATAGACACCGTTTTCAGAGTAGCGCGCAGCTACATGCTTTCGCCCACGGTGATTTTCCAATCCTTTTCCAGAATTTTTCGAGCGATCGAAGCACTTCCGCAAGCGCAGTTATTTTGAATTACGCGCCGACGAGTTCACCTCGCCAAAGGCAAGAATCTCTCTCTCTCTCTCTCTCTCTCTCTCTCTCTCTCTCTGTCCTTGTGCGTTACTCGCTTTGCTCGTCTTATTTCGTTTCGTTTCGTTTCTCCGCAACAGCAGTCCGCCATTTGATGTATTTAGCGTTGTTGTCGATACGAGAGAGCTAGAGAGGGTAAGAAGTCGAAAACTGTGGACCGAGCATTTGGTCTTGTGGCAAGGAAAGGATGAAAGTCGATAGCAAAAGGAAGACGAGAGAGAGAGAGAGAGAGAGAGAGAGAGAGAGAGAGAGAAGGAGAAGGAAATTTTTAACTTGCGATTGACATTTTGTATCGCAGCAGATATTTGTGCTGTGAGCGCGTTGCTTCTTCTGAGGAGTTCCGGGAGAAAAATTTCACACCAGGCGAGTGGCGATCGGGCGACTTTCATTAAAGAAAAATTTTCACTCCGAAGAACGTGGAGTAGTCTAACGGATTTCAACGGAATATTTCGACTAATTACACTTTACTTTAGAAATGTTTTCAGCTGGAATATAAGGAGTATTTCGTTTTTCTTTAGATATTCAGTCGCTCTTGTTCAGCTACGAATAGTAATATTATTTTCTTCGAGTGTATATTTTTTGCAATAATTTGCAATAATTTGCAATAATTTGCAATAATTTGCAATAATTTGCAATCAAGCGCATTATTAAATTCTGTATTTTTTCCCTTTCGTGCGTGGCTGCCAGTTTATTTAATTATTTTTCACGTCAATTTTAGTGGTGATCGGAAAACCTACGCCAACAATTTTCAAATCTTCATCTGTATGATAAAATAACTCGAACGATTTAACTTTAGCTATAGAGAAATTAGTAGATGCAAATTTTATGCTAGTTTATAACATTGTGCGTCGGAACAATTCAATTGACACATGGAATTCATTCGGTATCCATTTTAAACGTTCCGATCGTGTATTACGCATAATAATAACAACCGCTAACATTGATTTAACGCTTTAATATTTACCGGATAAAACCTTACATCGATACTTTAACTGGCGTTCTTTTATAATAATTTACAATAATTTGCGAAATTTATTTGCGAAATTTATTTACGAAATTAGACGGTACGCGTAAAGTAGAAGGAATTTCCAATGCTGCTTACTATTCAGTGCCGAAAAAAAGGAAAATTAACAAGTCCTTGAACAAAGGTACGGGAACGTATCGAAAGGTGGGAAAAAGCAATTGGGAATATGGAGGGTCAGCCGAATAAATAGAAAAAGAGTCTCAAGGAGACGAGGCTAGATAAATGATAATGAATTGGATGAGAAACACAAGCCGAAGGAGAGAGAAAAGGATAGAAGGAACTCTAAGGGTAACGGGGGAAAATTCGCGGAGGATCACGAAGTACAAATACTTGCTGCTGTAGGACGAGTGCCCGAGGATTTGACTCTCCTAGAATTCTCATTTCCGATATCCTAGACTCGCGCCATTCACGGAAATTCGAGTTTTCACCGTAAACGCGGCAGAACGTGAATTTGCCCGAATAGCGAAATTAATTTTTCATACTTGTATTCGCTGCCTTTATTTTTTATTAAATTTCTCGTATGAAAATTCAATAGAAAGACGCGGCAATGTGCATGGGATTTCGAAAAGAGAATTGTACTCGGGACGTCGCGATAATGAAGTATTAAAATATTGTTTTTATATTTGTTTCGTTTAATTTTTAATTCTTAATCAGTTACATAAATGTGAAAAAAAAAGAAAAAAAGAAAAATGAAAGAGATGCCTCGTTGAGATGGCAAATATTAATGAAACATCGTTATTATAATTATAGTTATTATAGTTATCGTTATTGTCGTTATTATAGCTATCGTTATTGTCGTTATTATAGTTATTAAATATTAATGAAACATGTTTATGAAACATCGATCAATGAACGAAGCAACTTTTGTATTATTCTTGCACTTTGATGAATGTAGAAGTGATTCTTTCGGGAATGAGTCCCTTTTTCCTCCCATCCCAATCATTTTTAAGAACAGTTTGAAACCTCTGAAACCAACCGTATCACGGCTACATAACAAACGTTAAAGGAATAATCCAAAGAAGAAGATAAAAATATTTTTCATCCCTCTTGATATTTTCAAATTTATTTTAATCTCAGCTGAAACTTTACTTTACGCTTCGGAACGTACTTGTAGCTTTTAACTCAAACCCAAGGGTTAATTTTGATAATACCTAACGTCTAATGGATAGCTTAACCAAACTCGTTCGATATAAACATCGGTTGATGTTAAGTATCCATCGCGACGCGTTACGTTACGTTTAAATAACTAACTCTCGAACGGAACGCGCAAATAAAAAAGTTAACTCTGAGACTTTCTTTATTTAGTCTTCAAGCTCAAGTCTCGTTTAAACGAATACTTATCGTTTAGGATGCATTAAATTACGAACGCGCATGAGTTATTTATTTGTAATGCCCGCTTTTCATTTGGCGGAGCATTTCATCGCGCAAATATTCGACTCGATTAGCCTCTTGTTATGAAAACAACGTAAATTGCATCGAATTACAATTCGACATGTTTTGTGATTCAACGAGTAACGCGGTGTTCGAAATAATTTTAAGAATGCAAATGACTGCATTATCTTTGGAGGTGTACGAGTTAAAGCTTGGATTATCAAATCAATTTACTCGTTATGGCTTCATTCATCCAAGTACACGATTATCACGATAATGCAAAATTTCACTTGGAATTGATCAATATCGTTCGATAAAGTGCATACGCGCATTGTCGCATTATTATTATTTCGATTACGGCAAAACTTCTTTTCGAATTTCATAAATAATTCATGGGACGGATTACAGTTTGAATAGAAGCTCCGTATACAGAAACGCTTTCTCTGCACGATATAAATCGCAAATACTATCCTAGATGATCCAATGCTAAATATCAATTTATTAATTAACGTTTCAGTACGGTCCAAATGCGGTCGTTACGCAATATGGAGTCCTAATGATGATACAAAGTACATATAAACGTACCGCCTGAATAAAAGTTTGTACACCTGGCGAGACGAATCAGAATTTTATTGCGATCGTTTAAAAGTGCACCACCAGTGCAAGACAAATTTACGTTCGCACTGGTAGTGCGCGATTATTGCGCATTTATCACAATATCATAAAACAAACATAAATTGCGCTAAAGATCGGCTAATTTTTATCACATTTGCGATACTGAAATGCCTTCGAACTAATAAAAATTAAGTGGTCATTTATGGAAAAATTACGCAATACGTCGAGCAATTTGCCGAGAGATCCGCGGTGTTGTTTTCATCGGTAATCGTTTCTCGTACGAATTCTGAGAAGTGAAGGAATAACACGTCGCAAACTTAGAAATTCCAATAGAATCCAGATTTCTCCCTTGGGAATTAACGCTTAAACTAGCCTGTCGTTTAAGGTACTTAACGATTTTTTTAATCCGTTAGGTTCTTCGTGCTGCGTAATTTCCCAAAAAACTGTACGTAATCACCTTTCGGCTAGGACAAAGGAATAAAATCCGAGAAGTATTATTATGGATTAACGTGCGTACCGAAGATGTAGCATGAGACGTTAAAATGTATTCGGAGAGCAGGTGACGTTATACTTTTGTATTCGGTATACTTTGAAATTAATTCGATCCTTCGGAGTTTCAGAATCTTCAAATTGAGCTTCGCGGAATCGACGTTTGCCGGCATTATCATCGTACAATGAAATAATTAACGTAATTGTGGAAATTTCTTATTTCACACTATAACGAATAGATAAAGTCATCATTTCACGCGGCTACTCGTCCGTTAAACACCGAGTACGTGTGTTTGGCTTTTATCGATGCAGTGTAATCGACTACGGAACGTATTGGCTCAATTAAAAGCTTCTGTTTTTCAAATACGCTAATTTCGCCATATGATTATAAATTCCAAGTACGAAGACGATTCTTAGCAATTTCGTCGATTTCTCGAAAATTGTCGTCGCGATGTCGTCGCGATGTCGTCGAGGCATTAGTTGCGTACTCTCACTATCTACTCACTGGGATCAATGGAGGTTTAGAAAATCGCCACTGTACCGGAGTGCCACGATAAAACGTCCGATCGCAACTGGCGCACCTGTTCTCGACACGCGCTAATCTAAAACTCATTACGGATAAACACGTCGCGCATAAGCTTTCTGCATCTGTGCGCGCACAAACGGGCGAAGATTCCGAGGTCGCGTCCGTTGGTACACTTGACCGAGAAGTGATGTACAGGCGAGAGTCGCGTTTCGTCCTTTGACTTGGAGCATTCGGTCTCGGCATACCCTAGTGAACCGATCGCTGATTCGTAACGAAGCGCTTAGCATTCTCATTAGCCCGGACTCGACATTATCATTGGATATACACGAGCTGCTCCTCGCGTTCACTCTATTCGCTGCACAAAGCAAAAGTGTCACTTACGCTAATCCAACTAATTCCGTTCGATAGTTATTATTCTCTGTGTCCCTTGAACTCGTCGCACTCGTCGCACTCGTCCTACGTTCGACAAAGCGAAAGCATCCTGTAAATGTGATAGCAATGTAGTAGATAAATAATATCGACACAATGACAGCGTAGCGGAGTTCAGGAGTAAGCTGTTTCAAGAGGTCGAGGAGGCAACGCGGAACTCTGAGAAAGTAGTTCTCTTAAGGCCCCTCTTTGCTTAAAAACTTGGGTTATTAAAAGGCACGTATCGGTCATTTATTTCAAAATGCGTCGATTGATTATGCGTTTCGTATAAATATAATCGTCGCTGATTCAGCACTCGTATAAATAATTCAGCTAAGATGCCAAGCTGTTTAGAAATCGGCGATACTAATTAATATTAATAAAGAGCTTTGAAATTTAAGCAAATGCTGCCGTTCGATGTTACGATTCGCTTATTTAATAATGCTATTCTCGGTGACTTTGAGAGAAATATACAACTAGCCGGTTAAAATTAATGACGAGGGAAAATTCGTCTTCGTAATAAAATTAATTATTGGCTACGATCGTGAAGTGATGAGAGCTGTACGTGTTTTTGAAAGAACCTTCAAACGCGAGGATTATTTATCGCTGTTCGACCTTCTGTTTCGGGTACCAAAACGTTAAGTACAGACCCTGGTATTTTTTTTTTTTTTTTTTTTTTTTGTTTTTGGTTTTTGGTTTTTGGTTTTTAACGCGTAAGGATTTCAATCGAGACAAGAACTGAATTGTCCGCAACGAAGAAAAGAATTGAATACTTTTTTAATCGCGACATCTGCTGCACTGATATATAAAATCCGGCGAATGTAGAATCCTTTTATTTTATCCTTAACGCGCCTAAGCATGAAACCGAGCCTAAGGATAAAGAATCTTTTCAAGGAGAATGAAAAAGAAAGATGGCAGCTACCCAAATGGAAAAATCTTGTCCACAAACACGAGCAGAGTAATAACTCGTTATCCGTTCGATAAGAGATACCGAATAAGCTTGGAATATAGAAAAGGATATACGCGGATCATACCTCAAAGAATCCATCGAAATCAGTAATGAAATTCTATTGAAAGGAAACTGTTGCAATCTTCGCGATATTAATAATATAAAGCCACATCAGAATTTTTCCATTCGATTTTTAATTCTTCAAAATGGCTCAGTTCTATTGTACTCTTACAATGCGCCTCATAATTGAACAATAATTAATTCCCATTCGAAGGAAAGACTTTAATCTTCCAGTGAATTATAAATAATAACATCGTCGATTTTATATATTCGCGGTATGAAACGACGGTATTAAAACGCGGATAACGAGTGCAATTAATTAACAATTGAGTTATTCGAACGGCATCTAGCAACAAGATATCAACGACAGCTATTTAAAATTACTGGATGTCAAGAGGCTAAAGCCTTCAAAAAGTCTTTGAAGTTTCCCTCGTTGTCTTTGTTAGTGCTCATCGGACACAAAAAGATGCATTATCTTGGCAATAATTTTTCCGAAAGACAAGCACTGGGAGATAGATAAATGAATTTCTTCCATTATCGGATGAGGCCTGTGTACTTGGGAAGATCGTTCAACATCGACAAATATTTTAATCAATGACAAAATGATTATTGATGTATATACAGCCGAACGTATCGTAAAAAAAAAAAAAAAAAAAAAAAAAAAATCTTGGTATTTCTTAAAGGAGCCTCGAACGTTTATTCAATTGCTTTTTTTTTTTTCTTTTCGCTCCCTAAGGTTTCGAGCGATTGTCTGGCTCTTCTATTTGTTTTACCATTGTTTTACCATTGTTTAGCCATTTCTATAGCCACAACCATGCACCGATCTCATCTGGGTCGATTAAACAATCAAGTTGGTCTTCGATTAGTTCCACGTGCACGAGATTATTTCGTTCGGCCGCTTGTTGTTGACCCTTCACATGTACATGCGCGAGTTCAGTTACTACGTACCCGAGGATCCCCAGATGATTGAATTGCATCTCTGCTATATTGGCTCTGTCCTATCTATAATAATCTATATTCATAAAACGATTTGGTTCAATATGCATTTTGTGAGGATATATACGGAATTAAAGACGCGGCTGGTAATTGACTTTTGTTGATACAGTGTAATTAATATCCACGTTTATCACCGTTTGATTAAAATTGTAAGTCTTTTGCAAATGTATGTTAAAAAGTGTTATTAATCCCGTTATCAGCCTATTAACTGGATATTAATCGTTCGTTCTCGCTTAATTTTAACCTGAATTTTTTTTACGAATCTTCATCATTATCAAATAGTGTTAAAGAGTGGGTTTTGCATTCGGTATTATATCATATTATATCAGAAGATTAATTACTTCATTAATTTATTCAATCCTTTGCAGGATAGTGACTACCTCCAAGCCCCGAAACTTTTTTTATGCTTTTCAACAGAAATAACAACAACGACAACAACGACAACAACGACAACAACGACAACAACGACAACAACGACAACGACAACGACAACGACGACAACGACAGTCTGTATTTTTGAATTGTGAAACATAGAAATATTAACTCGGTACATTGGTATATCGAGTATTTATTCCGATAACGTTACTGCATAATCTCACTGTAAACTGCAAATACGCGATAAAGTTTTACAATCACGGAAATTGTGCATCTTGAGCACACGATTTTATGATATATTTTATTAATGCAGCTTGTAAAAACACATTTAAATTCAGTTGAAATATGCAATTTCGGTATTTAGTAATGGAACTTTTATACGATCTTAAAGTTTCAGATAATACTTAAGCCAAACACCTATTTCACAAAACGTAACCAAACACACGTATGATGGAGCAACAATCGATTATTTTTAACACGTGCCTTTTTACATTTATATTACTTTTAGAATTAGAACTTTAATGGGCTTTATTATAGTAAAAGTACAAAGCTCTTAATTTGATGGACGAATTGCGATAAGGAGTAGTTGGCTTCCCAATAAATTGCTTTCACGTCGTAACTGCAGCGCGGGTATCAAATTTTCCTCGAAATCTGATTTAAAAAATCCGTAGCAAAGTCACTTTGACGCGTCGAGAGTAGTTTTGAGTTCATTCGTACAGGCTCTCGCCGACACGTCGCAACCAACGGAAACGAAGTAGCAAAACCAGGGTGTTTTGGCATAACATTATAACTGACATCGTTCTCCCCCCCCCCACTCACTCACTCTCTCTCTCTCTCTCTCTCTCTCTCTCTCTCTCTCGCTCGCTCGCTCGTTATCTCCACTTCAATGCTATCTCTCACTCTATCAAACACGTAAATACATATTCAAGTGTACAACTGTAGAGGAGCATATCCGCGGGATTTAATTGTACACGGGAGCAAGCGCCCGACACACAGTAACTAGGCCAATTACTTCCATCTGCATCCAACTCCCTATTGAAATGGCGGTAGTAAACGATCAGTGCTGGCCGAAACAGACAGGATTGGCAGCTTTCGATCTTGTAATCCTAGAGATGACGGTAACGCGATGCAACCTGGACGCGGTACGTTTTCCTCCCCCCGATTTGTGCTCGTTGTCAAAGTTCTGCTTTCGCGACTGCAAACTCGTCTATTTTTCATCGCGTTGAACGTCCCATCATTTTAAATCAATTATTCTCCTTTGTGGCACGAGATATTTATCGTATGGTAACCGATATTTTTAATATTTTTAATTTGCTGACTTGGAACGGCGAAATTGGAGGCTGCGCAAATTTACCGATTCTACTAATGCTAATGTCGTTGCTGCGAATGTGCGATACGTACAACTCAAAGAAATATATAAAGGATACAGATTTTTTACAAAACAGGGGTTTTTGAATATAACATTTCAGTTTGAAATTATTCACGCGTATGACGAATACTGAAATGCGCATTTGTCATCGAGTAAAGAAAAATATAGTAATTTCGTTTCAAGGAAAAATTGTCGCGCAATTACAATATTTTCCTTTACAATAAATTTATAATTCAATGATAAATGCAGATAAGCTAATAGCGTACCCATTGATTATTATCTAGCACTTGGAGCCAGTTTCTCGGTAAAACTATATTTTGATCTAATCGATAAAATAACTGCACTTATACTTTTTGTCACCTTGAACGTCGGGTTAAAAATTTGTTGGTTGGCAATTGCTTCTCTCTCTCTCTCTCTCTCTCTCTCTCTCTCTCTCTCTCTCTCAAAACGCTACTCTAAAAAACAGAACTTAACCATTAAGATGCGTCCCTGCACGTAATGTGCACCCGTCGGTGTACTGGAATAAACGACAAGACTAATAACAAACGTAATGGAAGAGGACAGGACAAAGTGAGGACAGAAACAACGTGGTCATCGATAGAATCAAACCATTTCCTCAAAACGCGATTCTCATGTTTGTAATATTTTATAGCTTCGTATTTAATATTTCAATGCTTCAAGGTGATACATCCATAATGCATTCAAGGCGATCGTGCCTAATTCTTTCAATGCTAGCATTTAGTTTTTCATTCGAGAAAGATAAGGTAACAAGTATATATAAAGTTCTATTTAAATTTTATTTCGGAATATCGCACGCGTATCCAATTCGGATCCTTAAATGTCAATTCGATCGGCAGTCCGTGGCCACGTTCAGCTAATAACGCGATAACAATAATGTACGCCTGCTTCCACGTTATTAACACACGGAATTATTTATTAATTGCTTATGGGACAAATTTGGAAATTGAACGTAAAAAGGCGTTAATACGTAAACGTCGCTGAAACCCATTTGCTACAATTACTTATGAAGCTGCCGATAGCAAAAATACCCACGTGAAAGGTCATCGCGTGATTTATATACCAAGTGACGATATACTAAGAATCGAGCTAAAAATCTCTCATAGTTCACGTCGGTCACAATTACTCAAGGCTTCCAATGGAAGGCTTCCGTCCCGATAGTTTCGCAAGCAAATAGTTTCGCGTGGAAGTTTCTTAAAAGTAATATTCATCTTATAAATCGTAGCAGCGCAACACTTTGCTCTTATAGCTGTTGGAGTTTGTGTCGTTGCAACTGCCGATCGTTTTCATTTCGTGAATAAGCGAAGAAACTGTAAAAAGCGAGAAGTTCCATTTACGTAGTTCGCCCAATGCCTATAGGCCAATGCAAATGCAGTCACTCGCGTGCGCGCTTTCAAGTGTGTGAAACCAGGCGCACGTAAGAATACACGTACACGCGCGTACCCACATAACCACTCATCGGATTCAATAACGAGGAAATTAGAAGAAGGGGAGAAGAACAATAACGCGAGTGCACCGAGTGAAATTTGAAATTCCCGCGGACGCGGGTTACGAGAGAATATCCTCGACGCTGACGACGCGGTTTTATTACTCATGATGGGGACACAGACGCGGCACACCAACGAGCGCAAGTACGCTTCGAGTGCAATTATAATGGAGATAGAAATGCAGGAAAAGACGAAGGTACAGTACCCGCGTATATATTCGTTTCTAAGGTTATTTGTATATTGCGCGTCTCCCATTCCCTCGTCCCTTCTATTCACGGGCACAATTGTTCATAGGAATTCATTTTGATTTGCCGTTGCATCGTGTTCTCGCGTAATCATTAAAATCCGTAAATTTCTCATTTAAATTATCGCGTGAGAAATGTGCGACAGACAGTAGGCTAATAATGCGCGAGGTTTCAGCTCCTTATGAAAAAAGAAGCTAAAAGTCGTGCTTCCAACGAAATGTAACGCGTAACAGTGTCGACGTGTACTCCCTTGCATTTGGTTGATCATCCGAAGCAATCAACTAGTTATCGTTGAAATATTTTCCGGCGCACTATGCTTTGCGCGTAAATGTACGAGTAAACATCAAAAGTAAAATCTTTAGTTCTGCTTCGGGTTGATCAACGGTACATTACCTATATAATTTCGCTCCAGTTTCGATCGAGAGAAGCCGCGTAATTACGTAGCTAACGCCTGTACCTGAAATAAAATAAATTTATTTTAAAAACTCCGGAGTCGCCAAATGCTCTCGATAATCCAAACTAACGGGTATGTAATGCAATAAAATCGTCAAAGCCGCAAAATGAAAAGGACCGATGATAACGGATTGCGTTAGCGTGAAATTTATAAAGATCTCGTCCATTTGCCTCGCGGAGTGCCGTAAATCGCGTACGAGTATATCACGGAGACGTGTCTCCTAGCTACGTCGTTTACAAAATTTCAACCCCTTGTCCCGTATCAAAGTGTCCCGTCGAAATAAATCTACACTTAGGACGGGCCGCGCAAAAAATCCTCCCTCTTATAGAGCCATCAGAAGTAAAAGCCTCATCGATCGCAATTACCATCCCCTGCGTTCGATATTTGCCGATTGGACGGACGGTGATACCGCTCGAGATAAATTGCGATAAATTACGCACGGATGGAAAAGAAATGCTGCCGGGTGGGGTGGGGGGGGGGGCGCGTTGGATGAACTCGGACTACAACTCCTCTCGAGCCGATGAAGCCTCGTAACGAGCCAAGTTGAAATCAAGTTAACTGCGCTCGTCGATGTCAAAACCACGGCGGAGTTCTGCGACGTAAAAGACAAAAGGAGCGCAGGAAAGCGGGCTCGCATAGGCAGCAGCCAATAGGAAAGACGAACGATGAAAAATGATCGCGGCAAACTTTCACCTCCTTGTCATCCTCCTCCGTTCTCCGTGTTCGCCCGTCCTCGTCGCAGCTTCGCTTTCACTTGCTAATTGCGCCAAGCTTATACTCGCATATTAATCCAGCTCTCCTGGAAGCTCTCCTGGTAGCTCTCCTGGTAGCTCTCCTGGTAGCTCTCCCGGAAGCTCTCCTCGCTCGCTTTTGCGCTTAATCCGCGAGTACAGCTCGCGAGGGAGATTTATTATTATTATCGCCGGTAGACGAGAGCCGCTCGATTTAATAACACCGTTATAAAGAGCCACTCCATCCGAGTACGACGAGAGCGCACGCGCGACTACATTTTCCCGCGCCTCCTGCACGACGGGTGCGTCTAGTGAGTAACAAAGTGTTTCATTATTGGGTGCTATTGTGCCCGGGTGTTCGGGGCTTATTCGCAAATAGCTTTCGCGAGGATTGCGATTTAAGGAGGATCACGAGAAAAGTTTCGTCGCATTCGTGCTTCCATACGCACAGATCGCTTGGTAATTAAAAGTTATTTTGCCGCTTTCCCCTTGTTACGTAATATTAGTAGTTACGTAATAATCGAAAAATTTCTCAACGACTTTTATTTATAACGAACCGTGCGAACGTTTCAGGTAAGCTTCGCGCAAAAAACCCCCGTGCCAAAACACCCAAATGTCCGGTGTTCTACGTGCTGCGAGGTTACGAGTTAGATGTCTTCCTTAACACTTCAAATATCCTCCAACTGTGCCAGAGCTCGTTGGCATAATAACTCGCTAAACAATAAAATTGTTTTTTGAAAAAATATTGAATTCTCTTGCTTAACTTGCTGAAGTAGCACCTTTGAAAGTCGTTTAAAAGTTCTACTTGCAGCTAATACCGCAACTCTCGTCTCATTCCGATAATTCCTCCTCCTCCTCCTCCTCCTCCTCTTCTTCCTCCTCTTCCTCTTCCTCTTCCTCTTCCTCCACCTCTTTTTCCTCGTCTTCCTCCTTCTTCCTCCTCCTCCATCTTCCTCCTCTTCTTACTCCTTCTTCCTCCTTCTTCCTCCTTCTTCCTCCTTCTTACTCCTTCTTCCTCCTTCTTCCTCCTTCTTCCTCCTACTCCTTCAAACGGACAATTCGTGGTTTCTCATGGTTCAATTTGTTTAGCTAGAAATAGCTAAACAAATTTCAATACAAATTGTCAAAACTACTCCGCAAAAATTGTTTCACAAACGACCGACATTTGTTTGCGCGCGACTATTTACCCGAACTAGCGATGTTCATCCCTCTTAACGAATACTTCCCCCTTAGCTTCTTCGACGAGACGATGAACGAACGATTGCTATTCAACGGCTTTAACCAGTCGACCAGTCGACCAGACTTTAACCGCGTGACCGCGGAAGGACCGAGGTTTACGAGGCTTCCCGTACTCAGAGACGACCGGATGTAATTGGATTGTCTCTCTAGAATGGCAGGGGAAAGTGGAAGGTGGGTCTGGAGAAAAAACCCAAGAGAAAGATAATTGTAATTGTCGCGACAGTTCAACCGATTAAGGCTAAACTGACTAAAGCACGTGAAAGTTGGAAGCTTTCGGAATATCCGGGGGCTTTTTATGCTTCGAATTCTAATATATCTTGGACTTTGTTCGTTTACTTTAATTAATATCAATTACACCTTACATTGGAGTTTCTGCCAAGTCTTCGTCGTTCTCATCGTGTGCGATAAATTCGCGTTAATAATTTGAATTCGGTTAGTCCCCGAATTGGGAAAATTCGCCTCTCCAAGAGGTTTCCGCGATATTCGAAAGGTCTGCAATTTTTTAATATTCCATATCATTTTTCGCGCGGTGTGTAAAGAAACTCCAATTATCCGTACGGCTAAAATATTTGTATTTAGAATAAAGTTGCCGAACTATGAAAACGACGTTGATTCGTTCGTTGAATATCACGTTCCAAAGCATATCCTGGTTATATTGGTAGCGTTAGGTTTATACAGATGGACAGTTTTGGTTAGAATATTTGAGATAATGGGATAAAGAAGTGGGGAGGGAAATTTAATTTATTTTTCTTTCGACGCGTCAGTCTTAGGTAGTAGACCTTAAATAGATAAGAGTGTAATACATTGAGCACGAATAAGAAATGAATTGGAAGGAATTGAAGGAAGTTAATTGATAGTCTAATAAAGGCTTTGAAAAAAGTAATCGTCAATTACAGAAATATCGATATTAAGTTGCGCGCGTGGGAATTGAAAACAACCATCGAATGGGTTCCTTTGTACGGCCCATCATCATCGATATAACCCCTACAAAGCAAAATATATGTAAACTGAATTTTGAATTGCATTTTTGCCGGATTTACTCGTTAGAACGCACGGCAACGCACGGCAACGCACGGCAACGCACGGCAACGCACGTTGAAAACTAGGAAAATAATTGATCCGCATTACGATAACGAAAACCTTTGCTTTCTCGCGATAGAAAAGAGAAAGAACGAGAACGTGGTATTGCAGGAACGTTATAAATCGAAGGCACGAGTCGCGTAGTTTGCCGTTGCATGTGCGTGCACTTGGCGATACGTGGCGTAAAAGCACACGTTAAGGAAATCATCGATGAGCGTTTATTAATAAATAGAACTTATTTCATCTCACAAAATACCAACGCAAACTTAACCACCGGGCGAGTTAACTTAAAGTGCTTTATTAATCTTGAAATGGCATCGGTGGAGAGCAATCGCGGAGGATAAATTATGATAAAAGTTTCGAAAGTTCGCTACTGCCTGTGAAATTTTAATAATGTGAAAACTTGGCAATTAATATTCAATAGTGTAATTGCTTTGGATTCCGATAATTAAAAAAGAATTTAAAGCAATTTTCCCTATGACCTCATCCGTGGGATCAACGAGGGACAATTATAAATAAATTCTGGCTTTCGATTGATTTTTGTCGGTCAAAGCTTGGTTGAGGCGTTCCTTTCCGCCCAGTGATAAGGAAGATTAGAAATTTCAATTGGAAAATTCGACGCGTCCGTTTTTATTGAGAAATTTGCGTTAACCGTCATTATGAGTAGTAAGGTAAGGTTGAAGTCTTGACGGTGCTTTCCTCGTAATGAACACGTGAAAAGTGTAAACAGTAAACAACGTGCGTAAACTTACGCACCCGAGAGTTGAATAACACGACGATATCTGCATTCGCGAGTAGATATACAAACGTGACTCAAATAAACGATCGAGTGATGCAAAGAGAGGTTTTCACTGGGTTTGCATACGTGCCTACGTTTACGTACGCGCGCGCACACATGGCTACCCAGTCATTAGCGCACTTCTCGCTCATTGTTCAATCAGCCAGCAGTCACTCGATGACGTGCAATTAATAATAATGCGTAGGAGAGCTTGTTGCCCAGGAGTGAAGGACAAACCAACGTGAGTGAGCCAACCGTAGTTTTGTATGTACGCTGTACGGCGGCTCTCGATTATCGAGGAGGCAAATTAATAAACTACCGCAGATATAATTAAACGTGCCGGCACGCATTGGCGATCAGTTTTCTAGACGTTCTAATGTCGCTGTCGCTGGGAAAATCCAATAACGCCTCGTAAGAGAAAGAAAGATTATTATTAACCGAAGGAACCGTTGTTTCAGGCTGTTGTTGTTCGAAGTAAACGCAAAGGGATGCGAACGTTCGAACGACATTCGCGCGATACTCTCAAACGCTAAATTAACATTTCGAATACAATTAACACAAGCTAATTACGTGCGCTCGTAATGTACTCGGTAAAATAATATTTCACCGCAGTCGTAAAAACTTTTGTGTCTCCTTTTTTTTTTTTTTTCTTTAAATAAAATTTATTCAGTTTTATTCTCGCTGTCGAGGTGTAGTTACAATTTGTACAAAATACAAGTTCTTCATTTTCCATTATTTAAGGTCGAGATTAGAGATATGGAATTTTTCGCGAAAACGCGCGGCTTAAAAGCTTAAGCTTTCAACATTAATAAACCTTTGAACGGTATCAGAGCAGCATCCGAAAGGTCGGCTATTCTATATTTTAAAGAATATCGTACAACCAATTAATTCATTGGTGGCTACATTTAAGAATTTAAACAGAGACAGTGATGTCCAGGTGTTTACGGTACCACAAGATTACACAATTTCTTTTACATAACGAACGCACTTCGAACGACTTTGCCACGAAAATCCTCATACTCAGGCGCACAATACGTGAGAAGTACAACATGAAATAAAAAATATATTTATAAATTGATTGAAATGAGAAAATACGAGAGCGAATAATGGAAAGCTAAATTAGAGGAGGGAAAGCTCTGAAATAAATATTCTATAACAAAAAGGTGGCTTTCATCTGGTAATGACAAGTTTCAAAAGACGACGTAAATCTATTTATATCGTCAATTTTACGATCAACTGATTTTGACTGCCCTTCCTCCTTTATCTCCGCCATCGTTCGATAAAATGAAAAGAGATAAATTTACTTATTGCGGTTTCACGAGATCGATACAGAGCAAATGTACTCGACGCAAAACAATCCGTGTCGAAGTAGTCTACGCCAATAATTTGGCCTTACATCTAATTACATACGTGATTTAGTCCACGACTTTTTACTCGCAATAATCTCGTAATGGATCAGTAATTTCTATTACCGATGCTGCGAGAATTATAAGGTAATAAATACCAATCCCGTTCCGATGGAACTGATTTAAATAATTGTTGGCGCCATTGCCTCCTTTGAAATTAAACCTTTTTCTTCCGTTTTTCTTTTCAAATCCGTTGAATTCAAAGTTTTAGATATCAAAACTCTTATCGCATTCATCGCTCAATATTTTTATATTTTTGAAAATACTTATGTAATTTAATTGGTTTTACGCTACATTTATGTTGATCTGAAAATGATGTCGTTTAGTAATTAATTATCACGTCAGTGACGGTAAAGATTAATGTTTTCTCGATTTCATTTTCTCGATACACAGGTTACGATAAATCACTCGGTAATAGTCAATATCGATGTACTTGAGTGTTTGGCTTATAACGAAAAGAAACAAGGAATAGAGAAAAATACAAAGTATAAACACGTCCGCTCGTAATTTTATAATTTAGCATTTAAGCAAAATAGGTATAATAGCGTCGACTCTTGATTAACCTCGCTCGACTTTCTTACCATTCCGAGTAATAACGAACGGATTACCAAGAGATATATCATTAAGGAGATAAAGGACGCGTCTACTAGACCGATACTCCTTTGACGCGTTCCTCCGTATTTGCTGCGAACTTTTCCATTTACTCTCTCTCCCTCTCTCTCCCTCTCTCCCTCTCCCCCCCTCTCACTCACTCTCTCTCTCTCTCTCTCTCTCTCACTCTCCTCGTCTTCTCTGCCGTTTTCTCATTTACTCTCGTCACCTCCGACTTCCTTACTTTTTCGCTTACACGATGCTTTCGGCAATCGTGACGTACGAGGCGTATATTTAGACGGAATAGTGTATTGTAAAGTATGACAGGATTAACCCGAGACGATAAATTTAGTCCGAAGTTGAGATCAAATAAATCGTATAAAATAGATACACTGTACGCGTAAAAACATATAAAACTCTCTAGTTATTTAAAAGGTGGCACTCGTAATCGATTGCTTCAAGTACCCACTTGAAGTATACGTGTTTTTGAGTTTTTAAAATAATTGAAACTTCGACTCAAAGGTACAATCGATAAACTAGACAATGCTAAAAATATAACGCGAATCAGAGAAAGTTGCAGAATATTGTCAAGAAATGGAAGCTGATCAAAGTTGCGAATACGAGTCCGATAAAAGAAAAGTAAAGCTAAAAAATAGAAGAATTCATGACGAACATTTGATGAGATTTAGCCGAATGAACACTTTCCTCTGTAATCAAAGTGCAGTGAATATAAAAGTCACGAATTACGACGACGACTGATATCTCGGCCCAACGAACGGCATTTAATCAACTCGATACGTTCACGCTGATTTTGTCGTGCTCGTGTGCGTACGATACATCGAGACTCGCAAGTCGTTAAGAACACTCAAAACTCAAATTGCGCATTGCACAAAGGCCAGATTATAAGTGTCGCCTCTCGTACACTTCAACCACTCTATGTCTCTCTTTCGATAACGCGTACTTTCTTTCCCACGAGTGTCGATGATTCATACATTACAACACTGTTGCCAGCCGCTTACGATAAAAAGGAAAGCTCGAAAGCCCCTTTCCTTTATCCTCGCGCTTTGTACACTGACTGTTTCAGCGCATTCGCTTTTTTTCTTAGCTCCAACTTTGCTCTTCCTCTCGAGCTTTTTTCTACCAGAAAGAATCGACTTTGCAATGCTTTGGTAACGCTAGTAAAACTATTATAATATTCGTCGAGGCTTTTTCTTTTCATCGTACTCGAATGACTTTTCTAAAGAGCCTGAACAAACACGGCTAAATAGTCCTTTGAACATAAACGAGCATTTGTTTTGCACTAGATTTTTACAATTTTTATACGCTAATATTTTACGAACCCTTTTTAATTATATTCCACGTCGATGATGCGGTTAATTTTCAGGAACTTGGAGAGTTGATCGCATTTTAATAACGAATTTGACGAGTACATTCCTTCGACTATTAACGCTGTTTCGCAGAACGTATGGTCTCGTTTAATCTTGGATTAAATCTGGAGGAAACGAACTACAAGAGAAAAAGTAGTTTATAGAAATTACAAATTTTATACAGCTCTACGATTTATGGAAATCACAAAGAAAGAATATATCTCGCGTAACTTTAGGGATACTCTAAAGAAATGTAAAAGTGTGGTAATGTGATATAAGGACATACGCCGGGTATTTTGTGGCTTTATAACGGACAAGGATAACGCGCGAGAGAGAGAGAGAGAGAGAGAGAGAGAGAGAGAGAGAGAGAATGAGATAGAAAGAAAGATAGAAGGGTAAGGAGTGAGAGAGTTTGGATACGGCGGTTCAGTTCCACGGTGGACCATCGGTCCACATTCGATTTATCGTCAATCGATCACACACGCTTGATCTGTTCTTTTGAGGCCGCCTTGTCAGCTAAAAATTTCTGCTACTTACGCAATGTCCTAACTCAGTCCTCGGATTATGATATTTCGAGCGACAAAATTTGCGGACAAAGGGATAATTCGATAGGGGAGAATTTAGAAATCGATCACTTGTGCCATCGTATTTTAAACGACAGATATCTCAAAGATCTCTGTGCTCTTGTAGGGGAATGAGTTAATCGCGAACGAAACCAAGTCAACGCCGCCAGATCATATTCAGGACTCAAATTAAATTTACATTTATTTCGATATTTAGCGGCCCTCTCATACATAATGCGAGATAAATATTTTAAATAATAACAACGCTAGGCTTACAATTGTCAGGTAATTGACTATATCCTTACATTAACGAATTATTTGGTTAAACGTCTATCGGTTGACACGCGAATGCGCTCTGACTCAATGTCAAGTTTTTTAAACGTTTAAGAAATCCGCGGCTCGCGCAATACACGTCCATAACTATTTTACCAGTAAATTTATGTACTTTTAATTAAAAAAACTTTCAGCGTCCAAGTAAGTTGTAATTGCTTCTTATGGCGTAATAAGCTACGATTTAAAATTCAATAACTCGTAATTTATCGAGAGCTTAAGCCGTTGAGTTCCTTCTCGTCCAAAGAACAAGTACGTTAAATTAAACGTACATTGTAAATATATTTACAATGGGATGCGTCACAGGAGAACAAGGATGCGTTTGCTCGACTAAGGCATGCGACTACGCAAGTATGTATACAAAATGTAACGAACCTGGCAATGGCTAAAGGTAAAATCAAATTTAAACGAAAGAACAAAAATAATGCTTTCCATACAATTCAAGGATTACGCGTTTTAAATTAAAAAAACGTAATTACCGATGCACGCAAAACAAAAATGACGTTTTCGTTAGGAACCGCATGTACAACGTGCGCTACCACCGTACGTCAACCGCTTAAACAAATTCCTTCTCGCGCTCTTTAAGTTTCGCGTTTAAAAGAATTTTAACGTTGGAACATACAACGCAAGTATATCTATTCTCAGCGTCTTCGTGCGAATGCAGATATAAATTAAATGTACTTGGGCACTCGGTGCGTGTGTTTTCGCATTATATCGTCGATTAATTAAGCGAATTATTTGACAGTGAGTAAACTAAACGTGATAATAAGGGGAATTAATGGACCGAGCTCCCATGGATTCGCTCACTCGGAGTAGTATATGAAACAAAAAAAAAAAAAAAAGAAAAAAGAAAAGACCACCCCTCTTGAATTTCTTGACATTGACAGACACTGCAACGAGAAAGCCGCTTTAAAAGTCATTACCAATAAAATGTAATCCGAGAGGGAAAACATCCGCGCTTATGAAAACTTGAAAAACTGATTTTTCGCTTTTATAGAGCCAAGCAGCAGCAGCAGCAGCAGCAGCAGCAGCAGCAACTGATTCCTGAAGCGGATAAGTACGTTACGTAAGAATAGCGCATCGTTAGCGCTTAGACTGCGTGCTCGTAACTCGTAACTGCAACACCACCCAAAGGCAGAAAGCAATGCGCGCTATCGTGTCGCGACGAGTACAAGTACGAGCCGAAATGCAGTCGCGCTGCGACTGATCTTCATTTATCAACGATTATCGCCTCCTGCATTAATCCGTCTTCTTGGCGTGAGAGCACCGAGTCGTGATATTCGTTCGCTACCTTTCGGTTCATCCCAATTGTAGAGCGGTGACTCGCTTCTATCGCTTCGGGTCAAAATGGCCGCTCAAGCGATCGCTGTTTCGAGAGTCGATTTCGGGAGGATCAGATTAACGCGTTGTACGTTGATTAACGCTTCGCTAGCTTCAAAGCTTGTTCTCTTTTTTTTTCGCGCAGATGTGAAAATAATTTGAAAATACCTTGTAAATTATCGTTCGCAAAGATCGATGAGTTCGGCTTATAAGTTATTCCCATTTTCAATTAATTAATTAACTGCTATATTGCATTTATTAGACTTTGTTAATGTTTATTTAATACGGGAAACAATAAATAAAGTCATTCTCGTGTGCATGCACACATACGCACATACGCACGCACACACAATGTCGTAACGTCCTTCCTACTGCTCTCTCTTCGATCCTTTTCAGTAGCGACTTAAACAGAAGCCAATTTAAGTGTTATCGGTCGATATTTTATCAAACGAAGACACTGAGCAGCGATATTAACGAAATTTCTTAATTTCTCGTATGAAATAAAATTAATTATCGTACATTATTTTTTGAAATTAAAAATATGCTTCACGTGTATCAAAGCTAATTACACGGTTTGTTAGTTTCTTTTCCTCGCGTCCACAAAAAGTCGGTAATGTCCCCGTACGTACGCATATTTACGAACGAATATGTAATGATAAAATGAATCCGAGTATATTTTTTCACATATTTTTTCATTACTAAGAGATGGTTGACTGAACGCCATAATGTACGTTATATAACGTAAATGCCCACCTAGAAACCTTTTATTGTTTCACTAACCCTCTCTCTCTCTCTCTCTCTCTCTCTCTCTCTCTCTCTCTCTCTCTCTCTCTCTCTGTAACATATTCTCCGTATTTTTGCATCTGGTTGCTAAACATTAGTCGCACGCTAGTCACATTAAACTTGATTTTCTAATGGAAGATTATTGTTTCGGCAATTTCGTCACAAAGGACCACGTGTGTATGAATATAAAGTGACATACCATGTTATGCTACCATAAACTTTATGCTCGACTTTCGCCGTAAATTTACGTAATATTTTATCCGTACGAATGGCATTTTATGAATAATTGTACACGAATATATGTGAATTTTGATCAATAGAAAAATTGTTTTAACGCAACTATCGATTATTTCTCTTATTGAACGCGTTTATTGAAATAAGAACTTGGTTTGAATCTTTTACAGGTAATATCAAGAGTACAAAATATAACATTTAGATTAAATATTATATAATATAGATCCATCTATTTCCAATAAGAAATATACGAATGACAATTTTATGACCATTTTTTTCCTCCTGCAAAAATAATGCAGCATAAATAGGCTTAATACTTTTTTGATACATTTATTGTGCATTATTAAAATGATTAATATTCTTATTCGGTCGTATATTATAAATACACACACACGCGCGCGCGCACGCGCACACACACACACACACACACACACACACACACGCGTTGAAGTATTATGTAGCAAAACATTCTTGAATTCCGTGATATTGCATGTTCATGGTGAACGGTTCCATTAAGTCATATATTCAAGTATTTCGTACTTGAATATTATACCGAAAATTACACATTTAAATATGTCAACGATACAGTTTCCATTTTGATGAAATTATTTGGATAATCAACAAATTATAGAACTCTAGTGACACCTGAACTTTTCGTAAAAAATACTTTTATATCTCTTACGCGTACTATTTCGTATAAAATTAAACTTGGTTCTTTGCTGTGAATTTTATATTTATTTACATTTGTTGTATTCATATATGATAATGCGATATACTAGAATTCACAATGAGCTAATTGTCGTTCTCGAATCTACATTACCGTATTACGTGGGTATTCCATATTTACGAAATCAAAGCAAACACTTTCATTTTATATTCTAAAATTCATTATAGCTAGGTAATAAGGTGGAGAGCTTGAATAATAATTAAAGCCATCAACCGCAGCGGCTGCTTTTTATTTAATTCGTGCGCGATATCATTCGCCAAGTCAAAATTACAAAGTTCGATTTAACCGTAACAACACAGTTATTATAGTTTAGTAGAAAAGAGATTCTAGATTCTAAACGACGTTTAGAAAGTACGAATGAAATATACGTTCTCATGTGGAGAGGATTATAAAAACTAAAACTTCAATGTTATTTGTTAACAATCTGCCGGTAAAATAGAAAATTACTTGTAAAACCCCTAGATACAAGTCTCAATTCAGCCGTAAGGATATTGTCACCAATTGCGCATTATTAAAACGGAATCAATTATTTACGCAAGTTAATTTCTATAAATTTATCATCAATATTATTATTATTATTATTATTATTATTATTATTATTATTATTATTATTATTATAAAATTTGGAATTTCCCCGTAAAGAAATACGTAAATATGTTTTTCATTTAGCTAAAGAGGTGCAGGTGTTTCTCCTATTGTTTAACCTTTTTTTAATATTTAACGAGGATTATCCACTTGCAGAGACTTGATCCGTAAAATAAGAATTTCAAACTAATTGAACCAGCGTCAATTATTATTACTCGAATCGAAAATCCACATTGAACATTTCGAAGGGAATTTCCATCTTTAGATAACGGTATTCTTACGAAGGAAATATATAATTTATTTCTAGATAATGACGAATAAACGCTAAATACAATTCTCGCATGGTTTCTATTAAAAAGAAAATACCCGATATTATCGGTTTGACCTTCGTCCGTAAGTCGTGCTAAACAACCGTATAAAGCGTTACTTTTAGTAAGCTGTGAAAAAGTCGGTGTGATCCGCTACTAAACGTAATTGAAGTATCTTGCCTCGTTTGAATGATCATTTAACATTACAAACGAATAACGTTTGCTCGTGAAGCGCGAAAGTCGCTGTTTCGCGCGATTATGGCGTGAACTACGAACCTACGAACCTCGTCGTTCCGTCGCGATATTCACCTCGTGAAATCGTCGGAGCACAATAGTCCCTCGTCTTATCGCGCCCTTACGTTATCTCGCTCAGGCAGACGAAACGCAATCGAAGTTTCACTCGCAAACGCTCCGGGAACTCGAAATCCCCCAAAGAGGCGAGCAATCGGCAATTTATCCGCGCACGAGCGCCAACATCCAAAGGCCTGATCCGAGCTCCTGTAAGCCCGGCAACCCGCGAGTGCAACAATACCGAGCCTATCCAGGTACGCGGCCAACGACGGCCATGAGGTGCAGGTGCATTCTGCGAGCTCCAAACGAGCTCTACGACAACGTCCAGAGATATAATTGTAGTCCGGGTGTAGCGCGGCGCGCCGACGATAAATTGCGAAGCAGATAAATTCGTTGGGGTGGGTGTCACAGGACGCACGAATTATTACGCCTCTTTGGTATCGCGGGCGAATGTCGCCTACTTGTACACGCATGATAAAGGGAGCAAGTGGGATAAAGGGGCGTTGGCGGAGAGAGAGAGAGAGAGAGAGAGAGAGAGAGAGAGAGAGAGAGAGAGAGAGAGAGAGAGGGCGAAAGGGGCACTCGTAAAATCGATCCTCTCATCGCTAAAAGATTTAGCGCTGCGGGAAATAAAAAAAGAATTAGTTAAAAATACAATTCAAAGAGAAACAATCTACGTTTAACTGCGACAAATAGTTTAACAATGGATTTTATAATTTAGCGAAAATCTTAAATAGAAAGTTCGAAAACGTAAAACGTTCCTCTTGCAACACTGGCTTTATCTATTTATATTAGCTTTGTACCGGTGGAAAGAAATTTGAGAATAACCAGCTGATAAAGTAATTTATCGTAACGTTCATTAGTGTACGTGTGAATAGTTTCTTAGAGGGCGAATGCTTAAAATGATCAAACTACTTTCATAAGAACGTTAAACTTTTTAAATAAAGTCACTCGAATACGTGAAAATGTATCTTTTTAAATATTTTTAGTTTCACAGCTATTTCACCGAACAGTGACTGTGTATAATTGATAATTAGTTATTTAATGCTGACGACGCAAGGTGTGTATAATGATTTCCGTAATGGTTTCCATTATTATCGTTTAAAAAAAAAAAAAAAAAAACAACAATTATAATTTGATACCATTTGTCACTTTTCAATAATTATAAGGTAAAAATTATTGCAATACTAAATAAGAATGGAAAGTAAAATTGAGTCCTTGTAAATATGAATAAATTGTGTGCTTCTAATCGTAATATGTAATTAATAGAAATGAGCTTAAGGTTTTTATCGAACCGTAACAGTATCCTTGTATTGTCAACCGAAGCTCTTATAAATAATCTGCTTCAAACAACTGTTGATGCCAAACGACGGTATATCTAATAATGATGGAATAAAATATAGGAGACAAATAACCAGGTGTTTCTAATGCAGGATTGTAGAGGGATTTTCCAGTATCATTTAGCAGAAATCATAGATAATTTTGACGAATATCCTATTATAAACGTATACAGTGCTTTGTATTTCGTTCTGATCCACGACTACTAACCTTTGACCGCCATTCTCAAAATCTCCCTCAATACCCTCGTTATTTATGATAATTATGTTTCTAAGGTTCTCTCTCTCTCTCTCTCTCTCTCTCTCTCTCTCTCTCTCTCTCTCTCTCTCTCCCGTTCTTAATTCTGATTGTGTTTGTTATTATCCAACAACGTCATTTTGTTTCACCTATTATTGCAATCACTCTTTTCATTTTTATGTAATATCGCGCAACTAGATGTGTCAGGGCCATTAGAAACGATGGGTAAAAGTGGCATCGATTACGTAAATGTGTGAACGCGCGTATAAGCTTGTAAAAGTTAAACTTATATTTACAAATTAATCATGAGACTGGTAAATAAATTAACAATCAAGTCGTTTTTCACATATACCGCTATTTAGTAATTTAGATTATTTGTATGTACCAATTTCTGAACTTTATTGCTTACATTATTCACTATTCTTTTTAGTCTTCTAATCTATATCGCTTATCTACTATATTACTCGCATTATTCCGATAACGTCAGGCAAAATAATCGTTAGTTTTTCTGTTTATTCAATAAATGCTGTACTATTTAATAATGCTTATTACTCCTCGATTGCGAAATAAAAAAAGAAAGAAAGAAAAAAAAAACAACAACAACAACAACATATACTTGTAATACTGGATAAGTAAACGAGTTTATCCAGTTTCCAATATTAAATAATGACGAGAGCAGCGACAGATCGGAAATTCTCTTAAAATAATTCGCATGCGTAACGGGCTTTATTTTTTCAATTGGATTTCAAAATTGAAAATTGCGGACGTTCGAACGAAGTATAAAAGAGTACATTACCTATTGACTCGAATAAAAAAAAAACTCAGCCATTGGTTAAGTTTTTACGATCAACTGATAAAATATTTATTACGTACCACGGTAAAGACGATGCACATAAATATTAATAAGCGCGAAGAGGATGACGATGAAACGTGATTTTATCTTTACATTCCTGCTGTGATCGTGAAAATAGAGGAGAAAGGAAGATCTAGAGTTCGTACGGCCTGGTGCTTTCGTTTCAGAACAAATGTACGTAGTGGCACGATTAGCTGTTTTCGTTCGTTACAAAATTGATACCGTTCGTTTATGTATTTGATACGTTTCTCAATGATATCGGATTAGCTTTTAAATTGTAAAATACCTCCTCCGTTCGTATTTTAAAAAAAAGCTACTACGTTCTATCGATGAATCTCATATCATGTATTTGAAGTAATAACTTACGGGACGTTGGAGAAGGATCTTAGTTCAGTTTTCTAGTCTTTAGTTTAGTCTCTAAGGAATATTAATTATTCGATGGAAAACGCATGAAGGATAATAAATGAAATTATTCCGTTCAAAGTCAATTCGACAAATCTCGAGCAATAAAATTACGATTCATTTAATACGCAATCACCTCGCAATCCCGGTAATTTACAATTTATTTAGCAGATAAAAAAGACGATAGCTTATCCACCCTATCAAGTCTCTCGACTACAATTAATCTTTCAGGCACCAATTCTCCGAAGCCGCCCATCGATATGCCACCTACACTGCAGTCAAATACAGGCATAAATGTCACGTGTCGATTGTTCTAACCTCCGCCACTTTATAAGGCATTTATGAATCAATTTTCGCAGAGTAGCCAACTATACAGTTCAGCGATAGCAGCATGCAAAGAAAGAAAAGGTATTGGGTGCGACAACTCGCAGGTTAATTACATCCGACATCCAACGTATCGCGATGACAATACGTATTACGAAAAATCTCCAAGATATATCGCGCAATGGCTTTAAATGTTGTATTGGTTTAACACGTAACTCGTTGTGTTATTAATTAATTAAACTAGAGGAATCACGATGCGACATGTCATTAGTCTTGAATCGCTTATCGGTGTAAAAAGCGTATTTCAACGATATTCAAAGCTACTTTGAAATCGTGCTTTCGAAATCCCTTTAATTAGAAACTCAAAACTTTTGATACTTTCGACGTTGCGTTGTAATTCACAATCTTACTCGATGAGAATTACATTTTATCTCTGTTAATGTCAAATATTAGTTAATGTCAAGCAATTTAATTCGTTGAAACGTAAAATTAGTATTAAACTGTTACGAGAACGCGAAATTAAGATAAAGAGGCTTTCAGAATGAAAACCGTTGCATTCGATGTTCCATTATTAAACTATTTATTAACTCTTGTTTCGTTACAAAGACGAATTATGCAATAAGAATTTTACATAGTGTTAATACTAGAGTACGTATACTGTGTATTTTATGTAATTTATTGAATTTAACACAGGTTATTTGAGGTACGTTAATAAGCTTGAAGATATTTATTCCTAGTAATTTATTCCTAGTAACAAATAATTAAACTCTTTGTTGTTAGGTTAATGTGGTGAGAAATCATGTTATTTTAACCATTTTTGCGATGAAAATTTTTATAAATAGAATGCAATACGTTGAAGTTAACAAAATGTTAATTAAAACGTGAAAAACGCTCTCCTGCAGTCTTTCTATGTCGATATTTTTAGGAACAATAATGAAAATTTGATGTGCAAATGTGCAAAAAATTCCACGTGTTAGTACGATTGAAAAGCAGACATAACATTAAAAACGTAAAAATTCAATTATCTCGGAAAATATATTTTCTAGAATCGAAGCTGTTGAGCAATTTATTTATCGTAAATATTTTACGTTGAATATTAAAGCTACTTTTACAAAAATACACACTAAATCAATTTGCTTTCATAACGGAACTTCGATATTTTTCTGTTACGAATCGGCTATTTTTTAATATATTTAAATTTAACAACGTAGGATAAAAAATTTAAATACCTGACTAAGTAATGCATTTTTTTTCAAAACTTTTTCCTTCGTAAGACAGTGAAAGTAAGCGTAATATTATAATTTACATAATAAAGTGTAGATACTTCGATGTAATTAAAAATATTCATATGCTGGTAAAATTTAAATAGATGCACTTTAGCAAATTTATCGATAATGCAAAACTTTAAAATGATTGTTTACTATAAAATTCACGCAGAGCGAGAGAGAGAGAGAGAGAGAGGAGAGAGAGAGAGAGAGAGAGAGAGAGAGTAAATCCAAATGAAAATTATGTTTTTCTACAAAATTGATGCATCGTGAGAAATTAAAAAGGAGAAAGTCCCAAAGGACATTAAAAGAGATTTAAAAAATGCAGACTGGCCGGGATTCGTGAAGTACATCGACCTAATTAACTCTAATTAAATAACTGTTATCGATTGCACTTACTTACTGCATTAAAGAGTACTTACTTTCGTAATCTCACATGCGTATAGAGCTCGCCCAGGAAATTAGAAGTACATCCCAATTATGCAGGCGTGTTTTACGTGTAGTGTTGTAACTCGCGAAAAGAAATATCGATTGAACCGCTCGATGTGCGTTACTTTTTTAGTCGGCCATTAATAAAAAGATGAAAATGCATTTCCTTCCGTTCCAAAGCATTGAGCAGAAGAAAAAGATGGAATTATTATAATTTTCAATTAATTCCATTGGCCAAACTTGGACGTAAGCTTTTTTAATATAATTAAACTTTTCAACGAAATAATCTAAATGTAATAATCTAAATACGACTTAAGATTTGTAGAGATCTTACCATTTTCGCGACCTGCGAGCCTAAAATTTTTATACATGAACTATATTAATCCTGTCGAATGAAATAATTGTTCAGCACGTAAGAATGTATAATAAATTGAGAGCTCGAATAAGAGCTAAGGTTTATTTTTATTTTCCATTTTGTCATATCTCGTTCGAATTCCAATGCAAGTAAATCAGAGTTTGGAAATCATTTGCTAGTCATTTCCATATTTTTTAAATAGGCTTGGACCCTTAAAAACTAAAAATTAAAAAGCAAATATTACATTAAATTAATGCCGGTAAAAAGTCAATTGACAATACGTAACGAAACATACGTCGAAGCATACTTAGTATTTTCTAGAACAATAATAATAAAGAATAAAGAAAGTTAGATTGTTGATCGACTTGATTCGAGCCTTAAACTTCTATTTGATTTTGTAAATGGTAAATGACAAATGGCGCACATCCCGGGCAAACATTAACGAAATTCTCGATCCTTATATCTGCCAAAAAAAAAAAACTCGTATAATATAAGTGTGGCCGGCCTCCTCAAGATCGAATAAAGCCAAGAAAGAAAAAGGACGTCGATAAAAATTTTGTGATCCGTATAATAGAAAAATTTATCATTCCTTCCCTTTGCTTTAATGCCCGAGAAAAAAACACCGCAGGAATATGACAGGCCGATAGGAGGGTGGTCTAAAGACCTGCACATTGCGAGAATTTATACGATGGGCAATTGAGAAAAGCCTCCTCAAGGCCAAAGTTTATGCAATACTTGCATCTGAGCGGTTACGCAAGTGCAAAAGAACGAGGGACCAAGTGGAGTAGAAAGAGTACCGAGCGGAAGGACGGGGAACTGGAGCGAGCGAGAGAGACAGAGACAGAGACAGAGACAGACAGACAGACAGACAGACAGACAGAGAGAGAGAGAGAGAGAGAGAATGAAAGAGAAATGTCCGCGCAGCCGAATGAAAGGCGTACGAATCCCTCGGGTCAAGCACCCAAGAATCCGAGCACCAGCGACAAGCCGAACCTTCCTCCGAAAACAGCGTCGCGTGCCAATTTCCAGGACGACTGCTTTGAAAACGAGCACATTTACATAAAGAGAAATAGCTCTGTGCTCCAGGACATCCTATATCTCCAGGTTATCCGACTATCTATCCGTACGCGAGTCTGCGTATATTAGAAAATTGTACCTACTCTCGAGAGTGCACGCTTCGACGATTTTCAATGCCATTATTTTTTCGCTCCTCTTATTATTTACTCCTCGGCATTGATGCACCACCTACACAATTGGAAAAGCAATCTATTTTACGATGGACTCTTTAACGAGGAACATTAGTGGACGCGATGTATCAAACGGACGGCACCGATCAATTGGCTCGAATATTGATATCTGATCGAGTGCAACACGTTTATTTGGCTAAAAATTTGTCATCGAGTTTTTTTTTTTTTTCCCTTTCTTTCTTGTTCTTTCTTTCTTTTTTTTTTATTATTATTCTTCACTTGGCTATATCGACCTTCAAATTGTCATTTAAGTATGGTATTTCAAGCGGAATCGGCTTACAAATCTCTCTTTCTTAGGATATCGATCTCATTGTATTTGCCAAAAGTAATGGATTCGTTAAGTAGAAAAAGGAAGTCTCGGCCGGCTTTTGAAAGTCAAATATTTATATCGACTCCGGAGAGCGATTACACTTACTTACATCGGCATGAAAAACTGCTCTCCGAATTTCCAATAATTCACGTCTATGATTCTTTTCGGGGTGCTGTAAGCTGCTGGTACGCAGTTTGCGTAGACGTTACGTAAAAAGCACAGGTACTCTAGTGGCCAATGAAAAAAAGGGAGCGATTTTTAGATACGACATACGCGACAACATATAACGTGCACTTTTCGATCTTTCGTCATTTCATCTACAGATCTCTTATCGCTCGATCGCAGTTGAACATTCCGATCTACGTTGCGTCGAATCAAGCAACGAGTACTCGATGGACAAATTTCAAGGGAGTACACCTCGAGGAAGCGTAAAGTTGTTTTTTAATGCCAAGCACAAAGAGTGCCACCGAAAGCTTTATATTCGAGGTAGACGGTTTCTAAACTTGCAAAGCGAGCGCGTTTCATAAGCTATCTCTTAAAAATTGAAAGAGAAAGAGAAAGAAAAGAAGCGACAGAGAGGAAAATCAGAACGAACTTCCATCGCGTTAGAGCCGTGACAAATAGCCTGGAAGTGACTCCCACGTCAGTGGCACGAATTGACAGCGATCAGTGCAAATTGGATAATCGTCCAGGATCATTGGACAATCGCTCGGCGGCGGGGAGGAGAGGGATGAGAAACTTCGTCGCTGCATGACGGAAATGCAATTATTTCGCCCACTGCTCCTTTCCCCCGCCCCCCGAGCGGCCAACCAATCGCCAATCGAATGCAATGTCGCACAAGTGCGCAAACACTTTTTCGCGTGACGTCGCGCCGTGTGTATTATCGTCGGTAATATGGATTGCAATGGTCGACCGAGGCGCGTAAAATATCATTCGCGAGTTGGAGTGTCGTTGGAACGAGCGAAAATACAGGGAAATTAAAATGTCGACATTCGACTGCACCGATTCAATTGCGATTACATTTACGCACTGGTTCCTGCGAATTTCCTCTTATAATAGTCGGTACAAACTACGAGGGGTAGCTTTATGTTAAATTAACTTTTTTCCCATTCTCTTTTGTTATTTTGACTTTGGGACAGAATACTCGTCCGCTTCGTCCGCTTCGTCCGCTTCTTATTCTTATTCCTATTCGAATATAACCGCGTTTGTGCGTTCATTATATAGTTTCGGTTGTAAAATATAATATCTAAATATAATACCCAATTCTGAGTAAAATTATTCCACATGTTTAACAGTCGTAAGGTTTGATAGTATAACGATATATCGCAGAAGAAATTGTATAAATATTGGTGAAACGTTGTCATTTTCCGAATGCAATACTATTTATTTTTCAACAAGAATTTTAATCAAAGTGAACCACCTATTTCAAATTGTTTTTCATATTTGATCAGGGTAAAAGCATTAATTCATCGTTGGTTTAAAAAAAGAAGATTGAAAAGTTCTTGTTAATATTTTAAATGGTTCTTTTTAATGAGTTTTCTCGATGAAAATTCTCAGTGGGATACCAGTAGAATATCAATTAACCTAACTCTTGACATCGAGAAGAAAACGTTTAACGTACCTTTACATTCGGCCTTTACCCTATATTATCGTACATATATCGTACGCGCACAATAGGTCATATCTTGTAAAAAATAACATAAATTTACCAACTATTTACCAAAGGGCTGCATTTTCTGAATTTGCTTCGGCGTAGTCCGGCGTATGGAAAACGCGAATACGTTTTTAATGTTTAATGGGAGCTGCATCGCAAGCACAACAACAACGTTACCATGACTTACGACACGTACGCGTGTAATACTTACGAAAATTGTCATAATTTTTAAAATGTCACTTATTTTATAATTCATTTTATAATATACTTTACTTTTAGTTTCGAATCGATTCGGTTGCTCCGATGACAAGTCAATTAGAAAAAACAATTTTGCCAAGTTAACAAAACATGTCACGACTAAAATAAGAAATAACTTTTGAATTCGGTCGATGCAACGAAACGTGTAAAATTTTTATGTTCAACTCTTCGCATTAAATGTGATTAATGCGCGTGTTAAGAATTTATTTTATACTTATATCATAACACAAATAAATTAAGCGTTTGCGACAAAAATTCCTTATGAAATAATATTGAGCAAATTCCCAAACAAACATGTATAAGACTAAAATGCTTTGATTCGATGTATTTTTCTTTTTAACAATGTGAGAAGAACCTTAGGTGAAACAAACGAATACAACAAAATTATTAATTATTTAATTATTATTTTTTAAATTTTTATTATCATTTGCTTCTATTTACGTATTTATTTCTAATTATACAACAACAACAACAACAACAACAACAACAAGATCGAATAAATTCTACAGTTTCAACTAGTTTATATTTAATAGCTATCGAAGATAAAATTTCACTAATAAATACGAGGACATTTCAAACAAAAGGATAATTGCCGAGACACGTATGGCAGTATTTATAAAACAATTTAAGCTACTTTTTTCCGGTGACGCAAGCGTTATTAACAACGTGTAAGCATTTAAAGTCGGTGAAATTAACGTACGATCGGTCGCACGTGTTTTTCCAATGAAACCGCCAATTGAAACTGTCGCGCGTTAGCAAAAAAAAAAAAAAAAAAAAAAAAAAAAAAAAAAAAAAAAAAAAAAAAAAAACGCTTAAATAAACAAAATGTCCAAATCGCTCGAACCTCACTCGAGTAAATTTATCAAAACTGCCATTTCCTCCCATAAACTTCCGTGCAGGTAAGGTACGAGGGTTTCTGGTTCATCGAAATCCGAAACTCATACTTAAGCCAAGAAAAGTCGTCGTAGTCGCAGTTTGCACGTCAGGAGTACAAGCCGGCAGGTACTCAGAAAAATGAAAGTATGCGACAGAAATTTCTCTCGGTCAAACACGTAGCTTTCCAATATTTTCTCACTTCCTCTTATCTGCGGCAGCGGCGAACTACTTTTTTTTCTAGCGATTTTCGCCATTTACAGTGTACGCGGCGCAGTTTCGTTTTCAGCTCCTGTGCCTGCCCCTTCCGTTGTCGCACACAGACTAGAAAACTGCTCCCAACTGTTGGACTAGTGTTTGCTATGCGCATTTCAGCTTCGCAATCTTTTCAGCCTGCCATTGGCGATGCTCCCTTTTTATCCACCTTTTTTCGCAAGCTTGCATGTCCTTTTTTTATCAGCGAGGGACGAATTCTGACTGGGCAGTCTTCTGGAAGCTATCCTTACACTTTTTCACTTTTTGATATCGTTTGGCCCTCCGGGAGTCGGATCAATGCTTAATACTGAAAAGTTTTCTCACGAATCTCGTAGCCCATCGACCTGTAGCCGAATATCTCCTTATAGAGTATATTTCGATTGCAAATTAGCCGGCTTTGGCACATTACGCGGGCGAAATTTGTACGTTAGTAATTATGCGCTTCAATGTAATTTAGTAGGAAACATTTATAGAAGAAATTTCTTAAAAAATTCCAACGTTTTCCAACGTTTTCCCACGTTTTCCAACGTTTTCCCACGTTTTCCAACGTTTTCCAACGTTTCCCTGATTCCAAACGTAAATCCATAATAAAATTATATCACCGAGGGCGGTTGTAATCGCGTATGCAACATTTTACGGAGATGTTACCTGATTTTTCGACAGCGATTTCTTAATCGATCCTCGATGATCCGTAAAAAAGTTCGACGAACTTTAAATGCAGGCGTACAGGACTTTGAAAAAATTTTTCAAGTGCTCCGATGTAAGAAATTTAATTCTTATATCGGATATTTTTCTCCGTTGTTTTTCCTTGCGTGCAATTTAAAACGAATCGGAACAAGAGATTCATTTCTCTAATCAGGACTTTGTTGCCTAAATTGCTCCAAATAAATGATCTCGAATCTCTGAAAAATTGTTCTCGTCGAATGCCTGCTTAAACTTACCGTTGGAAAAGAATTTGTAATTTGTTCTTAGCTCTAAATAAAGTCTACGTGCGCAACACGTATGCTGGCACAACTGTTTTATTCAATGACTTCGGGAAAGCCTAAAGAATTTTCTTACACCCGAGTACAAATACCTTTCTGTGAGCAAAGCACTACGAAAAGAGACGTTCATTTTATCCGTTAAACTTTAGCCCAAACCTGACTTTTAATACCAATCTACCTTCTACGGTTGATAACGATAAATGAAACGTACCTCAAGGATCTTGTAGGAGACAAAAGTCGTTTTTATTTTTCACATCGTTAACAAAGCATAACTGAAGTTTTTCATTATTTATTTTAAGTGGAATAAATTTTTAAGAGGATTATGAGCGAGATTCAAATCAGTGATGAATTTGCAGCGACAAAGTACATAAACTCGTTTATACCGAAGAACAAAAAACGTTAACTCCTTCCTTTTAAATTGAAAAATTTTAATACTCTAGTAAATACATTTTATACCGTGCAATGATCAAAAGAGTAAAAGGAAATTTTATTTATTATAATTAATTTCCTCCACCCCCCCCCACCCCCCCCCCCGCCGCCCCCAGAATAATAAGCATCGATGTCGTTGGGTTAATTAACTCGTTGACTATCTCCTAATTTAACGGACAAATGAAGATTATATTCTGTATATGAATAAGCGCAAATACAGAATGGCGATTAACGCATGAATTTAATCCCTGAAATGTACACACGCTCATTCATTTGCAGGTGCGAATCGAGAGTCCATCGAATCTATGGAGGTCGAGGATAAAAATGACGGAGTAGTCCTGGTTTTACCAGTACGCAAGAGTATCTTCGATGAACAGACCGAGGACCAAAAACCATCGACAACTGGTCTGTGGTCTCCATTCAGATTCGACAGCAGCCCATTCGACGGCCTCATGATTAGAATGCAGAGTAAGTTCAATTGCACACCCGCATCGGATTAATATTAAAATAATCAACGAAAGGACCATCTTTTAAAAGAAGGCCTAGATGTACGGTATATTATATTACATACAAACGAATATTAAAAAACTTACTTTTTCTACCTTGCTATATTCTTTCGATGATAAAGTACGTATGATAAACGTGTCGTTTGAAAATAAATACTCCATTGCAGTATTTTGATTGTTAATAGATTTCTTTATTATCTAAAATGTAACTGCGTAAACTCGCTCTGATTACTCTCTTAAGATACGATGTTTTTTTTTCCTCTTTGAAACTATCCAAAAAAGATAGTGTAAAAAGGTCTTTTACTCGTACTTAACGAATATATTTACACTATACATTTTTGAACATTACATTCAACATTCTGGTCTTTCAAGATGCATTATAATTATTGATTTGGGACGACTTAATGATACAGTACGTTTTGTCAACTCAAAACGATAAAATAATAGGTTCAAAATAATTCCACCCTCACGAGGGGGTGAAAAGGTTTCGAAAAATCGTAACAAAGGCAATTTTATTATTCCACTAAATTTTATCAATTAGGACGATAGTTTATTAAAAAAAAAAAAAAAAAAAAAAAAAAAAAAAAAAAAAAAAAAAAACACTACTACCAGAATAAAAATTGAACGAAAAAATCGACGAAGCATTAGTTTGGAAAAGCGCGTACCTCTACCACAGTCATTAAAACACGAATAATTTTATTATTCACACAAATTCTTTCGCTTGGATTGCATCGTACGTTTTTTTCTTTGCACGTAAAATCGCATTAACTAAATTTATTTAAAAATTTTTCATAAAAATTGAACTCATGAAAAGTATCTTAATTTCGTTTAATTCTAATTCAATTAGTTGTCAAGTTTATTTCTAACGCTCAATATTGAAAGAAACAATCAGTTACAAAAAAGTAAATAATTATAGAAAAAATGCCCGATATTACAGGACTCTCGAGACCGTTCTCATTCCTACGAAGCTGACGTTCATTTTTTCATTTTTTTTTTTCCCCAGTGTTCTAGGTCTTTTTACGTAGTCGATTATGCTGTTCACATAAGCAAAACGAAGTCAAGGTAGTAACAATGGATTTACTATTGTGTTGCTCGCTCTACCTTCCAGCATTTACGAACAATTAGCACTTTAATATCCTTAACCGATTGAAAAGGTTTTTTTCATCACTTCATTCGATCTAAAAATTTTTCGCACACGATACACTTACCTCTTAAATTAACATAAATAAATTATCATTGTATTTAGTATAATACGTACGGCCTGTTAATTCGTTGAAATTTTTCAATGTCAGTATGCAATAAATGAAGATTTTATAATAAAATAAGATAATACAATGCTGCGTAAAAATAATTATATCGGTTAAGAATGTTTTGTCGGATAAGTTGGTAAATTACGTAAATATGTAACGCTGCTTGAAAAAACATCCTTTTCCGGTCGAAACAAAATCCTCACGATATTGTAATGAAAAATAATTTCATTCGATGTCGATAAAATAATTGGAGGAAGAAGAGTGTGTATTATAACACGGGAATGTCGTTAAAAATATAATCGCTTACATTCTCGAGTTGAAACGCAATCGCAATAAGTTCGACTACACTCTCTTATTTATAAAAATCAGGTATTAAAAAAACCATTTTTTTTTTGTTGTTGTTTTTTTGTTGTTGTTTTTTTTTGTTTTTCTTTCTTTCTTTCTTTCTTTCTTTCTTTCTTTCTTTCTTTCTTTCTTTCTTTCTTTCGTAAATTGATTTTATTCTTCAACATAATTTTCTTCAAGAGCGGTACACTTGCAACAGTCCTTGAACTTTGGATACCTTTCATATGCTGCGATTTGCCAATTACTCCGAAATATGCATCATTTTCGTACTCGACATCCTCATTTGGCGCAAATTTCTTCCTCTGAAACTACCTCTTGAAGTTATGAAAAAATAAAAGTACAAGGTCGTATCTGAAGCACAGACGGCGATGTAGCAGTTTGTGCTTCGATTCCTTCAATTTTACCATCGCCTTCGTTCGTGTGTAAGTCGTGGATTGCGTCGATGAAAAAACACTTTTTCATTCGATACTTCTACTTAATGCTCTCCTACGACTTTTCTCCCTCGAGATAATCGATGAATGCTATGCGCGATAAATCTCGAAAGGTATTGTTCAAGACCTTTCCAGTCGATCGTCGCATCTTTGGTTGCATTGGGTCTTTTCATCCAGTTGTAGCGACCACGAGCAAACGATCCATGTTTACAAATTGTCGCGGAAAATTATTTGGACCGGACTTTTTTCATCCGTAAATATTCGAATGAAATATTCCTCGCACGAGATCTACTCGTATCTTCGCGATGTCAGTTATCTCCCTCGCTTTCACTTTGCGGTCATCCAGCATCATTCGGAGAATTTGTTGAATATTTCGTAGAGTTGATGATGCCTCGATGGAGGTCCAGGACATGTAGCACGATTGTTGCCTGCATGTACACGTATACCAAATGTTTGCCTCGATGTAACACACGCTCCGTAACGCGATGCGTTTGGCTTGTCTATCTTTCGTTTGAAAAAACAATGTTTGTTCGATACGTGAAATTCTTTTTGGTCCATTGTTTTGGCAAGAACAAGTGACATTACTTGCGCAATTGCAACTCGTGAGCAAAGTGGCTGAAATTTTATGAAATTTGCCAAAGAAACTATTCTCGGTTGGCATTTTGTAAAAATGGGGATATTTGGTCAGTGCTGCCGTGTAGCGGCGACTTTTAGGACCTCTCACCTTATATGATATATATTATATATTGCAGCTTAACACATTTAGCTCCTCATACTTTGTTTATGTAAATTTTACTCTCCTCCATTTTCCTTTCTAAGTAATTCCGACTAATTCCCAAAGACATTTACAAAACTTCTTACCAATTCAATTTTTCAACTTTTTAATAATTCAATTTTGATAAATGCAAGGACTAAATATAAGCATGATTAATTACAGTTAATCATGCTAAATAAAATTACAGTTTAGCTAAATTGAGTATTAGCGACCAAAGTGCTCATGAAATAATAAAACATTAGGAACGATAAGTAAAGAAGTAGAACAATTTTCTATACTTCGGTTTACTTTTTCTCAAAATTAAAATGCACTGTCGTGAAAATCTATAGTTCAAAGAGAGTTTCAGTGTCATTCAATTACTTATGAGACAGGGTTATTACTTATTGTCAGTCGATCATAAGTTAAATCGAAAAATAAATTTAAGGGAATTCGATAGTTTGTTTGCGTTATCGATGATTCGCGTAGCAACACTTACGCAGTTCATGTAAAGAAATAATTCGGTATTAAAAAAAATTTATAGTAATTGAGGTCATCTGTTCGTAAATACTCTTTAAAATTATATCGAATTATTTTTGATATCTTGTAAAGATATACATCCCTGTATACGTACTATTTGACTGATTCGGAGAAAGAAAAGTTAATAAGAATAAGTTCAGCGCAAAAACTCTTTGAATATTTATATTGTGCGTACGAGCGAGTGCTGATACGCCTGTTCTTTAGATGAAAAATTGCGATGCGTTAAAGGGATGTGCGATACATTGCGAGGGGAAAAACCTTGTTTCGTGAGATTCGAATAATAGGCTAGACATGTATGCGTGGAATCGCGCCAAGAATAAAAGATATAAGAATCGAGATAAACAGGAGCAGCTGATGATGTCAAATAATGGATTCGCTTAAGCAGTGCTGAAAGTTATTTCTTTGTCACTGGGCTTATATTTTATTAGAAAAAAAAGCAATCGAAAGCAAATAAATAATATGAAGCATATTACAGCGAAGAACAGAAACCAGAAGTTTTTTATTTTCGGTTAACTATATTAACTATAACCGATCGGTTTATACTATCAATACTTAATTAATGCAACTCTATCCGAAAAGTTATAATTTTTAACCGAATTGCAATGGAAATTGCAATCGATGAAGACAAAAAGAAATCGATGCCAATAATCATTAAGCAGGTTTGTGTTTTAATTTTATTAATTTTCATTTTGCTAAACTGCACTATTTAAATGGATGCGATCGATAATGTTTCATAATAGTGTAAATTACCGAGACAGGAAAGAAATTTCACAGCGCTAATGTAATTAGAGGCGTTTAGTTTTTTATTTGCAGTAATAATGATTGTTTTTTCATTCCTTTTGTTATTCTGAACCAATGAAAAGTATACCTTCAAAAGTACAACTTTAGCGACAAATTATAACGGTTTCGGCAGAATTTAGCGGAATTACAATAGACATGAAATTTCAATAGAAGTGAGTGGGGGCGATAGTTGAAAAAATTCTAAATAGGAGCTTCCGGCATGTTTATATTCTCTTGCATAGGTATAAAAAATGTTATCATCACGATGGCAGTAGTTTATAATTATGCAAATATCTCTCCTGGTGTATCGTTAATTATGATAATTTTTGGTCTAAAATTTTGTAAGCTATACCAGTACATAACATAAAACTTCGTTTCGTACACCATTCAAAGTAAAGAGGCAAACGCTATACAGCAGTAATGCATTCTATTATTTTAATAGGATGTGGCATACTTATAATTATTTAGATCCGTGATAAAATATTTATAACGATTTATTTAACTACGTTACTGGCTAATGCTCAGGCGTAACTATTGAACTAAAACTTAAAATCCGAGTGACCTTTCCGTCTCTTCTTCTTCGCTGCATTATTTAACGAAAATAAATAGTGCAGACGTTTATTTTTTTTTTAACCGAAACTATTTGATAAAGTAAACCTTCAAGTTGGTTGTCTTTAAATTAATGATTTTATGCGGTGAATAATTTGGCCAATTTAGAATTTTCCCTTGGTAGTCAGAAATCTATAGTCCTTACTTGATATGTCAGACGCACCACGCGTGCGCAGTATCATTCTTGCAAACTTGATGCTTTCGATCGCGGAGAATATAGATGAAAAGAAAGAGCAAGTGTTCGCGGTCGGTACGGTGGATTGTTAATTTCGACGAAGTTTTATGAAATAACATGAAAATAACATGAAAATAACATGAAAATAACATGAAAATAACATGAAAATAACATGAAAATAACATGAAAATAACATGAAAATAACATGAAAATAACATGAAAATAACATGAAAAAAACATGAAAATAACAGACGTTTACAAGGCTTTGCGTAAATGAAGCACTTGAAAAAGAAGTCTTTTAATACACGCTATGCTTAATTAGTAATATTAATCAACGAATAGAAACTACCATTTTTCTCATTACCTTCTAAGTATGTCATATTATAAACAACGTACTTTCTTCGTATATTATACAAAATACAAAAAAGAACGATATCTTATATTACACGTAAATGTCAGATTATTAATGCGCTGTATCGTAAGAGTCTTCATTAGATAATAACGGTTAAAAACGGTGTTAAAAAGTATTTTAAATGTAAGAATGTTTCTGTACAATGAAAAAGTTGTCTAGGACTTTCCATCTAATTGCGACGGTCAATTGCTTCCTAACGCCAACTTTTACATTTTCATCATTCAAACCGTGCGCCTAATTACTCGAATGACTACTGCTATATCTTCAAGAAGTGAATAAGCATGTATAATTCGATATATAGGTAACAAATTCATAACTCCGTTCAATGTTCGACCAAGGCTTATGCCGTGAATAACAACAATAGGTTATAAATATTTTCTACAACAGCGCAGGACTAAAGTTTCAAAGTTTGACAACGGTAGTTAAAAATTATGCATTTCCTAAAAGCACTTGGAACTTCTTTTTAAAGGTTTTTGTTAAAAATACACGTTGAATGTACTTCACAAAGGCGTATTTTTCCCTCTAATCCTGGAAATTGTTTTGCTCGAGATAAAAAAATTGTGTTTACGTTAACGTTATCTTCCCGCATTAAAAACCAATGTTTAAATGAACGAAGCAAACGAAGGAAAAAGTAGAATTGAATGTTCAGTCGCTGTTTATTAGTGCGGTCAGCGCCGCAATGGTCAACCAAAGCAGATTAAAGCTCATCGTCCATTACAATAGGTTGGTCGAGGTTATTGTTGAAAAAGAGTACGATTAAGCGTGTGCGTCAGTTACAAATGCCACATGCGAATAAATCAATTAAATCCTTACATCGCGTATAGAGAATTTGTCAATTCGACCGCTCGAAATGGATTTATCATCTCCGTGTAGGCATTACGGTCGTAGCGAGCGTTCACCTCGTCTCAATTATTGAAAAATATCTTTACCCTCTACTCTAGAATGCGCACGCAACTCCAAACTTCCTTCGGCTTTGTCGAAAGCCGGTGCCCAAAAATTTCACTCTGATCCTGGGACCGTGCGATCTTCCGCACATCCCCTCGCGAGCCACCAAATCAGCCGTGTGAAGTACAATTAGAGAGTAGCAGAGAGTAGCAGAGAGTAGCAGAGAGTAGTAGAAAGTGCCCTAAATCCTCGTCTTTAAGACTATTCCAATAGCGGCGATATTTTCCGGGGGCGCTTAATGGCGGGGAAATAATGCCGCGACGCGACGCTACTCGATCCTCCGAAGGAGTAGAATGGCGCCGTGGAGAACGAAGTTTCATGAGAAGCTCGCACCAACGGATAGTGAGAAAGAGGGCGGGGGCGGGGGATGAGGCGGAGAATGATCCGCCCGAACGATTTAACATTTGCACTATATATCCTTTCGGGCGATTTTAGATTCGCGCGTAACTTATGCGCGCATTTGTGCGTATAACTTAGGTACGTGTACGTGTACGTGTACGATTTGAGATATTCGAAACGTATACACAGAGTTTGAGAATTGGACGGTGCGAGGCTGGTGGCACCACGACCACGACCACGACCACGACGACGACGACGACCACGACGGCGACGGCGACGGCGACGACGAGGCGACGACGAGGCGGCGCCGGTGTCGGTGCTCGATCGAGGATTTATCGGGGTTATCGCATCGTGTAAAGTGAATTCCAAACCCGGTTCGCGAACGAGTCGCGATATATAACGGCGAATCCACGCGCACCGCGTTATTATTATTTATGCGCCACTGCGTTGATGCCGTTATCGAGTTTCTCCGATACTTTTTTCCAATTTTATCGTCGTGCAGTCGTATCCTGTCGGATGTTCAACTTGCATTTTTTTTTTGCAAGCCCTTATAGCTTGTGGCGGTCCGTGATTATCTGCTCAGCCTTGCGTACACCTGAGTTGGACGCTAAAAACGCCGACACGCGAATGAACAAAAGTCCGATGTAAGCCTTGTAAACGAATAGACATTGGTGTTGAAGGCCCATTTAAGTAGCTGAACGCGTTGCCGTTGACACGCTCGACATTATTTTATCATTTCCTATTAAATTCCATCCTTTTTTCCCCATTCTTATTAAGTGTTAGAATTGGATTTAAAATTTACTTTTATTTTTGAGCACAATAAATGTAAACCTACAATAGAATCTTAGAGGTTCTATAATTTGATCGGCTTAATTTATTATTACATTTCACATGTACACGTTGTTTATGTGCGCGTTGAACTCGACGTGAAATACGCTTATTGCACACACGGGTTTGTACACGTAAGATAAACATTTTGAAATGTTGTACATTAATTAAATTGAAAACGATTTAAACACACGAGATGTGAGATTAATAAAAAGTGGAACAAAGCTCGATCGCCAGACTTTTTGGTAAAATGGAACATTTATTACAATTTAATTCTCGTGTAGCTCAACGATATTTTACCGTTATTAAGAGCAACCTCCTACAAAGGCAGAGTTTGCCCCTGAGCAAGCGCACGGTAATACGTGCGTATGAATATAAACAAGTGTCCGCGCTAATGTTGAGAGCGTAAAGTACTCTTTTCAATTGCAAAGTGTCATCGGTTTGATAAGTACGCAAGGAAGTCGATCAGTCCCAAAAGAATATCTTTGTGCTCCACTGCGTTCGCATGGACATTGCGCCAAAGTATTTTACCGCGTCATTACACAAGTCAATAGGTCCGCGTCAAAAAGAAAAGCGACAACGACAAAAACGGAGAAGCACGGGCTCCGCTGATAAATAACTCGACACGCGCGGCGTTAGCGCGAAAATAATTTACAAAGTAAGCTTGACGACGTGCCTAGAAAATCTAAGGGACCCATCGATTATTAACGCGTGCAAGACCATAACTCGGCTTAAAATTCGAGGCTGGTGGTGGGAGCGGGGAATTTTAGGCGCTCGCCCGTCGTGGGAAATAAAAGTTGTACCGCGAGAATAAAGGTCGACGTAAGCGGGTCACCTCGAAGGCCGTTAAACGCGGGAGCGCAGCCACGAACCTCTTCCACGTGCATAAGCAAGTCATCGCTTTCGCTCTGCGGTACATGGAAAAAAAGGTCGGCTTGTCGAGTACTTTTAATTCGGCAAGCGAGCATTTATAAGCATTTTTCCGTGCTTAAAGGTCGGAACTAAATGTCCCGCGACAAACGCAAAATCCGATGGTTTTCGAGGAAAATAAATAAAAAAAAAGGATCGAGGAATTTTTATCACAGGAATATGCGAAGCCACTCTCGAACTCTCATTAGCGATCTTAAGTCGGTCCTCGGATTTTGCCTCAGAGTTGCCAACGCGCAAAATTTATTGCTCGGTCTCCGAGGCGCACAGATAAACAAACTCTACGTTGTGCCACGAAATTACGGAAGTGGGCAAGGGAAAAATTTTCAATAAGCAACTAAAAATGCCGGCGATTACAATGTTTCGAGTCATTTCGAGTCTTTTCGAGTCTTTTCGGACATTTATACGCGCGTTTTATCCAGTGCTAGAGCTTACGACGATTTTGTAAAATATCCTCTCTGCGTAACATCTAACGGTCGTGCACGGATAAGAAATGAAAAATCGCTGGTATATTCATCGCTAAAAATAAATGAATTATTTCTCGAAACTTTCTCGTAAACAATGTCATTGGTATCAGCGCTATTTTTTGAAAATTGTAAAATGGAGAAAAACGATAGACTCGTTGTGTACGATCGTAATGTGGTATATAAATTTTCCTCGCGGATAAAAATGATAATTTTCGTTGATTAGGCGACGGAAATATCACAATGCTTACGATATCGCACAAAGATAATATTAGAACGGGATACGAGAATAAACGTTTATCTCGGATTACGTATATTTCATTTTAACCACGTGCTCGTTGAACTGTAGGAAAACTTACAAATAATAAAGAATACCGCGCGTATCTCGCAAAATGTGCAAATTAAACGAAAGCATTTGATTTTCTAAACCGTTACATTAAAGAAAAATACCGCGTGCGATGGAATGGAGTAACGGATTTATTTGAATTTCTAAAGAAGGTAACCTCGAAAAATGTTGCGTATATTTGAAAATGGTCTGATTTCTTACCGTTTTCCCAAATATTCGTACTTCCGTAACGATCTGCTTTCTTCCAGCGTACAAGCTTCAGGAATCAAGGATTTTTTCTATTCGATCTCCTCTTATATTCCCAATATCGACGCATTATAACTATAAATTATCTCTCTCGAGGTGAAACATAAACTATGCAAGACGTATTTCCGTTCGCGTCTCCGTTTAAAAGTCGAGGTACAGCGCTAGAACAATTTTCCACGTAATTTGCGCCCAGGACTTTATCCGCCTGTGACAAAAGAGCGACCCTTCCAGCGAACGTCCTCTGCGTATATAGAAAACGCGTCCGAGAAATTGCCGCTATCGACTACGCTACGAGCACCTTTCGTGTGTGTGCGTGCGCGTGCGTGCGTGTGCGTAGGTAAGAAGCTCGTCTCCTCGCGCGAGAAAACGCGCGTACGGCAAAATAAAAGACGACTTCTGCAAGTGCGCGATTGGCGTTTCCGGATCCCGTACTCTGAAAACAATGAAACGCGCGGAATTTATCGTTCGCTTACGCATACCGCCGTCGCCTCCTTCGCCCATCTTCACCCACACGTATGCGCTCACGCGCTCACGCATAAATTATTAATATCCTGGATTCGCGAGCAATTTCTCCGTTTCCCTCGCACTCGGAGGCTCCAACAGCTTGAACTTTTCTAAGCTCGCGATTGCGACAAAGACATCGAGGTTAATCGCATCGACCTTCCCGGATGATGCGATATTTAAGCGACGGTTACTTAGGTATGTGCTGAATAATCAAAATAACAAACCCCCATTCGCGAATATTGAAGAAATTGTGCAATCGTTAATTATTTCGTGACTGCGCATCAGATTACCATGCGTTCGGCCTTATTTTCGACGTAATGTTAACTGATTGGTTTAGGGGCAAAATGCATCTTTATGTACACAGGTGCGCCATATTTTAAAAAGCATGAATTATAAAGGTAATTAATTAATTAGACCTCGATATACGTTCGTTGCATTATGAAAACTTTGGCGTACCGTATGTGTGAAAACATGCGGAGTACCTTACGCCAGTGTTTGCCAAATTGTACGTAGGTGAAATTCGAAAGATCTCGTAATAAAAAACGTTTATATATAGAATGTAGGGTCGCTATAATTCAAATATAACAGTTGTGCGAACTGCGATAGTTTATAAAAATAACCGTACCATGTCAATTTTACAATTTTTACATTCGCAACATAAATCCTTTGCAATCCAGTACAACTCTTGTATCACATCCCGTAGTTTTATATTTAAAATTAATATTGCTTACCGCGTCAATTATTCAAAAATAAATGAATATCATAAATAACTAGAAGACACTTGCATTCGTATTAATGGATGACTGGTAACGCCTATTAAAAATTATTACTTTCACGCGCGCGCGCGCGCACACACCTACAATATCCTAACCTAAATTCTGAAAAATTCTTTGTCTTTGGTGCTACGCTTGCGAAATGAGCAAAGTAACCGTCGCGATCAGATTATAGTATTTCAAAGTTTTCTATCAAGATTCTTTTATTAAAATTTCCCGAATTAAATTTCCTAGGAAATATTTGAGAACACCGATAATTAAACATTTATTAATATAAATGAACTGCACATCTTGTATGCAAAAGTAATCTTCGGCATCTAAACATCGCTGCTTTTGCTAATTTATCGCAATTTTTTGAGCAATAGATCGAACAATACGATGGTACGATAGTTGCTTTCTCATTGACAATCACTTTTTACAAGTTTTCGTACGATTTGCCGTAAATATATTCGTCGAAATATAAAAATTTATGAATACGTTAAATTATACAGTCTTTAAAGCGTTAAACGTGTAACGAGGCTCGATTTGAAAATGATTTGTGTTTAATCAATTGAATTTATACGTTTAGTAACCTTTCATTAAAAACCGCTTTCTCATCTATAAAAGAAGACGTTAAAAGACCGTATGAATTTGTGTAATAGTTTCCAAGGCAAAATTTCAGATTTTGAAAATGTGATTTTGGAAAGAAAAAAACCTTTTAAAGTTTTAAATCGTACTTCAAAGGCTTTGTGAACGTACGTGCACACTTTCAACTCGTGGAAGTTGGTCAATTTTAATACGATTAACTTTAAACTTTCCGATAACGCTTTCAAGACGTACTCTAAGAAAATATTTAACACGAAAATCAATTATTATAAGAATGATAGCTAAGCTCGGTACCCCAAGAATTCAAAATAGAAAATTGAGATTATAAAAAGTTGTACCAGTCATTAAAATACATCAAATTTACACTATCATTCGATAAGGGAAATTGTATTTTTGAGAAATCCAAATGATATTCGCAAGCTATAAAATTTCAGAAACTCACTACCACGTCAATAGAAAGAGATGGAATATTATAAAAACTTAGTTGGAATATGTTTCACTCGAAGTTGGTTCGATTTAGTTAGTGACGTTAATTCACCGGTCAAATAAGATTACATTCGTGATAATTACTCGGAATAAAATTCTTCCAGGTTTACAGTCATCTGCATCGCTGTAACTTATAAATTCTTCCACGTAGATAACAAAAGCAAAGGTCACCGGCACATCGAAGTGAGAATTGAACGCAATAGCTGTGATTGAAAAGAGTTGCCTAAGACACTTCGTGTGTAATATTAATTTTTATAAAAGCGTCAAACAAAGGGCAATATGGCCGGCAATACGAGCGATAACTGGAAGAACGAAAGGAATTACGAGACCGGATAAAATAATAAAATTCATATATATCGTGACACTAGCTCGCCAACTCGCAAAAAACGTACATCCTCGCCTTCGCGAAGAAAAAAATTCTGTAAATTCATTGGATGCAATCAGGTATATAGGACGAACTCGAGCTGATATAATGTGACTTCCGACTTGCGCGGGAATTTCAATTTTCAGGGACAATAGACAATGAAGAGAGGAAAAGAATGAGTGAAAAAGAGGGAAATAGGGAATGGAAAAAAGACAGAGAGACAGAGGTTCTCGAGCTCTCGAAGTTAAATAATGAAGGATCCCCGATAATTGAAGTCAACTCATGCAGTCGCAAGAGCCCTTCTACTACTCATCGCACGCGTATGCATCTGTGCTGTAAGCGGTTGCCTATGTACGTGCATGTACAGTCGCTTTAGTTCAATCCGATCGTTGTATTGACAATAAAGCAGATCTATTCTTCAGCCTCCTCTCTACAACACTTATCCGTATTTATATTTAGTTTTGCTCTTTACCTCAGTCACTTGCTGTGACATTTATTTCTGCTGATGAATTTGGTCCTTGCTTAAGATTAATGTTTGAGGCATAATGTATTTTCAGATCAACTGGTGGATAATTTCAAGTTCCCGAGTGAGCTCGAGTATACCAAGTATGCCAAGAAATTCACTTCCACTATAATAAATAGAAGAAATGGTGCAATAACGCGATATAAGCGGTGAACGAATACTACATCAAGAATGCAAGAGTAATAAATTTATGAATATACGCTTAAAGGACTTTGGAAATAGTATCCGATAAGTACATCGCAATGAAAAAAATTGTTTTACCCTCGATCGAGAACTCCACAGCGACTTTTGATCGACCTCGAGCGTCTTCTACGATCGTTCGATGCATTAAAAATAAAGATTTTGTATTAGCTAACCTCGAACTATGGATACAATTCATTTGCCTGAATTCGTTTGATCTTAATGCGGTCAATGGGAGCCAATAATCCTGATATTCCTCTTTAAAAAAGTAATAATTAATTAGTTCAATACAGTAGATGTTCTTTGGATAATGTTGATAATCTCTTGTCGCAAGTGCGACCTATTTGTGAATAAATTTTAATCGTTCTCGAACTGTAATAATAGTACGATTATTCTCCCTCGAAAGAAACACCCTTCCAATATATACGTATTTATCATTTGTTTGTAAAAATAGATGCGAGGAGATTACGCAATTCGAAAAGGACGCCCAGTCCCAATGACTTTCTCGTAAAAACTAGCTATTATTAAAGTTACTACATTAGAATATGTAAAACGGATTTTCAGAGGATCTTGAAAAATGTATTATCTAATATGGCCTCGCAAAATCGCTGTCAAGTCTACAAGCTAATGAATCCAATTTGCAATAAAAATTACTCGAAAAAAATAATTATCATCTCGAGGATAAATTAAGAGGTTGAAAAACACGAAAAGTGAAGGAATACCTACGGAAAATTATTAAACCGCTATTGCGTACTTGCAGCGTTTAAGAAAGTTCTGAAAAAATTTTAGCTATAAAAATGATTGAAAATGCGAATAAGATCGTAAGATTTGCAACATTTAGATGTTGCGGCTCGTGAATGTTTTGTTTTTTGAAAAATTAATAATTGCCTTTGAGAAAGAGAAGAATTCTAGGAAGGAATTTATTACCATTAGCCTAAATTTTATTTGCCTTATTAATAAAATTTAATGGATCGTAAAAAGTGAAGTACGTTGATATAAAAAGCAACCGTGGAGTATTAGAATCTTTGAAAATAAAATGATTTTATATCGACGTGAGATCGCTTTATTTTTATGCGCGTACGTTAATATTTAATAACAGATATCGGTAATTTAGATTTAATAATGTTTTCCTCGAAGGAAAATTTCTGCATAAAATAACGAATATATTGTAAATGCCCGATATTTATTTGCCGCGCGTGTGGGTGTGTGCAAATTTCCAGCCTAGCCTCGAGTATAATAATCAAATAAAAATTGACTCTGACCTTATAACCCTATCCAAAAGAAAAAGTCACGAGTGCCGTAATTGCAGTCGCTAACGAACTCTACAATAGAACGAAACGTTACATCGGAAACTGATCAGTTGTACGCCATTCGCGAATTCGCATCTTTTTATGTCAAAGTCTCATTGTGCGAGTCAAAGTGTCCTTTGTCTCGCATTATTCCAGCCATCGCACGAGTGTCGCTGTTGGTGTCAGATCGGCTCTGCACTCATTAGCTCTTTCGCTTTCACTCGTCATTTGCCAACGTTAAATGCTCGGTATTGCCTCGGTATAGCCTCGGTATAGCCTCGGTATTGCCTCGGTATTGCCTCGGTATTGCTTCTGCAATTGATGGATATCGCCTGCAGACGAACTTTCGTTACCAGGCAATTTGCTCCGACAACGCAATTCTTAAATTATCCCTCTGCAATGTCCACATTGTTGTAATGCGTTAATTCGATACGCGACGATTACGTGCACCAACGAAAGCGCATTTACAATTTAAGATCCCTGCCTGTTCGTCTATGTTTGTCAAATAAGCCACACAAGCCACTCATTTTTATGGGCGCTTTTCATCAAACTTTCGGTTCGCTTTTATTTCGAACGCGCGAGCCTTCCGATAAGAGTGGAACGATCGCTACATAAATGCTGGTTTCCGCGATATTTACCTCTCGCTCGAAACATTTCGATAAATAAATGAGGATTGTTCGTCGAATGCAATAATTGCAAAGATGTTGCGCGGGAAACACCCAAAGAAAGTTCAAATACAGATTAAAGCGTAGCGTAGCTTGGGGATGGCTTGGATGGCGATATTAAATAGTCGTGCATTGCAGTAGAAGTGTCGCGAGAAGATCTTTTAAGAATATGGAAGTGAATTTTCTTTTGCGATTAGACCATCGAAGACAAAATTCAAATAATTTGACACTGGATGCCTGTATGTTCATATAAGCCAGCGCGTTCGTATAAAAATATATAAAAATGAAATACTCGAAGCATTCGTAAAAGCAGCGATACAAACGCATTCGTTCGCATGCTAATTATTAGACATCCGTTCCGATTAAGTATATTAAAAAAGCGAATGCGCAGGATAATCGAGCTGCGGATATTTGCAACGTCGATTTCATCCCCGTATATGCATTCGCAACTACGTCGCGCATTAATTCTTGCATCTCGCACGTCGATTCTCTCTATTGAAGTCCTTCTCGCTCTTCTACCCTTCGTTTAACGAGCGATTACATCTGAATTCAATCAATTATGCTGCTTTCGTGCACCCTTTCAAATCCTTTACTCCTCGTGTTCGTGCAACGCCCCTTTTGCTCTTTCTCGTATCTTCCCCATACTTCCCCTTTTCCGCCTGTAAAACGCCTGGCTCTCCGTTACTCTCGTCTTTTATTTTTGCTCGCGCACACGCGCGTATACCCATTAATTTATTCATTTGCTTCGTTTCTTTTCGTCGTTTTCCCCTTACTCCTCCGCGAGTTGCCATTTCTTTTCTATTTTGTTTATTCCATATCTCACGGCCAATGAATGTATTGTGTTTGATAGCGAGAGGCAATTTTTCTCTACTTATGCATTTTCACATTGTTATCCTTTCGCAGAGTATAAAAATAATGCGCAACGCTATAGATACAGTACGTTTCAAAATCAAGTAAAAGTAGCTTGTGTAAAATAGAAGAAAACCACTTGAGCAGTTTTAGAGGGCTGAAAGAAGAATTGGCAAAAGTAAAACGGGAAATCAAAATTTTCACATAAAACGCTCAAGCTTTTTTTCAACCGAGACTTATACGACGCGTGCTTGACATGACAGTTGATTGGAGCAACCAATACACGGGATCACATGAAATTCACGTATTCACGTAATGCCTTGTTCGTAAAAACAACAACAACAACAACAACAACAACAACAACAACAACAACAACAACAACAACAACAATAACCCCGCGTTACACATCCCTGGGTGTAAAAAGCGTAATTTTACATCGGTAACGCGAGTAAATGCGATGCAAAGTTGATAAATAAGCCGCGTAACGTAAGGAACTGCCTTAAATTTGAAGGGAAAAAAACGTAATATTGAAACTGATGTGAAACGTTTGACTTTACAGTGGCTATCAACAAAATCAGAGCGGAAATGGCGGCTGCTTTGGCCGGGCAACTGGGACACAGTGGACTTTCGCCATGGGGCAAAGTCCCCGAGGGTGCTAACACTACATCTACGAGAAAGGTATCCAGAGAAAAACTCGTTTACGTGACCGATCTGAATTATTTCGGAACTCTTTGAAGATAAACTTATTCAAAAGTAAAGCGACGAGTATATCGCGAAAGACATTCGATAGTTCGTAAAAGATTTATCGTCGTGTTTAAGTTTAACGTCGACATTTTCCCCTTTAAATGTCACAAATTATAGCCAGTAATATGCAAGATTAAAGCTCTACTTTATGCCAAGCACTGGTGGTATTTATAGCTTTGGTATCTATTGGAACTTCAAATACGTTTCCAAGCTTGTTGCTATTAGATCATGATCTTAAAATGTATTGCGCGTTGAAAGAATAAATTCCATAAATGATGGGTGCTTTTTTGCTTTTTTCAGTGCATTACGATCGATTTAAGAATCGCGTGGAAACTAAAAAAAATCTCGACCCGAGTGTAACGATGTTTTCGAATTATAAACAAATGGGATAACGTCCGTTGTAAAAATTGTATGTACGGGCAACGTCGTTCGTAATGCTCGTTGCTTCGTTAACAACAAATATCGCAAACGGTACACCTCGGAAGGTGGTATTACTTTGTACATTTGCAGCTATGCGACTGCATCGATCGGATACAGCGACGACGATGTCGCAAATACTTTTCCTTTACAAATCATTTTTCCGCCTCGTTACAGGTGATCGGCGATCACGCGGTGACCATCAACGAGACGACCTACAGCGACGGCAACGAAGACGAAGCCACCATCTTCCGCGTACGCGTGGTCGAGGTGAAGCCGCTGAACGAGACGATCGAGTCGACTTCCGACGAGGAGTCGGTAACCAAGCACCCAGTCGGCGACGTTCAGGATCGCGAGGAGTTGACGACGCCGGTGTCGCGCAGCGTCGAGACCGTTGAAGAGATCGACAACGAGATACCCAAGAGCCAAGTCGACACCCTCTCCGCCTAGTCTTTTGCTGTGCACTTGGCGCGTACCCGCGACCCGAGATAGCGACGGGAGCCGAACGCCAGGGCGATCCAACGCCGTTCGGGTGCCTTTCGGGACATTTCTATCGATTCCTTTAAATTCCTTTAAATTCCTTTAAATTCGCCGCTATCGGCCCACTCGTTGTTTCCAGCTCGTCAGCTTGTCGAGCTTGTCATTATTTTAAGATTTAAAGATCCCAGAGATCCACTCGCTTTAAAATCACTCGACTAACGGTTCTTTCGCTACGTACTTTTCATCAATAGCAGTAACGATTTGAATACGCGTTAATAATTTGAAAGAAAATTTGAAGATAACCCTGGACTTGCTACGTACATATCTCCCTGTGCCGTAAAAGAGCTCAGCCCTTCGAGGATTGTACATAAGTTTTACGAGATTTTTCGCGCTATTGAAAGTTAAAAGGGGAAGCCTTAATTTAATGTTGCTGTGCCTTCGAAAACGCGCGGTAATGTAAATGTTCCCATCTTTAACGCACGCCGATCGCGACATTTGTCAATTTGTCCACTTGAAATTAACGCGCTCGGGCAAATAATTTCGCTACTTTTGTTTTAAATGTACATATCTATTTTGAGAACATTTGGTAATAGACATTTGGTAGGAGAGCTCAAGGTGGTCAAAAACAAGATGAAACGTTGTTACATTCTCATGAAGCTTTCTCAACTGGGAGTCTTCCTCAACTGGGGATAATTAATTTAGCTTACAGTTAGCATACGGATGATCGACAGCCTTATACAATTCATAAAGCTACTTTATATATAATATTTTTCCTTTTAACTTTAACTGATATTTATAAATGGAGAAATGCTCTTCAAAGTATATAGAATATGAGCGAGGGTATCTACTTTACGTTAACTTTTTTTTCCTTTGCGTTACATATCGTAATATTTCCAGCGACAAAAATATTGTTTAAGAATTTAAAAAGTTTTAATAAACATGTACTTTGTTGAATTGTTTTAAAATAATTTGTATCCAGAATTGTACTTCCCGTTAGATAAGTTTAACTAATAAATATATTTTTCATACGATAAAAATTATAATAAACTTTTTCAACGAGTGGCGATTCTATTGGTCTATTTATTTCACCTGTCGTTTCACGTTTTGCAAAATCGATAATTTTCCGCCATTGCTACGGACATTCGTTTTTTCATTTTTTCAAGGTATTCGCGTAGCACAGCATTATGCAACTGCTATTATTATACAATTAAAAATACCATGCTCATTAGAATTGCCATCGTGTTTGTAAATTATGAAAATACACTTATAAGATCTTGGTACAGCTTCTCCATAACTTCCACGGAGAAGAAAATTTCAAAACGTTTACTTTGAATTGAGAATATACGTGAACAATTTCATCACAATTTCAATTTCACAATTTCACATTTTCACATTTTCATTAGAATATACCAGCATTGCGTTGAATTTACGAAAAATCAATTGCATTATGACAATCCAACTTAAGATCAACAAAGAGAAATACGAATATTAGTTTTATAAAGGTAAAAATTCATCTCCTAATATTTTCAGAATAAAGATTATAGATGTAGAGTAGTCAAAGTAAAGGAATACTAATGTTTAAAAAAGGTTGTGGCTGATCTGATTTTAAATGTCAATTTCGGAAAAATAAGCTGCTTTATCAATTTATCAACTCATTAATTCTGAGATATTTCCAACTTCTTATTATATTACACGCGTACACCGATTATCAGAAATGTCATCTAAAATGTATTTTCAAATAATATCGTCTCAAGTAAACAAAACTTTCAACTAAAAAGGAACGAACTCGAAACTTGTCATAAATTAAAAACTATAAATAGAATTCGGATAATCGGATGTGTGTACACATTGAATGTGCGTACACACATGCAAGTATTGTTCTCGTAGCTATAAAAGCTCAGCTAATTCAAATGCCTCAAGTTGTTAACACTATTCGATTAAAGTAGAATGTTTAAAGTATTATATGAAGAAAATGTGCTAAAAATTGCTTTGATATGTTCAACGTATATTATATTCAATTAGTTACATAGACTAATATAAATTGCAATATAAAACATTACTTTAGTCTATATATTTTTAAAAATTTACAAGCACATTACAGAACGCGATATTTCTTACGAGAGTATGGATAATATATTAGGTTATTTGTGATAGACCGAAACAGTGATAAATATTTATGAATCAACGCATCAAGATACTTCGTCGTACGTATAAAGCGCAATATTTATCGTAAAAATATAACTAATATGGAATTTAAAAACTGACAAGCCATAACATAATTTAAGAATTTTTCATCCTCAAGGGAAAAATAAACTTAAAAATTATTACAATGTGTAAAAATGCGTAAGAATGAAATTCGATAATTTACCTAAATTTTTCGGTATTTCTCGTGCCGCTGATTACTAAATTACATTATCGCTTGGATGTACTATCTACTCCGAAAACGCATTAAATTTAGAATAATAAAATAATGCACGTCGATACGTTAGATAGATTTCGTTACTTTTTTTAAAAACACCGTATCTGATGATTATGAGCCTTTTCACTTATACGCTTAATGCCACGCGATTTTTGTGCAATTATACGTTGCACACTGTGACATTGTGGTTATATCTGGCGTATATCTGGCGTATATCTGGCGTATATCTGGCATTACGTTACATCGATAGCTGGCAATCAAATTTCCTTAAAGGCTGATTTCTCTGTGCTTGTGAAGCTTCAGCCACTTTTTTCAGAATAGAATTCTTGGGCGCAGGCGACTTACGAAGGTACATCGATGAGAAATGGCAGATTAAACACAGTCATAAGAATTATCTCGATTCGCTAATACAATACCACGTCAAATTACCAATCGTCGTTGTATTTCGCGTCAGGAATATCGACTAAGTGTCTCGAGAATAAAAATTCAATCTAATGACGAGAATCATCGTATAACTGTCGAAGTTCCATCAGGGACATTCTACGGAAAGCTAATGGTTAAAGTTGACTGCTGATCCATTTTATCCGGAACATTTTACATCAAGTTTCTATCTACGAAATTAAATGTGTTATCATTTTTATTTCAAATTATTATTATTATTATTATTATTATTATTATTATTATTATTATTATTATTATTATTATTATTATTATTACTACTTTATGTCGATCGCTTCACAGCAGTCACCGATCCTTGTGTTCTACATTTTCGGCCATTCGACCATGATTGCGTCCGTGTGTCAATGAGTGCGCGTCAGTTTTATATTTGCACTTGTCGACGACTTTTCCTTTGCAATAATTTGTATTTGATTTCTGATATTTTTTAATGTCCTACATATCTTCGAATGCTTTAGAGCGTCGAATTAAAAAAATCCCAAAATGGAATGTTTGCGAAAATTAAATTTTAAGCCCATAATAAAAAAGAAATAGGAAAAGTTTGCCTATACAAAGAGCCTCCGACATTTTTTTTTCATATGCCTAGAAACACTTTATGTATAAGACGCAAAGGGATTATTATTATGGAAGGTGTTGAAAGTAGAACTTGTTGTCGAATATACTTATATATTTTGTCGAAAAAACTTTGTAAAATGGGCTCAAAATCCGTGTGTATCCGTGTGTATCCGTGTACATAAAAACTGTGCTGAATTAAAGTTTAGCCACTATATATTACAAGTAAAAAGAAAGTGATCTTAGCTGTTAGGATATTGTTTCAGAATGAAAAAAAGTCCCGCGATAAGATAAGAGCAGATTGTTGTGAAAGTCTGAATCGCTATTTTCGATAATATTTCATCATATTATTTACGTTGTGGGCTGAATGAGTATTGTTTAATAGTTTCTCTAGTTTAATTCGATGAAAAAGAAACTAAAGAACCGATTACTTTCAATTAATGCCATGCGTACTCTAGCCATATAACTTTCGAGATATAAGCGCGCTTCAAAAAATTATGTCAACTGGCACATCCGGCTATTACGGTCTAAATGCTTAACCCTTTGAATTATAAAAGAGTATTTTGAATCTAATCGTACCCGAGATGTTTCAAGGATCACCGTGGCTTATGAAATATTCGAAATATTGAAGCCAAGAAAACGACTCGTTGTGCTTATACGTTCTTTTTTTCAAGCTCTTGTGAGTATCATATTGTTGCAGAAACTTTATCTATAAAAATGTTTTTATATTTCTATAAAATTTGCATTTAATAATCTATGTAAGTTACGACGTCAGATTTAAATATTTTAAAAATAAAACGAAAAATCTTGCTTACAAAAAATTTTATCTAGCAGTTCCATAAGATTCGAAAACATATACGTTATGATTGATAAACATAATTTATAAACTTCAAGCTTTTGTAAAATGTAAATAAAGATTTTGAGAACTGAGTAATTTATTTTATCCGCGTGATGTAATTGATTTAAAAAAAAAAAAAAAGAAAAAAAAAATCCTTCTTGAATGTACATTCATTTTTTATTACCATCGATCGATAATTTTACGCGATTCATTTCAAAATTCGAATCAAGAGCCGAATTATGCATGCTAATTCTCTTGCCACAAAACTTTTATTTGAATATCTGTTAAATATTCTAGTAACAATTACGAGTAATTGTAGTAATGCTAATAACGATAATGGTATTAATTCTCTACTTGCGTATCCTGTATCTGTTTTCAAATGATTCCTATTTGCCTTAGAGCTGTGCTTTTGACAGAAGCTGCATATTGGTATTTTATTCGTGTAAATCGCTTGCAAGATCATTCGAAATGAAAAAAAAAACGAGTTTAAAATTTGCATCTGAAAAACATTCACAGTGTTTAGTTTATAACATATTGCATTTAATCGATAAAACGGTAGTATCTGAATTCTTTACTTCGCTTTATATAAACCGCAACAAAATCATTAAATGATAAAACTAATAATATTAATTAAGTAACACAGACGTGTATTCGATTTGTAATTTATTTATTACAATAAATAGCCTATTAGTACGTACACAGCTTATAAGATCTTTCAATAGTTTATAAATGAGGTAAGATATTTAATAAATTAATTTGTAATATTAATATGACTATTAAATTATTTGTGCTTTTCCTTTATTTTTCCTTATTAAATACTTTTCAAATCCATGAATGCAGTCGGTTAACACAAGAATGAATACAATCAGTTTACACGACTATGAATGATCAACGTTTTTTAATTTATGCTTTTAATATAAAATAAGTTTTCCAAATTTTTATATCTTAAATTCATGAAAGATACCCTTTACCTTTATATACAGGATTCTTTAAAACAGTTGTATCGATTTTAAAAAATATAATTCAATCGGCTTACACAATTAATAAATTTATATTCATTTCTCGAACAACATTTACAAGTATGAATTTTAGAAGTTGACTCTCACTGTTCAATGATACGAAAGATCGACATTTTTCATTTAAAATACACATATATCCGAGTCATTGATTTAGTCATTGTCCATGAAATTCAAAAACGTAACCATACACGTTTCTTTCGAGATACATCTAGACGAGAAGATTATCAAGAGAAAAGAATTTAGTTCTGTTCGACTAATAAAGTAAATAGAATAAGCAATGATAAATTATAAATTATACATAAACGATACAAAGGATTCTAAAAGGTGCGCTAGATATAAGAGAGTTATTCAATTGATCCGACTTTGCTATCTGAATTTATCATCTCTGCTGCGACTACTTTTCGAAAAATCAATATGCTGGAAATATTGTGCATAATTCCTCTATTCAAACATGAATTGAAGAATACAAAGGCTAATAGAGGATGAACCCTAATTAACCCTAACATACATTATCTAATCATAATTATTTTATTATAAAATACAAATGACTAAATTACACAGAAGTTCTAAATCAATAAGATGGATGACGAACACAAATAAAAAATAAAAAAAAAAGCCTTTCCAAACTTTCTAGGAAGAAACATAGATATCATATAACGTAAAATGTGAGTTTTTCACTATGTTATTCTTAGCCCATTAACCAATTTAAAAATGGATGTATTAGGCAAATTAAAGTACGTGAAATCGATCGACAAAGTATCAATCACGACGAAGGCTCGATTTTTTACACCGATAATCGTGTTGATATTATACAAGGAGTTAACAAACACAGACCCAAACTCTTCAACGAATCGCTAATTTCAGCAATTCAAATACTAAATTAGTACAAATAAAAATTAGAGTCTACGTTAACAAACAATAACAATAGAAGGGCTAAAGACCGTTACTTGTCTTAAAAATGTGTCTGTTTTCTTCCGTTTGTTTTTGGTTTTGTTAAGTACACATTCAGTGAAGAAACTGCACAATTAAGAAAATAGAAAATAATGCCATCGTAGTTAATCAGCTAATTCAGCTAATTAATGAAAAAAAAGGCGAAACACGACTTTTATCAAAACGAAACAAAGAAATGCAGTAAAAATGTTGTAAAATTTATTGCAGATGACAGACTTTATAAAGTTATATAACTAAAAAAAAAAGTATGAGATTTAAAAACGGTTAAAAAATTTTAATCCTACATTTTTTTATCATCTTATGGTACCTTTATGTACTTGGAACACTATCGTTGCACTCCGACGCAATTGGATATTTTATAAATATTTTCCTCCTTTCTTAACTTTTAAAAAAATCTTTTCGAAGCCCAGTGCCTCTTATATGTCTCAATAGCTTCATATAATCCGTTATTATTAATTAATTATTCATAAATTATTACAGAATTTTATGCAAATTTAAATAACATGCGAGATGCACTTCGAAATTCTTGATGCACACAATTTGAGGCTGATAACTGTACAGACAATGCCGGCATCTGACAATTTCATGTTCCTTCCAATTTACTTCATTTATAACATTTAAGTCTTATGAGAGATAATATTTAAGAGCTACAAATTAGTGTAAGTGTAAATGCATACAGACGCTATTACGAACGTCTGCCATAGTTTTGAATTGAAAAGTTGATTTAGAATCCTTATTACATGAAAAAGCTTCAATAGATCGGTTTGAAAATTTAATGGAACACTTTCAAGGTGTTGTATTTTTAGAAAATACAAAAAATATCGATTTTTGCATAATGGTAACTGATCCAAACCTCTTAAGCGTGTAATAAAATATATAAGTCGCACAATATTTTTAGTACTGAAGAAACCTCGATCAGTTCAACAGTGACAATATAAAGTAGAATAAAAATAAGATATGGAATAGTCATAAAATTCCGATTTGAAAAAATTTCGTATGCTTTCTCTTTTACTATTGAGACTTATAAATAATACTGCCAGATAATAATATTTTTCATGTAAGTATTGTTAATCAAATTAATCAACGAACGTAAGAGAAGAAAAGAAAAAATAGTAGGACGTGTCATGTAAAATGAAAACCTTCCTCGGAACTTTCTTCCAAATACACAAGTATCTTATCCTTTATTCAGACTACTCAACCTGTATACGAAACAATTTCAACGAGTTTGTTCTTGCTTCCATTTTTATGACATAGTGGATAGTCACATTTTATTATGAAATGCGAATAATTTTGCGTTGATTAAAGTACCGATTAAAATACGGTGAATACGCTATTATAACTCTTATTAATACGAAGTTTATTTCGATCAACCACATCACAAAGGTAAGAATATTTGTTGCCAGTGCGTGTTTAAACATGCAATGTAAGTCGTATCTTGGTAATGATACACTTTTAAGGGCATTTATCAAAAAGTAGAAACGTCTTACACTATATGCTGCTCTCCATATTTACTAGTCTCTATGAGAGAATATAAAATGAACATCCGACGTACAATTAGAACAAAATTACTGACCGTCAAATGAATGACTTGGAAATAATAGCGCAAAGTCTAAAACATGGTATGTTTTCAATCACAAGAAAAAAAATCTCGACCTTTCAAAGCTAAAGACACAACTAAACACTGATTTCGTTATTACATAAAAACATTACGCTATACTTGATAAACAATATTTCATCGATAACATTACGAAAGTAAAGCACTTTTTTACGGTACCAAATACAGTAGAATAAAAAACTTAGTGCGAGCAAACTTTTTAGAGCGACTATGGAATTCAAACATGGAAACAAGTAACTCCGATAAAGGTTTGCAATAATCCAAGTTGATTATTCATTATTAAAGGAAAAAAGTCAGGCTTAGTACTAATTTCGAGTATTGTGCCATAATCTACAAACTCTAACTCGTCTACTTCTTTGTACTCCGGTTAAATATTAGTATCCTGGAAAATTAGTTTTGGTAATATAATGAAAGCCTAACTGATCGGTTCTATTCGGTAAAATAATAATCTACTTTAGAAAGTGGTGAAATAACTTTAAATAACTCTAAATCACTTTCTTCCGATTAATAATTTTTTCAATTTATCGTAATTCTATAAATTGTATTTCTTAGCGATTATTACCTGCAATTGGCATCCACTGTTGATCTTCATCATCGACTTAACTTGAGTTAAGTTAAAAACTTAACTCAAGTTAAATATTAACTAAAAATTTAGTGATACGACTTCCTCCGATTAAATGTAAAAACGTAAAGGATCTTGTTGAATTCATAGCTGATGATACAGCAAGTATCCTCCCTCAGAGAAATACAGCCAAGGGCAGTAATAATATACACTTATATAACTAAGAAACAGCTTCTCCTTTCACTTTTTGATTTGACTGAGGGGTATATCTCCACCCCCCCCCCTTATGACGAAGATTTAATACGTACCACGGCGAAAGAACCAGTCGGGGTATTAAGTGGTTGTTAATAGTACTTCAAAAGTACCTAATAAGTTTACCAGGTGATTAGTCTTAATAACACTCGACTTTAATATTAATGACATATTTGTTCTAGCTAATGGTAAAAGCAAAACAAATTCTCGAGAAAAATTATACTCGATCCACAAACTATTAGAAACATTGATATTAGGATATTCGGTTGATGCAGAAGTTGGTCGTCTTTTTGGCACTGGATAACGTGAGATCGAAAAACTGAAGTATTTTCTACTTTACAAGTGTAAAGTTTTGATGTATGTGACGTAAGGAATTTCAGCGAGTACCTGGGAAAAATATCGCGATATAATGCCATCTAGTGCCAAAAACGGGATGAACTTTTACATCGACCCAACGTAATAGTACGTTTTATAGATAAATGTAAATATGTTCTTACCGTTCATTTTCTTTAATTCATTTAACTTACGCATTGAATTTTGCTAATCTAGTGACTACTATTTCGTAAATCTTAATCTAAAAAAGGGATTTATTAAGCAAAAAAAAAAGATTAAATTCGTTTATTTTAATTGTAAAAATGAAAATTTAATTTTCATTAAATTAATTTAATTTCCTTAAATTTAATTTTAAGAATTAATAGACTTAAGTTATGGCTTTAGGTTTTATAACTAGAATCTCTATATCTTTCTGTACATCTATAAAATTGCAACAATTCATTTGTGTATTACGTTTTATATATTGACTTGTAATTTAAATTCAAATTAGTTATTTAATTTTTTAAATAAATTATAATTATTAGTTTAATGAGACAATGAATGCGTTAATGTGTATGCTATATCTTTCATAAATAATTTTCTCAATTCACCAATGTTTTTTTTCAGTTGCCAAATGCTTACATTTTGATCGTGTATCATTGTTTGTATAAAGAAAAATAAATTTTTTTAGAATAGTCTCATTTTCAAAAGTTGATTTGCTTTGATTTAGCCCTCAGACTATTCACGTTTGAATTTCATAAAATTTCTTAATATGACTTTAATTAATACATTTATAACACTATCTAGCTTAAAAATACCAAGGCTCCATAAGAAACATAATTATTTATAATCTGTAACTTTTTTTGTACAACTTTAAAATTTTATATTTATACCTTACTCTTGTTATACTCATTTCTTAATTTTTATTAATTGTGAAGAACTGATATATTTTTACAAGATATTTTTCCTTACTTGATGTTTTATAATCAATGATATACCTTACAAATAAAGCCTCCAAATTATTAATTCTGAAGAATTCTGAATCTAAATAAACATTAAAGCTTAAATAGAAAATTTTCTATAAAATATTGCTTAATAGTTAAATACAAATTTTGTGCAACACTATGAAATTATTATTATTTACTTCAATTTGTAAGTATTTACTTTGATTAATATCATATGCAAATAACATTAGTGTGTAATGTTTTTACCTTAATTATTGATTTTAGCTTCTACTTGTTATTTTACTAATATTATTCTGTACAAGTTAAATTTTTCTCTTTAATTCTAATTACAATTAACGAAATGTAATATTTTCCATCCTTTTAAAATTTATTGATACATCGACTGTCTTTTATAGTTTTGTTCGCTATTGGTATTGAAATGTATTCAGATTTTGCATACATATTTCACTTACAATATTACTTTTCCAGATTTTGCCAGTTTTCATCTTTTTATATTAGAACTTCTTTTAGAAATAATCTACGTGTAATATTTTCTTTATAATTTCATTTGTTACTTAATCTTATATGGGTTTATATGGGTTTTTCAAACCCAAAGTATTATTATATTAAAATAATAATTTAATGTTCTACGTTTAATATTTTGTTCCAGATTTTTTAACGCATCAAGCTTAAATAGATTTATAGTATTTTTAAATTCATGATTTAAACCACAATAAATTTTATCTACAAAGTTTAACTTACCTATGATTAAACGAAAAACTACAGTTTATTTGAATGAAATTGATAATTTTTTACTCGTGTTTGAATGTACACTTAATTTAAATGTTTTATTACTGCTTTTATTACTTTTACACTTTTGTATAACCCATAAAACATTAGTATTTATAAATCTCCTGAAATTAAATTATAAATGATGTACATTTAAGTGATACGTATTGAAATGTGAATCGCAAAAATTTCTTAATCTTGTCCCATTATTAAAATGTTACGGAAAAATGTCGACTATATTTTGCTCATTCCAAATCGAAAAAGTCGTTACTGTAATACACGTTGATAACGTATTTCTCAGACTTGCTAAATACTTACCAATTGCGAATAAAAATCAAACCTCAAATTTTAGCGTTTGTGACCGTAAATTTTAACTTACGTTTAATGTAATGATTTGCTTAAGACCTGTCGTAGTATAGCAATTAAGAATTGTAACAACTTCTTAGAATAATTTATGCTGATGTATATCATGTATAACGCATGCCCTTACACCGAACACAATGAATTTCTGCGTTTAAAAGCCCCTCAAATAATCTCGATTACTGCTCGACCTCACATCAACTATTTCATACAAAATTGTAAGCAGAGGATATTAAATAAGTAAAACGAGAAATAAAGAGAAAATATTGCTTCTTTTTGCACCAACACCTATCAATTTACAATCTACATTGCATAAACAAGTCCAAACGCATACAGTTATTTCTAGGTAAACTAGAAAGAAAGCAAGCGAAACTGAGCAAACTAAATAGGTGAAAGAGAGAGGTTAGGAAATTAAGTTATTGGCAGGGAGTGGGAGAGCTGTCATGTGGACGTGTCCCATCGTCCCGATAAGCCAACGGCATCAACAGCAGCAGCTGGTCTATTATATGAGCAGCTAATATCAAATTCCATCATCTTCGTTGCTGCATGTGACAAAAGGAAAGATATTTCAAAGTGGATGATGATGCGATGTCAGCGCGTCGACGTCGCGTAGGCATAGAGTCGGAGCATCAGGGCTTCAATCAGGATTCAAGCTATCGAGAAGACTACGAAAATGAGAAGTTGTTAGCATTTGTTCAACCGCAGCAGGAGTTGGTCGATCCTATAATGACGTCACGCGACCGTACCCAAGAGTTTGGCAATGCGATACGCAGTATGCAGAGCAGGACCGTCTCGAAGGCGGCGGTCCTTAGGAATCCAAGGCAGGCCAGGCACTTGCAAACCTATTCCAATTTTATGATGATAGCCAAGAACATTGGCAAGAACATTGCCAGCACTTATGCGAAGCTTGAGAAGCTTGCCCTGTGTAAGAGAGACCTTATTTTGCCTTCATTTGCATTTATTAATGTTATTTAACGATGATAAATTAATTGCTTTGCCATTAAAAAATCTTGATACATTCAAATTTGATGAACATATTATCAATAACTTATGCAATTATACAAATTACTTTTAATTGTATAAGTATCGAGTGTGTTTGCAGAAAGAAAAACAACATTTATACAAAATCTACAAATAGAACTAACTTTTTGCAACGGTAAATTATTTATTTCAATTTTGTTTCTTTATGCAAAACTCGTACGAGCAAAGTATGTAAATAACAAAAATATACAAGTAAAAGTTTAACGTTTTTAATATTAATTAAAATTAGTTAAGCTTTTTCAACTAAATAAATAGTAAGCTGTCCATGCTAATTATTAGTAATAAATAGGTTACTTACTAATTTTACAAAACAGCTTATACTTTTGAACTTGTGTAATGCAATATATGATTTAGATGTTGTATGCCTTTGTACACGTGTGTAAAACTGCAAATTCAAGATACAAACTATATTTTATTATTGTTTTTTACAATAGTATTTTATAAATTTGTATTTTCAAAGATTATTCCTGATTATTTCTTTATCTTATATCTTAATAAATTTACTTTGTAAATCCTTACCTACAATAAGACAAAATATTTCTCCTATAACGCTGAACTTATAAAGGAATATTTATAATCATAAATTTTAAGAATTGATATTTTTAGTGGCTAAGAAGAAATCGATATTTGATGACAGGCAGATGGAAATCGAAGAGCTTACGATGATAATAAAAACAGATCTAAGTAGTTTAAATCAACAAATTGCCAAATTACAAGAATTAGGGAGACAACAGCGAGAGAATTTTCGATCTTTAAAGGGTCACCATATTGCATCGCATTCCTCTTCTGTTGTTGTGGCATTGCAATCAAAACTTGCCAATATGTCAAACCACTTTAAAAGTGTTTTAGAAGTACGCTCTGAGGTATATAAATATATAATCTATCATAATGTGTAAATTATTGAATATAATAATGTATTAATTATTGAAAAACAATTTTGATATATTAACATAAATTGATAAAACTTTATTATTTATAGAAAATGAGGGAAGAGCAAAGTAGGAGAGAGCAATTTTCTCATGGTAATGTTTCGACCATGTTGCCCCCAAGTGTGGTTTCTGGAAAACAAGGCTCTTTATTATTACAGGAACAGGATTCTGGTGCTTCTGTTAGTATAGACCTTGAACCTGCTATGGGACAACTTAGTTTACAAAGGGCTGTATACGACGATACTGTGAGTGAAAACTATATTCAAAATTTAATTTATATTTGTACAGTATAATCATTCTTTAATAATTTATTAAAATAATATAATTTTTAGGATTCCTATGTACAGTCTCGAGCAGAAACTATGCAAAATATTGAATCAACTATTGTTGAATTAGGTGGAATTTTTCAGCAGTTAGCACATATGGTTAAGGAACAAGAGGAAATGGTGGAAAGGTTAGCGCTCTATTATAATATGCTCTGTATATTATCAGCTGTATCAGGTTCTCTCACGCTTAATAGTGACACGAAATTATGACATTAAAATTACTATTTGTTTTTAGGATAGATAGTAATATTGAGGACACAGAAATGAATGTAGGAGCAGCGCATGCCGAAATTTTGAAGTATTTCCAGTCAGTAACCAATAATCGCTGGCTTATGATAAAAATCTTCGCGGTTCTTATATTTTTCTTTATATTTTTTGTTGTTTTTTTGGCGTAATCAAAGATCTGCGAGACGAAACTGGATGGGCAATGAAGGATAACTTTATATTTTTTAATACTTGTTTTTTAATTGTTTTTACGACTCACTCATGATGACATAAGAGCTGAGATAACTCTAAAAACATTTACTTAGACCAATCAAGTCATTTATAAATATCGCGATATGCTCGCTGCATTCCTTGATCCTTAACACCGATGTCACTTTGTACTATAAAAAACTTGTAAAAAAGAATATACAATGCAAAAAATAAATGTATAATTTTCAAGTTATTGTTATTAAAAAGAAAAAAGAATAGTATTAATAATAAATTACAATTTATTTTAATTCGTTTAAAATCATATTTAACAATTGCATTTTTTTTATAGTTTCGTTAACATAGATACAACTTTAATTGATATACACATTCGGTTTGACAAATTATATTCATCGATCTTGCACAGTTTTTACAAGAACACACATACGTACACAGAAATGCAACTTTTATATAAGCTTTAACTTAACCTTGACGGAATTGACAAATTACATTTTTTATATACGAACAAAAGATCATAAATAATAGATATTGGAGACTTTCAACATTTTTCTTTTATATATATAACCACAAAAAATTATGTACTTTAAATTACGTACTTTAAAAGAAAGTAGTGATCAAAGTATCACCTTTCCTTGTTTACCGACATATTTTACAAATTTTTAATAATTAATCACAAGTGAATTTGAAGAAAGGCACTCCTTGGAGTGCTAAACGTGCCTTATAAAAAACAATGACTAGCATTACATTGCGCAAGGCTCTTCATTGTAAAAAATATTTTTTTCATAACATAAATAATTCGATTTAAAAAACATTCTTCAAATTGTTAAAATAAAAAGAAAATATAACTAAACTTTTCCGCCGTGATGAGACTTATCCAGCGATTCTCCGGATGAACGTAAGGAACCTGAGGAAAAAAATTTTCATTAGTAATACAATAAATGTTTATTTTTTCTGCAAATTAACTTTACGTTACGCTTGATTTAAAATGAATCAGTGTTCCTTAAAAATATCTGAGCTTTTATTCAAAACAACCAGTTTTTTAATAAGATTACTTTACAGATTAAAAAGACCTTTGATAAATTGAAGCTAACAACTGATATTCAAAGTATTTATATTATTCGTTTGTAAGTTAACTAACAATTTTAAGTAACACAATTCTTTCTTTGATAAATAAATAATTTAAATTTTACTAAAGAAACCAAACTGTAGAGAAATATATAAAATTATCAATTTTTACTACGTATCAAAAGAGTTTTTTTAACAATTTTATTCGTTATTATGTAATTTTTTTGCATATATTTGTACGTATTTATAAAATTTTCTATAACTCTCCTAAGCCAACTCATTGATATTATTTCAATTCAAATGCATATGTTAAATAATATTTATTTCGTTTGTGTAAATAAATATTGGGAGAATATGATCAAGTATTATTTAATGTACTCGGTATCAGAATTCAGACTTCGTGTATAGAATAATATTTTAAATAAAACTCAAAATCATTTTAGAAAAACCGTTTCATTTCTACCATTATACGAAACTACATCGCAATGGTACCAAATATAATAATAACTAATTACAAAATATTAAAAAACTTTTATAAACTAAACTATATAACCATAAGAAATAGATAACACTTCAAGTTTAAAGTAAATATTTACATAATAATTTGAATTAAAAAAAAAAAAAAAAAAAAAAAAAAAAAAAAAAAAAAAAAACGAAATAATAAGGCATTATTTATATTGGGCTAATATTCATAAATTTGTTATTATAGATACAACCAAATAAATATAACATCAAATTATCCTATAGTTACCAAAAGTACACAATTTTAATCTCAATTATTATAAAAAAGGCTTTTGTTACTTTCAAACTTTTGTTTCAGAAATCTTTACGTTTTAGCTTTTTAAAAAATATATATACATTTATACTCTAAAAATAGCTGAGTGGGCGTATTTTCAAAAAGAAACATTTTTTATGCAGGAAAATCAAAAACAAAATGTATTCGCAATAATTTTAAAAACCGAAAAACACCAATTCTAATCTACGTGAAAATAAAAATTTAAAACTTAAAAGTAGTCTGCGGTAGGTACTCAAATTCAAAAATAATCTAATTCTAACTACAAAAAATGTTTCAACCTGACGACTCATCACTTATTAGAATTATTGCCCTCCATCGTACTCCAAAACTGCCTGACTTTAGAGAAACGTTTGCGTCCTTCTAGGCACATTAAGAAACACATAGAGAGAAATCAAGAAATAATAATAACGTGACAAAAAAGTTATTCTCAAAAAACATGCTTTCACTGAAGTTAATGAGAAAATGTAATTGAGTCAATGTAGTATTCTCGCCTCCCCTGTACGGCGAAGTGTTAGATTATTAGATGTAGATGCATCAAGTCATGCATTTGAATATTGAAGGATCATTTGGAAATCGAAAATTTTACAATAATCAAAGTGTTATTACTATTTTTTAATATACCATAAAAATATATTCCATTTTTTAATAGAGTTGGGCAAGAAAGTACGATTAAACACTGACATATTCAAAAATTAAAAAATTTTCATTTTTATTCAGAACGTGTTTGGCAGAATGTGAAGTTCATTGACTATAAGAACGTTCAATCTTTCTCAAAACCACGCATGTCAACTTCATTTTACATAAAATTAATTTATATTATTTTTAACCGATCTTTTGATGTGGACTACTACATGTAGATTGTAATCTATTATAAAAAATTTTATAAACGTAATGTATATAAATATAATGTAACATAACAATAGTCAAATATAACAAACAAATTTCCTGAAAATCTGCTTCAAATTACGAAACAAAATCGTCACTTGTTGTACGAATAAATATCTAAAAATAAAAGAAAAAATCCCGTTATTTTTTTCACTATAATAGTTAAGCCTTTACAAAGGAAACATAGTAAAGTAAACGCGGAACATAACGAATTGTCATGTAAATAATCATCGATAGAAATGAAAGTATATCCGTTGAACTGATTCTGAATATAAATGAACATAAAAAATGGAGCAATAAAAGTGACTTGCATTTTAAACTATTCCTTCTGATCCATATGCTAAGATTCGTATGAGAGTGTTTAAAAAAAAAGAGCTCTGGAAGACCAAAATCTGACTGCATGCTTTTAAATTTTTACGGTGCTCAAGCAAAACTACTCTGAAAATAAAAATAATTAGCCGTGAAGAAAGATTTAATTAGAAACTCGAGGACGTCAAGCCAAGTTGCCCATATGTCATAAACATAAGATTCCAAAGTCAAGGAGAGAGAGAGAGAGAGAGAGAGAGAGAGAGAGAGATAAGAAGCACCGACGAATTTCAAGACGCAAACCCATCCCTGCAGTCGGCGATCATTCGTGAATTCTAAGGTCGAGAACGGGGCGACAGGAGGCTCCGGTCCACACGACGAGCAGTGACGAACCTTTGTGATTGCGGCCGGCGCGTTGATCTCGTTGATGAGGATGGAAGCTGGACGAGTTCCTCATTGGCATCGGAGCTTCGTCTCCCCAGGCGTGGTACTGTTGCTGTTCCTGCTGGTGCGGATGCAGCGGTGATGGAAACGGCGGCGGCAGGAGGCGATGGAGATGATGGTGCGAATGCAGCAGGGACCCCGAGGGCGGCGGCGGAGGCGGCGGTGGCACGTCGCTAGCGAAGGGAGGCAGTGGCGGAGGCGAGCGGTGGCGATGAAGGGGATGGTGTGGGAAGGGTATCAGCGGGGGCGGCGACGACAGGTGCAGCCCACCGGCCTCGCTGCCGGCATTGTTGCTGGAGTTGTTGGCGCTGCCGCCGTTGCCGGGAGGGGGCGAGGACAGCCTGCCACCGCCCAGCGGTGGTGGCCTCGAACCCGCGAGCGGGGGTGGAGGCAGGAAAGGCGGGGGCGGCGCGAACGAGGTGGGACCGTACATGAAGGAGCCAGGGGGTGGAGGCGGCGGCACGGGTCCGGAGGCCCCGAACATGAGCGGCGAGCTCGACGTCTCGGGGGTCGCGAATAGCTGGTGCGCCTCGCCGTTCGCGGCATGCAGGCCTGTGAGCGGGTCAATGACGCGTCGAGATGTGTAAGAAGTATTTGGAATCGTGGTACGGTCTTTTGATGACTCGCGATCGGTACCGATGTTATTGACGAATCACTTTGTGCATTCAAATGGCTCTATATGGAAATGTCTTGCTTGCTGACAAAAGGGGAGATGTTCCCTAAAGTTTGTGCAACAGGACCTTTTTCGGCATTTGTCTCGGATCAACACGTGAACGCACTTATGATCAATCCGTGTGTGACAAAATATACTCATTTTTCAAAATGCTTTATTTCAAAGAGACTCAGCATTGCAGAAAAAAATACAGACAAACGGTAAAACTAGTAGTAACACTGTTATCTTTATGGGAATTGTAAATACTGATACTTTTTATGAACAATATCTTTGTTTGATTTGCATCGGTTTGACTGTTATATATTATATTGTAATGGCATGTTTAATAAGCGTTAAGCTTGATACATATTCTAATAATTTTGCAATCAAGCATCACAAAGAAGATTTATAACACGATGCAATTAATTGAATTGAAAACTAAATTAACATTTTTATTTATTACCAGTATATTGCATAATTAAACAACATAATAGAAACAAACAAATTGAAGTTGGACAATGAAAATGCAAAAGTTCCTTTCAATATTTGTATAACTAAAATTTTGAAAATAAAAGCTAATATTCTTTCGTTTCATTACATTGTTTTGATGTTGTGTATTCTTCAAAACATATAATTACTAATATAAATTATATCAATTACATCAGTTTTGTCCGTTATTTTGAAAATATCATAAAAATAATCAATATCTATAGAACCAACGTCTATGATGAATGACGGCGCCTACTAGGTTTCACTACTGAGTAAGACAATGTTCTAGTAGGTTTAATAAAAGATCTTATTCTCAAGATTGCTATTTATCTCTAAAATCCACTTTAAAATCGGCTTTAGATTGTTTTTTCTTGTGTCTAAAAATTCTGCACCTGAAAACTTGAAATCTTAGAATTTCTAATACACAGATCCTTAGGCTTAAAAAGCAGTATAAAATGTAGGAAATATAAATTATCCTTACGAAAATTTACATTTATATCAGTAGTTATTATTATAATTGAACTTTATATTAATAATTTTTATTAGCTTGTAGGAAAAATGACTTAAAAATAAAATTATTTACATTGTAGTATAAACGTATATAAAATGAATATATTCGTCTAAAAAATATTGAACTAAAAATAACTACGTTTAGTTTGACTTGACTTTTTTTTAACTAAATTATCGAGTAAAAAACTGTAAAATCATAACTATTAATAAAGATATTAATTGTTATTAAATTAATATAAATTCGTTTTATCAAAGTATACGCATCAAATTTTATATGATTAATTTGTAATTGCTGAGTTAATTCTTTTTAAACATAAGAAAAACATGTCCAAGTCTGATCTAAAATTGTGATTTAAGAATATTGTACACTGTCTTTGACGGGATAATTTAAGTTTTTAATAAATAAAATTCATTAAAAATTGAAATGAATCGCCACTCTGAATCATGAAACAATAGAGCCATTGAAGCTACTTATCAAATATTAAGAATTCTTAAATTAAAATAAAATGAACATCGGTACTGATCGCTGCTTTCAAAAATTATAATTTTACACTATTTGAAATGTACATGTAATATAATAGTGTTGTTCCTGATGTATTTTTGTAATGTTGATATTTTAAATCTTATTTTAAAATATGAAATAAAAAATGAAAGGTTTTATTTTTATATCAAATAGAATGTAATTGAATTAATCTAAAAACTACGTTCAATATAAGTTAAAAAGATGAAATTTTTGTTCATTTATTCCACGATATTAACTGTTACTTTGTCTATAATTAAAAATGTGCATTAAATTTAAATTGCCAAGTTATGTAAAACAAAATATGTGAAACTTTATCGCTCAAAAAATGGCTTCAATAAACAAAATATATAAAAATGTAATATATCGCATCTTCTTTAACGTACTACCGGAACATAACCAATTTAAGAATTCAGCTCTTCTTATGAAGTGAATTATAATTTACTGAAAACTCATTAAAGATACTTACGATGTAATTTAACTTCTGGATCTCCGTCGTTTATATTTTTTTCAACGAGGGTAAGTCGATTACGTAACTGACTCGATTCGGCCTTGACTTCTTCCAAACGTCGCTCATTCTGTCGCGCGGCCACCTTATTTAAAACATTTAAATTGTACACAGATTATAAGTTTTCGGAAAATTCTATCGACACTCGGATTAAATTAAATTTTTACAAACCCATTGTTCATGCGCTTTCGTTTCAAGAGCTGATATTTGATTTTTATATTCTCTTTCTTGATCGACTATTTCCCTTTTTAGCATTTCTATTTGCTGTCTGCGAATAAAATTGAAAACAATTTTTTTTAAATATTAAAAATTAATTTATTAGACAAGAAATCTTTAAAACGATATTCACTTGTAATTAAGTATTTCATTTTGCATAGTTTGTAACCTATCTACTGTGGAAGAAACTTCTCCTTGCTTTTCTAACCAAATTGCTTCTTCCCTAAAAATTTGTAAATTTTATGAATAATACAATGTTGCTCATTAATTAAATAAATGCATTGAAAATAATATTACTTCTGTCGCTGAGTTTCCTTCTCTTCAAAGAATTTAGCTAATACCTCGAGTCGCGTTTCCGCGTCTTTTTTTTCCTTCTCGGCTACCTTACATTGTTCACTAAGAAAAGTCACCTCTTCAGTTATGATTTTAATATGTGCTATAGAAAAATTTACAAGAGAAATAAATATTTCAACATATATGTTAGTTCTAGTAAAAATTAAAAGTAAATACCTTCGAGTAATTGATGAGCACCTTCTTCTTCGCTGAGTTTAATTTTTAATTCATCCCTTTCTTCGAGAAGATGTGCAGTTTTAGCTTTAATTCGAGAAACTTCACACAACTTTTCAAAATCTAAATTGTTTGTATTAATTTGCTCAACAACTTCCATAAGTTCTTTAACTTCCAGTTCCTTCATTCTTAATTGTTTACGTAAATGAGACTTATCCTCGGACAACTATATCCAAAAAAACAATAGAATTACAAATAAAAATTCATGGTTAATAAGTTAATTTTTTTATATTTACAGTTTCAATTTGAAATTCGAGTTTTTGCACTTGATCAGATAGGGTTTGCTCTAAATTAATTCTTATACTTATTTGGGTTTTAAGTTCATCGGTCAACTTAGTGACTTCAGCTAGTGATTCATCGAGTTTTTTTGAACTTAACTTAAGATCTTCTGATAGTGTTTCATTCTATAAAAAAATAAAATTATAAATATTATAAATCAATAATAAAGCAAGCTCAGATATTTAAGACATTCAAATTTTTTATATAAAAATAAGTTGATAAATAATTCAGACCTGAAATTTATAAAAATCAAGCTGCATGAAGAAAAAAAAAAAGAATAATTTGGTTACAAAAGTAAATGTAAAAATAAAAAACTATTCATTAATCTCTGTAAAACTAAATAGCTTCTTTAGAGTAAAAAAATGTATAAAAAATCGATAAAAATTTAAAAGAGTTAGACTTCTTACCTCTTGAATTTTAGTGGCAAGGGTATTTGTCAATGATTCATTAGCAACTTGTTGATCATTCAAACGATCTTGTAAGTTTTCGATAGACTGAGCCAATGGATTATTTTCTTCGTTATGAGATGATAGGATCTCACGTAGCATGCATTCTAGTTCCAACCCAGCTTCTGATGCACTTTCCAACTCTTTCTCTAGCGATGCAATTTGACCTTCTAACTCTGCTCTAGTATTCTGTATAATAATAATAAGAATTTTATAACGCCAATAATATATATAATAAATCTTTTCGTGTAATTACCTCAGAAGCTGCTAATTCTGTTTTTAGTGATAACACCATTTCATCAGAACCAAACGACTGATCTTCAATTGAGTCCAGCTAAAAAATGACAGATTTGAAAATTAAATCATGAATGTAAATAGGTGAATAAATTTTAAATACAATTCCATTTTTACTAGTCTAATAATGTAATAAATATTAGACATAAAAACGATTAATAAATAATTGCGTTTAACTCGAATTTCGTATAATTCTTAAATGTCTTACTTTTGCTTTCGTAGACCTAAAATTTTCGTCCAGCATAATGCACTCCTTCTTCGTTATCATCAAATCTTTCTCAAGATTATTAATCTTTGCTATGAGATATGCATCGCGTCTCTTATTCTATTTGGAAAAAAATATTAATTTATTAATTAGAATTGCGTAAAAAGGGTTCTTAACTTAATTTGTAACTTACTTCAATAAAATAATATCCAAGAGAAAATAATAGAGTTGTCACAGCCGTAATGCAGACATATAGTATAGTAACTGAATTATCTACTATTTTTCTCGCGCTAGTTACTGCATTTTCATTAGCACTGTAATAGTGTTCTGTAGGCTGTATACAAAATATAGAGTCAAAATATTTAAAAAGTATCGAAAGTTGTAAACGCACGTTACTCAACATATATAAATCAATTTAAATATTTAGTGTTTTGTTCATTTCAGATACTATCACAAAAACATTATAACGGTAAATAATTAAACTGACTTACACAAATTTCAAATATATATAACAGATTACTACAATATGAATACTTACGTAATTCGAACAATCGTAATTCTTATCACAAGTATCTGGAGGTAAAACTAATAAAAAAAATATAAGATTATATAAGATACTATCCTTGATATTAATGATTATAACTTATTTAACAATTATTATCGCAAAAAATATTAGACCTATTTTTTCAATGCTATTTGTTGGAGGTTTTTCTTCAAAACTAACATTTGCCTCTTCCTGCTTAACCTCACTACTGAGATTTTCGTCTCTTTCAGAAGAAGTTGTAGTTTCAGCGTTCTCATCGATCGATGACCTATCGAATTGAACTTCCTCCGATTCTAAATGGTCAATTAAAACCAATTGTGTAATTAATGTAATTATGATATCTTTACACGTTCTATTTGGTGAATTACAAACCTTGTTTAGCATTCAGCAAATTTCGATTACCTAGAAATTCACCGAAGCTTGAAGTCGACGGTATATCTACAATATGCTTATAATTAGAATCTTCCAATTGAAAACTAGACTCCATATTTTCGACAGCAGAATTGTTATGAAGGTTTATAAGTTCATTCATAGCATAACTACTATTATCAATCACGTTACTATTGCTCTCTATTATAATGCCATTATCTTCGAGTTGCTTTTCTGAATTTAACAAATTATCTACTAGATTTAATTCTTCAACAAGCGAATCATTTGTAGTTAAATTATCACCAATCTCAGTGCTATCTTTCTCTTTTTTATCTTCATTTCCAAGAAAAGTTGTTTTAAATGATTCTTCAGAAGGTAAAGAAACTTTATCAGATGATGTGACTGATTTTTCATCTACATCTTGTTTTAAAGGCACTTCAGAAATGGTTGAATTCACAACACTCACAGAATCAATAGAATTTGCACTTACTGCTTTCTGTTCATCTAGTTCATCTAATTTTTCATCGTGTACTATTGCACTGGTACGGTTTTTAATAATAATTGAATGATTGGTAACAGCTGCTGTTTCAGTTTGCTTTGGCACAATATCATCCTGAAGATTCTCAAATATAGATTTGACTTCTACAACAAAACTTTCATTGGTACTTATATTTTTTGAAGATGAAGACTGTGTTACGATCATTTCGGTATTTACAGAATCAATTATGTTTATATTATCTTCTAGTTTATTTTCTATATTAATATTTACTTCTTGATTTACCATTTGTTCAGTGTCCTCTATAATATCTTCTTTTTCACTGATTTCATTGTCATTGATAGCTTCAATTAATTTGGGTTGAATCACCGAATAAGTTTCATTTTCTTTATGTTGAATAAACGAATTGGTTTCATTTATTTTATGTTGAATCAATGAATCAGTTTCATTTACTATAGATTGAATCAATGAATCAGTTTCATTTATTATAGATTGAATCAATGAATCAGTTTCATTTACTTTTTGTTGAACAAATGAATTAGTTTCATTTTCTTTAGATTGAATCACCGAATCAGATTCATTTACTTTATGTTGAATCAATGAATCGGTTTCATTTACTGCAGATTGAATCAACGAATCAGTCTCATTTATTATAGATTTAATCAATGAATCAGTTTCATTTGCTTTTTGTTGAGCAAATGAATTAATTCTACCTTTTTCGGATTGAATCAATAATTCGGTTTCATTTACTATAGATTGAATCAATGAATCAGTTTCATTTGCTTTATGTTGAACCAATGAATTAGTTTTATTTTCTTTAGATTGAATCACCGAATCAGTCTCATTTATTATAGATTTAATCAATGAATCAGTTTCATTTGCTTTTTGTTGAACAAATGAATTAATTTTACCTTTTTCGGATTGAATCAATAATTCGGTTTTATTTACTATAGATTGAATCAATGAATCAGTTTCATTTGCTTCTTGTTGAACAAATGAGTTAGTTGTACCTTCATCGGATTGAATCAATGAATCAATTTCATTTGCTTTATGTTGAACCAATGAATTAGTTTTATTTTCTTCAGATTGAATCACCGAATCAGATTCATTTACTTTATGTTCAATCAATGAATCGGTTTCATTTACTGCAGATTGAATCAACGAATCAGTCTCATTTATTATAGATTTAATCAATGAATCGGTTTTATTTGCTTTTTGTTGAGCAAATGAATTAATTCTATCTTTTTCGGATTGAATCAATAATTCGGTTTCACTTACTATAGACTGAATCAATGAATCAGTTTCATTTGCTTCTTGTTGAACAAATGAATTAGTTGTATCTTCATCGGATTGAATCAATGAATCAGTTTCATTTGCTTCTTGTTGAACAAATGAATTAGTTGTACCTTCATCGGATTGAATCAATGAATCAGTTTCATTTGCTTTATGTTGAACCAATGAATTAGTTTCATTTTCTTCAGATTGAATCACCGAATCAGATTCATTTACTTTATGTTGATTCAATGAATCGTTTTCATTTACTGCAGATTGAATCAACGAATATGTCTTATTTGCGTCATTTGCAAATAATGTTTCGGTTTCATCATTATCAACGATATCATTTACCTCTTGTGGTAAAATTTCGTTTTTAGAAACGCCTTCAATAATATAATCTAATGCTACGTTTTCTGATATTTCATCTTCTTTTTCGTTTGTTTTAAGACTAGATGCATCAGTCTTTTCAATTTCAAGAACCGTTTCATTTACTTCATCATTTTCAACGTCATCTAATAAATCATCTTCAGTATTCCCTTCTTCAGAATTTTCTTCTGTATCACTCCAAATATCTGTAAATGTAGAAAAGACTAAACTTGCAAGATTTGGATACACATTCAATTGTACTTGCTCATCCACTTTTATATAATTTTGTAAAGTTTGAGTGGCATAACTTGGTGGAGGTGGTTCTTCTTCATTTTCTCGGGGTATAAGAGTTCCGTCATATACAGAATCATACGAAGGAGAAACGTGATGTGGAACAATAGCTTCATCAACGCTGTTTTTCAATGCAGGCTTTGATATCACAATTTTGTCATCATCTTTCTTTTTACTAGGAATATTTTCATGATCTGCGTTATCCATCTTTTCAATTTTTTCAACAACATTATTGACCTGTTTGTGGTAAAATTCCTCGGTAGGCACTGTGTATTCTAATTTGGCGTGTAAAATCTTGAGTTCGCGTATAAATTGCGATGGGGCATAACCACGCTTACCTTCTATCTGTAAAAAAATTATTTTCAATAAAATAATAAGTGCGTTCATAAATACAATAAACTTAAATTTATATTTTATTTTTGTTCAAATGTAGCAAAATATAAATACTTTTGTACTTTTTTTTAAGAATAATTAGAAATTTTTAATATCGATCAAGTTATCGATGATATGCGACAAACAAAAGAAAAGAATAATTTCTTAAGATATCGATCCTTGTATACATTACATTATTATTTTCTTTAAAAAAAATATAATAAATTTGACAATACTCATCTTTATCACAATTATTAATACACTATTTTCTTTAATTAAAGTATTTAAGCATTCCTTATCTTATAGATGGTGTTTAATCTCGACTTTTAATATTAGATAAGTACCTCTACACCCCATAAATCTGGCCTGTTGCCTGCTTGTTTACTAAAAATGTTAACATCCGTATTAATTGGAAAGCTGAGTATATCGTGATCCTTGGAGTTGTACGGTATAACTGTCTTGCCTTTAGAAATAACCACTGCAATAGATTCATAATTTAAATATCAAAGGTTAAGCGATTTGACAATCAGTGCAATTAGAAGGGTAAAAAATATGTCAAGAAAGCCGTCTGGGGTAGGGTTAGAAGTAGGCTAAAGTATGGCTTCAGTTCAACATGTATGTATATACCAGAGCAAGCCTTGTCGTAACATAATCGCTTATCGGATATCTTTGCATTACAGGGTGATAAGACGGAGACCAGGATCACAAAGACAGCAAGCAGGAGTTTCGCCGCCGTGAAAGAACTTTGCCGACCCGTCATGTTGTACTGTTGGCAGAAGTGGACGTAGACTCCGTCGTCTTCGTCGTCGTCGTCGTCGTCGTCGTCGTCGTCGTCGTTGTTGTTGTTATTGTTGTCGCCAACCTCCACATCACTACTCAAAGCACCGAACAACCACAACTGCAGCCTTGGCCGTACATCACCGCGTCCAGCAGTGACGAGAGAGATCATTGGATTTGGGTGTGTTTGTGAGCGCGCCGACCGTATACTTTATGCATGAGAGTCACGATGCATAAGAGCTGCGCGCGTGGAGCTGAAAACGTGTCAACTTCACGACGCCATCTTCGTTTTTACGTTAGTGCATCTCACATTCCAGCAATTTACGTTTTTTTAAACATGTTGACTTGTCTAGTTGGCAGCTGTATGATAAGGACAGATAGGAAAATTAATTTTGAGTTTTCCTAGTGGAGTAGGATACATTAAGTGGCCACTGAAGACATAGAAATTGACAAAAGCTCAGTCTATTTTTGAAATTTTCTTACCGATTAATCATGTATTAGGTGCACGACATTTAAATAAAAATAAAAAATTTATTATTTTGCGTCTATCATATTTTATATTGTCAATATCACTCCTGGCTTGAGCCGAATTCTTTTAATTGGATTTTATTAACTATTAAATTATTGTATAAATGAAAAAGATCGTTTACTCACTTAGGCTTATTTTAAAATGCCAAAAAAGTACTTTAATCTTTATTTGTGTTATTAAGAAAAAATTATATCAAGTAAATAATGCATACAATTTTTTTAATCACTCGGTATCTGTACTAAAAGAGGAATGCCTTGTTTATCGAAAACAGGTTTATAATATTAATTTCAAGATAATTAATAATAAGATTCATAATCATGTGATAATTGTTAATCACATTTAATAAAAATATATTTGAAGATGATACGTAATCAATACGTATTAAAGACTTGAAGTATTGTTTCAATTATAAGTAATTTATAAAACTGAAGAATTACTTTACGTTGTTATATCTAAAAGATAATGTGTAAAAATTCAAATAAAAATATTTTAATGTATACCCATAAATAAATATCAATTCTTTTTATAAATACGAACTGTTGAATGCCTGTAATGTACATAGGCTTCGAAAAATTCGAGGTCAATATTAATCAATTCTACATATCAAAATATCGAAAAATTACGTTTTGTTAGCGGTGTTTGCAAATTTATTTAATTGCACATAAAATATTACGATGCTATTGCATAAATTAATTTTCTGTATAAGATTGGACGTTTTCAATACTTTACTTCTACGTTTGAATTTCAATAATACATTACTGAATAAAATTAAATATTGGAAAATTAATTGCGCAACAATAATTTAGAGTTACTCAATCGATCTTTCAAGTCTAATTAAAAAACGACATTTCGGTAAAATTACATTGATACGATTTACTTCTAATCGACATACTGGGTATCGATAAAAATTAAATAATCAAAATAATCGCATCTGAAATATGAAATATGAAATCTGAAATGAATATCTGAAAAACAATTACGAAGGAAAAAACGAATCGACGCTTGTTTGTTTGACTTGTTTGCCTTACGACTGGTTATTAACATTTTAACCCAATTTTATAACAGCTATTATCAAATAATCTTAAATTTGGTAAAAGTAAATTGGATTTTAGTGAATATTAAATTAATTTCATTATATCGTTAGTTTTCACGTAAAGCATCTTGATACTTTCATAAAATTGCTTATGCGATTTTTTGAAAGTGCATTTTTCGTTAACGATAAACAATACACTCTTAATGTATTTTTCAATTCAATTTCAATCACCTGAAATATCCTCCTAATCTTTCGTAACAGAAACATGTTAATTAATTTCCAAAGATGACGTGCAGCATTTACCTTTAAAAATATACATCGTGAAAAATGAAAAAGTGTAAAGATCTTTGTAAAGTTTGACAATAGATTTCGCGTTTTTGCTCAAAATCTGCCGTTATTTAAATTATAATTTAAATTCTAGATTTTACATAAATTAAATCACTATAAATTTGAGAAATCTGTTATATGCGACGAACGATCATAAGCTAATGTTCGAAATAATAATGGGAAACGGTAATAATTTTTCCGAAAATCTTATCTACGATTACATTTTATGAATATATGCCCAATTTAGATTCCATGTATTCAAACTTTATTCAAATTGTATTCAGCTCAAAGGTATTGACGGTAGATTTTCAAAGAAATAAATTTTCATATTGAATATTAATTTGACGATTAGTTTAAATGTGAAAAGAGCTTTTGATAACAGCCTAAGGTAAAGCTGTCGCATAAAATAGTAGTTTCATCCGTAGGAAAATTTAATAAAAGAAATAAAAATGTGCGTCGCGTAACGGTTATTTTATGGTGCGATATTTTCAAAATATAAAACCGTATTCCAAGTGCAGCTATTAATCGACGCCAATTGAAATATCACGCTTCAATCGCAAAAATGGAAGGGCTTGTCGGTTACTTAAAAGAAAAAGCTATATTATTCCCATTAAAACTGTCGCTTCCCGATAACGCACAATATTTTAAACGGTAAGCTAATTTTGTTCACTGGGAACGAGAATGTAAAGAAAATTCCATAGGGTGTTGCGCAGGCGCCAACTCCATTGGCACATGAACGTTAACCAACTTATCCAACTTATTCAACGAAATTATTAATTAATTAATTAAGAATTTAATGTAAGCAGAGCGCGAGCCGGTTTTTCCTCGAAAGTAATTTTCGTGAAATTTAAACGGGCCTCTGCAGAACTTGGCAACATTGCGCGAATAAAGGAAAGAGATTCGGATGCACTGCTAGCAACATCCAAAATTTTCAATACCTTTTCTAATTAATTAATGGTAATCGCTAATTTTCGGATCTGCCCAACTGCCTACCGCGAATGAACACTGGACAGCTCTAGGGCTCGGCGCTTCCACGCTACATCTTCGAAAACATCCATCCATCGCTAAACTTGGCCGAACGTTAAAGAAACGTAAAAGAAATTAGGCAAAAAAGCCAACGCAAGCCCTTGCCCTTGGACACTTGGCGTGAATTCTTGCGCATTCTTGTGCATTCTTGTGAATTTTGTGAATTCTTGTGAATTAGATTTTTCATAAGCAAGCCTAAAACCGTACGAACACTGCGAGAACGTCGCATGCGCACAGCGAATATCTAAGATCGCGTAGGGGAGAGGCGCATCGTGTGGACAAGTGTGCATTGTGCACGCACGAGTTCCCACACGCGCGCAACATCTGCCTCTGTGCGCGCTGCGTCGTTGCCCGTCTACGCTTAGACTCTCGTCGTAGACTCTCGCGCCTCTTCTTCCTCTTTCCCTCGACGAGTCACGCGGTCTCTCTCGCTCGTGTTCGGGCCTCAGTTCGCTGGTCGAGGCTGGTGGACGTTCGTGCAGGAGCTGGAACGTGTTAACGTGTAGCAGTCTCTCTCCTCTTTCCCTTTTCCTCCCTTTACTCGTCCATCGCGACATCGTCCGCGCGCGTGTGGGTGTACGCAGAGTGTACGCAGAGTGTACGCAGAGCGCAGGTAGAGCGCAGGTAGAGCGCAGGTAGAGCGTAGGTAGAGCGCAGGCAGAGGAGTCGCGGGGCTCTGACCGAGCGATTTCACTCGCTGCTCGACTTTGCGCGCGTTGCACATTTACGTAGTGGCTGCAGCTGCTGCAGTAAGTACAAGTGGCGAGGAGTCGCGGACGAGTTGCGACTCGGCGGGTGCAGCCGCACCGAGGATGTACTGAGGCGAGGGCGTACGACAGGTCACCTGTACTCAGCGTGGGCAGCGAATGAAAAGAAGAAGAAAAAAATAAAAGCGAAACTCGCCCGCCGCCGCCGCCGCCGCCTGCCACGGCTCTATCAACACGACCAACGCGCGATTCTATTGGAAGGCCACAATTCAGGTACATATGCGTAATGAGATTTGCGCGGCAACGGAAACACGCGTGCGTTATTTAAACGACCTGCGCTACGCACTTCCGTCTCTTTACCTCTCTTAGAGCGGACGATGCGCGAAGACAAAGTTACACGGTCGGGCCCGTTGATGAAATCTCATCTCTTTTCGTGATTTTCCGGAAAAATGGGCTCTTCGAGGTAGCTCGCGAGATTCTCCCAGTGGAGGGAGATTACGGTTGTGATACCGAGTGTACGCGCACCAAGGAAAGAGCGAATGAAAATAGGTCGTCGTCGTCGCGGCGCTCGCTTTGTCTTTCGCTTTTGAGCAAATTTCATCCGTCTTTTACAAACTATAATTAAACGTGGCTTATTAAACGTGCTTTTTTGCTCTTTCTAGGTTATTTGCTGACTTTGAGGTGTTGCTTCTTTTTTTTTTTTTTTTGACATTTCCCATGGATATCTAGATTTTTATCGACCAAGCGTTAATACTTTGAGCGATTACGGCTACTTATCTCATTGGCGAAGTGTTAAAAATTTCTTTTATGCGGGTCATCGAAAGGTTGGTATCGCTGGTCGATTTTTGTAAACATTTTCCTTCCTGGCTCTCGCATTCTCACATTCCAAGCTCAATTTCATCGTACACGGTGAATAATAATTTAAAATTCAAGCTTTACGTTCCGTTCAACACGTTCCAACTCATTTCAATTGATAAATCAAATACGGTATGTTAAAGAACGCTCGTCGAAAACGTAGTACTTTGTATTCAACATTGATATTCATTTTATTTACGCCCACTCTGTGTCGATATTAATAAGTGTTCCTGTTAGACAATGCTAAAAACGTACGTTGTTCTACGACTGATAAAACATTGTAAATTACAAAATGTTAAATATAAAACATCGTCATTGGAAAAAATTCTTAGCCGACCGAAGCCTGTCCATTAATTCCTAGCCATGAACAAAGCTATTTTAATCGTTAATTCCTAAGGAATATAAAAATATGTTACAAAATAATTATTACACACTTTATAGATAGATATTGTAAATTAAACAAAGTTAATAATTACTATAAATAACAAATGATATTGTACAGTTGACTAATACTTTAGAGGCATTTATGAAACTTTTGCTATAAGCAAACAGAATCATATTGTTTATTAACGGCCTATAGCACATTTACTTTTACTATTCTGTTAAGGTGAATTGGTTAATTGGACTTTTATGACTTTCCTAGAAGTATACGTAATAAGAAAGCTTTTCAAGATATGGATTAGATGTTTTTGGAAAACTTTTTAAATGCTTTAGTTGTTGCATTGGTGTATGTGATTATGATATCAATTGTCAGCGTAAGACTTTATTTTGTTCGTATAGAATACTAGAATTATGTATCATTATGTCGTTTTATTAAACAAATAAATTAGTGGCGTGTATTTTTATATGTGTAATTGATAATTGATTCCAAGATTATAATTAAAAAACAAATATTTAGAGGAAATGAAGGTTTTTTTCAATACTTGCCTTGTAAATAATAATATTGTAATATGAAATTATTTTTATTGATATTTTTAATACAAGAAAAAACGTAGTTTTCGGTACAAATAACGTCCTTTAAATGACTTTATGAATAAAAATACTTTTTTAAAGTTACATTTTACATTAAATACTTTCGGCTTAATCAGTGAATCATAATTTCTGTTATAATTTGAGTTGATATTGGCGAGCGATTGATGTAAGTTAGTATTTGTGATGTTACAATGATCATAAATTTTTTTACTAAAATTAGAACCTTATCTCATGCACGGTATAATAATCACTAAAATGTACTGTCGTGAACCTAGATATTTAAGCATAAGAATATTCTTTCAATGATTTTAATATTATAAATTTATAATGTTATTATAATAAATTTTAATTTATTAACACTTATTGATGATACGTCATGGCAAAATATCATTTTTAATTTATAATTACAAATTATTAATTATAAATATTAATAAAACAAGACTGCATTATTGTGTTCTATATGTTGAATATACGATGCTTTTGTATCTAAAAATTTGGCACAAAAATTCTTTGTATTATATATAACAAAAAAAAATATAGATATAATGTTAACGCTGCAAATTGTTTTTAAAGTTCTGCCAATGCGTGCTCAATTTATGTAACAAATGTAAATATTATAAAGAAAAATCCTATGGTTTATTTTTCAAAAGTATAACTCAATGTTATACAATAATTGACTAATAATCTTGTAATAAAATCAATGCCTGCACTTCTGACTTTTATACAAATTAAAATATCGTGGTAACCAAGGCATTTATATTTTACAAGGATATCATTAATTATGATATCTTATTGCCAAGAAAGATAATTTGTATAAAAATAAATTTCAATCAATAAGAATATACTGCATGTTCAAAATAAGCACTACATCAATGTGTACCCGTCTGCTAAAACAATGTTCGCTTTAAAAAACGAACACGTTATACGCATTACCAATGAATTTGTAATAAAGTTAACTTGCAAATATAAAACCATGAAACGATAAACAAAAAAAGCTTAATGTTCATCTGCATAATTCAAATTTTAGTTCTCTATTTCAATTAAAGAAATGATATGATAGTGCCATAAAATCCGAAATATCGCAATGAAAAAAAATACTGACGATTGCTTAATTGAAACTAAAGACAACGAGGATGCAATGAATTATATTGCCATAGAAATTATAAAAGTATTTGGGTTTAGTACGAGATAAAAAGAAAAGTTTTTATCATAAAAATATTGAGCTCTCGTTGAAAAATGTATTATAACGAATTACAATTATACATGATAAATATAATTAAAGTTGAAAAATGAAAACTAACCGAATGCTGCATATTATTCTGTTATTGAAAATACGTTTATTAAATATATTAGCACCAGGAATCGTACTACACGTATTCTTACACAATGAAAATGATGTTGCAACCAAAACGTACGAAATTCTAAGAAATTTAGCTGCTTCGTTGCTTTCAATTAGATCCAAGATAAGATTGAAATCGCACTTTTGACTATTCAGCTATTACTGTACAAAATTAAATTTACCACCATACGACGGCGATCGCTTATGAGAAACAGAATAAAAACAAAACAAAAACAAAACAAAAACAAAACAAAAACAAAAAAAAATCGTATTTTACAAGAACGGAAGCGTGTCGATTAAAAATTAAAATGCTCGTAAACTTTCATTACACACAATAAAATGAAAACTTCAAATTATAGGGGGATCTACAATTGCAAATGCAATTTGCAATTCAAAGTGTTTGAATAACTAGAAGTCGCTATTAGAAAAACATAATAACAAATGTACTTCATGTGCACACATCCGTATGATAAATTACGTTTCCATTTCACCGTAACTATTTGGAATAATCCTTTGAACTCTTGAATCGTCTGTTGTGCGTGTTGTTTACGTTTGCAATAAAATACGCAGCGGAGGCTTCCGGCTTCCCTAGAGCAAAAGTGACGCATCTATTCAATTTCGCAATTAACGAGATAAAATCGGTGACCGTCTAACTTGCTTACGTTCAACTCGCCTCACACAAAGCACATCCTGAACTATAAGAGAAGGCAAAAATGACGCTTCGCGTATGATTTATAATTCACGCTTACATCGTTGTACTGCTGCAAAAATTGTGTTTGCTATTGCGTTTTAGTTTTAACGTATTGCCGTTCATTTGTGTTGGCATATCCGATCGCCTTGGAGCCAGCAACTGAAGCATTGGTTATTCCAACTATGCAAAAAGTATATGCAACGTCCGCAAAGGAAATATTTCAAATATGTATTTGCGTGGCGTTCCAACGCCACGTTGCCAGCATCAAACGCTTGTTTTTTTGTTTTTGTTTTTTGTTTTTTTGTTTGTTTGTTTGTTTGTTTGTTTGTTTGTTTGTTTGTTTGTTTGTTTTTTTTTTTTAAAGTACTTCCAAGGCACAAATTATTTAGGTCTCCGCCTAAGACAGTCGGGCGAGCTGATCATCTTTTTCATTCTCTTCGCCGCACCGCTGCCCTTAAATTGTATATGCTCTCTAAAAATAACCTCAACGCATTTTCATTGCGAGACTCTTAAACATATGTGCTTTCGTCAGCGTGTTACACACGCGCTCACAAGCTTCCAATACCAATTACCACGGGACTTAGGAAGGCAGTCGCCTTTTTTTTCGAAAATACAATCTACGATACAATACAGAATGTAAATGCAAAAGCATCCGTCTGTGTATTTATAATGCTATAATGCTAAAAAGTAAACATTGAACAACATTTATAAAAATTGTGTACGCGTATCAGTGATTGATCTTCGTGTTTTATAATATTGAAAAATTGAGGTGTACATTTTTTGCTGAATTTTATGCGTGGTTCGATATAAGAAAATCTAAAAAATTAGCAATAAAAAGAAAATTAATTACAAAGACGCAGCTCTAAAAATTCACAACTCATGAGTTTTTACATGTACGATTTCGTCGGATATAAGAAGACGTATGCCTTCACGTGTCACACATTTTTTAAGCGTAAGCAATTATTTACTTGTGAATAAATTTTCTCATCATTTCTTCAAGCAAATCAGCGATTTTCAGAATTTCTCTATCGATTTTAAGGCGCTCTCGGGGGAAAAACCTTCAACGTTTCCTTTCGAAAAATCCAGTAAAAGGAAATTAATTTCTCGATTTTCCAATGCCTTTAATCATGTGCTGACATTCTTTCCGCATCGAAATCGTCGCTCCTTATTATCTCACGAAAAAATGAATTCGTAATGTTAAAATATTCTTTACTTAGAGATGGCTATTCTAAATTCTCAAGTTATTTAATATGCAGGATGTGCTACATGGGCCCTTTATTTTTTGTTTTATAAAACGACGGCCAAATTTTTAAATTAGTCTGCGCGATTCGTGTAAGGCAATCGTAGATTTTCTGCCGGACTAAGCAATAATTGTGAAGCAAATTCACGGTAGATTTGCAGTATACGTTAAACGTAAATGTTTCCTTCCATTAGTTTGTCAGGAACGGATGCGTAAACAGTTTCATCAATTCGTGCTTGCACTTGCGCATCAAAAACTCCTATTAATGATATATCGTACGTGCAAATAGCTTAGTTTTTATATTCACTTTGACTAATACGAAAATTTAAGGAAAATTGCTATGCAACAATTATCCTAAAACAAAAAAGTTGAAAATCAGTACTCGATTCTATCAAGTCATCGATTACAAATCTGAAATTGGTGCTTTGAAATTCGATATATAGATAATGCAATAAATGCGCCATAAATTGAATAGTTTATTTTAATGGAATTGCTTATTTGGATATCAAAATTTTTAATGTGGAGCTCTTAATGTGCAACTTAAAAACATACAGACACAAAAAAGTTTATATCGGACATACCGATCACCCTCGTCTCCAAGTAACTTAATTAATCCACTTCGCGTACGGACGGAAACGCTCCAGTTTCAACATTAATTCGATATAAAAATATATGTACAAAATTAATAAGGCTCATTTAAAATATCCCAGGAGCCCAAGAACACATTCACACAATCACACATTCACACAGTAAAGTCTCTTTAGTTTAGGTTAATTTACTTTTATGAGAAATGTAAACAATCAGAAAGTTCATTAACTCATCAGCATTTTTTGCGTTTATTTTACTTTTTTAACTATGCCTTAATTACACGAGTATTATATCGATAGTTATAATAATCGGTATCGATCGAAACCCCAATTTTACAAGAAAAATGTAAGATTTTTTAAAAATCATTACTTTCGCATTTTTGTTAAACTTACTCCTCCTGAAATTATGTATTTAAATATATTTAAATATTGGGTCAAAAAGACTTTGAATGAATATCTAAGTACACACAGGATAAAATTTGCTTACGTTGCTCAAAGAAATTAATTTCGAAATAATAATAGCAGCGTACGTAACCCAAGCTTCTTTGCGAATCACACCAATGACTCACGGCACCTTCAAGCCATTAAAACAATAATATATGGTAATTTTTGAATTAGTTATTTAATTAACTTAAATTCTTTCGTATTTCAGAGGACTGCAGTAGTGCAGTCCATCGGAGTACCGAAGATCATGGAACAAATGATTGCCTTGAGTTCTCAAAATCCATTGTCATTGCTGGTTAAATTCGGCATGATGGCATGGAACAATACTTGTGGTATTGAAAATTGTTCCGGCCATGGCGAATGCCACAATGGAACTTGTTTGTGCGAGGTAAGATATAAATCAATAATTTATTAAATGTACAACGTGTCACTAAAAGAACTTAGCATTTAGAGGTGCCTCTGCAGTGTTTAAATCGTGTTATATTATATTACGTACTTTATTCGTATACGTAACAAAAACTACATCATCCTTGGATTAAATGAAGTACTACTGCAGGCTGACTGCAGTAACTGTCAGTGACCTTTAGATTTTGAAGAAAGGTTTTTCGTAATTATAGAATGCAAATATTTTAACCATGAAAAGCGACAGTCTGTAAATAGTACTTCTCTACTTTTATTTGTTCAAATAATTTATAATTTTTCGTATGCTTGTAAACGAATAATTATGTATTTAAAGTGACTGTCTCCAAGACTCGTAATAACCAAATTACTAATTGATTTTATCATTGATAATAAGAATTTCATTTGTGTTTTAGATTCAGTTTGATGGTTCTGAATGCCATGTTCCGAATTTCAGTTATTATATTGCTTTTGCAACGATATTCTTCATCTTGGCTTTTATTTGCCTGACCCAACTAGTTATGTGTATAGTGTCAGAGTGGCAGAAGATGAAGGCACCATCGTTTCTTCGTGCTTGTCGAGTGACAACTCAAAAGGTTTTATATTTCGTTGTATTCTTAGCATCGCTGATTCGAGGAGCATATTTCACGTCTCCAGTAAGTATACGTGCAATATTTAAAATTCATTTGACTTTTCTAAATAAATTATAAAATCATACAAAAAGATTTCATTTTAATGCTTACCAAAGCAAAAGTATGTTAATAAATGAAATGTTTTTTTTTCCATTGAAGTTCAGCTTTGGCTAAATTTCGATGATAATCAATATGTCCAAAAATAGCGTTCTTATTAGCAGCATTGATACGTATTCAAACGGATTATGCACTTAATTATGCTCAAAGCTAGATACTTTATCATTTAAAAATAGTAAAATAATAAAATAATTTGTTTATAGGACTACAAAAACTAGATAATAAAATATTACGTATTGAATTTTTTGCAGACAGCATTTAAAGCAGGATGGTCTAGAAGTTTATTATCCGCGTATTATCCATTAGTATTGAGCGGTGCCTCCTTAATCGTCTGCTTTTGGGCTGAAGTTTTTCATTTGAGAGACATTCGCACAGATAAACCACAGTTTCTTTCCAAATCATTTTTAGCTTTCGTGGTCTTTAACTTCATTACGTATTCTCTTTTACTGGCGGAATTCATCACGGCACAAATTCATGACCAAGACGATCAGGTATATATCATATTACATAAAATCCATATGTAATTAGAGATTTTGACGAATCAACAAACTTTTTTATAAATATCTTTTTACAGAGTTTCTATACGCACATATTCAACGGATGCTATGCTGTATTATTATTCATCGTCGTTATATTTTTCCTTATATACGGTGTCGAAGTATTTTTTAAGGTAATAATATAAACCAGAGAAAAACTCTATACATTTTTTGTTGTTGTTGATTTTAATGTCAATAAATATATTTATTTTTTTCAAATAGGTTCGTGGTGGCTTTTTAAGTGAACATCAAGTAGCATCAATCGCAACAAATAAGAGAATACCCGACGAGTCAGTCGCTCGCGAGGAAGATCCGGTGATGGCAAAATTGTTTGATCCAATTCCGAGTACTTCAACGCATTCATTACAACAGCAAGTGAATACATCGCAACTTCATCAATCGAGATTCGGCTTGTTATCTCAGGCCTTCATGTTATTTATAGTTGTCGGCTTCTTATTCAGTGAAACTTTAAGTGAATTCTGGAAAACCAAGTACGTGTAATTCTATGCAATATTAATTTAATAATTATCTCAATCTAATAGTAAATTTAAATGACCACTATACAACTATTATTTCAGAGTTCCATTATACAGCCGAAATTGGCATGATGTAGTATTTCGCGTAATTGAAGTTGGAGTTGCGTTATGGTTTCCATGTGTATTATGGAATTGTATGAGGTAAATATTCGTAGATTAAATTTTTCTGAATAATCGGATTGTTGAACCATAATAGAAATGTTTATTATATATTTATTTATAAAGTTTTTTAAAGAAATAATCCCATTTATGGTGTTTTGAAATTAGTCTTGATCTTGCTCATGCTCATCATTTATATTTAAACAATGAAAATCATAATTTCATCTTACAAATGTCGATATTTCTTTTAAGCCCTGAACAATTGTGGATCCTAAATCCCAAGAGAATTTTAAAAAAATTAGACCTCGACCAAGTCAAATATCCTAAGGAAATCGAGCTACAGGATAAATCCAATTTAGCTGAATCTACACTTCTAACAGACACGGCTTCCATCAGTAGCAAGGATTGTTGGATTTGCTATGATATTGATAGACAAGATGCTGGTCCGTTGATTCAGCCTTGCCAGTGCAGAGGTGACGTTAGCGCAGTACATCACGACTGTTTGCGTCGATGGCTCGTCGAGGTAAGAATTTATATTTATGGATTGAAACAATAACTTTGAGACTCTTGAGACTCTTTCATGAATTTTGAGAAGATAAATATATATTTTGAAGATTTAAATAAATAAATAAATATACTGAAAATGTAGCTTTTTTATTTATTTAATAGTTGCACACTTTGATCCAATTTTTCTTTAATTTTTCATTAAAATTAAGTAGAAGGATTAAAAATATGATTGATACATTAATTATGATATAATATGATTATTAATTACAGAGTTCAACAAATGTAGATAGTCTCACATGTAAAGTTTGCGGCACGTTATATAATGTAGAACATGCAAGTAGATTGGATTGGCAAAATAGCTTAACCCCTCGTCACTGGCTACAAACAATTGGTATTGTTGTGACAATGTGTGGATCATCTGCAGCAGCTTGGATATTAATACAATTAGTTGAAGATCCAATAATTAGAATGTTAGCAGCTGGTGCATCACTTCTAATTATGTATGTTTGTATAAGGTAAGTAAATCATGATCATAATAGCTTAATTACGTATTAATATATAATATAATAGATAATAATTCAATTATGAATAATATTTTAATAGTGTATTCGTAATTTAATTTATTTGCAAAGAAGTTTTACCGTGTATTATTTAGAATAAATAAAATACGCCAAATCTTACTAGTCTCTTAATATTCAACACAGTATTTTTTTAATTTGTATAACTATATTATCATAAAACGTATTATTAAATATATATTCTAATATAATAAGGCCTCAAAATTTATAAATTTGTTTGTTCCATGATGTAATGCATATAGTTGATTTCATATTTATACTGTTATTGATAAAATTAATAATAATAATAATAACAACAATAACAATAACAATAAACTTTTACTTTATACCTAAGAAAATAGTAGTTATAATTTCTATTAAATTTGTAATTAAATAATTTTGACATCGCATACTGAAGCTTAGATAAAAACAAAATTTTTCATCAATTATTTGATAAGCTATTGTAACAATTAAACTATGATTAATATTAATAAAAATTACAGAGTAATATGAATTATATTATTTTGTGCTATAAATTCGAACAATTAAAATAAAAATAAAAAAAATTAAATTAGAATTTCTTTAAACTGTAATTTAAAAAATTAATTTGTTCTGAATTAAAAATGTTTCCAAACATATTTTATAATTATATTTATATGAGAAAATTCAAAAGTATTGAGAAAACATATTTAATGAAGTATATTTAAATTTGAATTTTTATACAAAAAAAATTATGAAGTTGATCTTATTTGATTGAGAATTGGATCTATGAACTTATCGTAAGTATTTAACGAGTTTTTTGTATATAAGATATTTCTTCATTTATACTTTTGGAGTAAAAAATCTTTTCATAAAAATCCTAATTGTTTAATTATATTTAATTCATTTTTAATAGTTTAATGTTAATTTGCTTACTTTAAAAATTATATTGAATGTTGAATAGGTAACAGACTAGAATTGTTTTATATAAATATAGATTTTATAATGATTATTAAGATATTTTATGTTTTAATATATATTTCTTCAATAACTAATAATACTATATTGCATGACTCTCTATAATTAGAGATTAAAATAAAATTGTTTTTTATTGTTAGTAATATTACTTGATACATTAAGTATAATAATCGATATATTTTTATTCTAAACTTTATTAAAAACAAATATTTTCAAATTCTTATAGATTTTTGAGTCTCAACACAGTCGTGGCTTACCAACGAGCTAAAATTTCGTCCTTGAACATCGTCAGTGCAGAAAATACTTTAGGAGCTCAAGTTTCGACAATCAGTCGTAGCGTCTCTGTCGACTTGGCAAAATGAAGAAAAAGAGAAGGAAAGGGTGAAAACAGAAAGACAGTATGAATGAATGATTAAGTTTGAAAGAGCGAGAGAGAGAGAGAGAGAGAGAGAGGAAGAGAGAATATTTCTAATATGAAAGTATTTTTATGTAAAGTCTTCGGATATTCGATGGGTATCCAGTTAAAGATAAGTACTAGTCTATTGTGGGGTTTACTCATTGATCCTAGAGTCAATTATAAAGAAGGTGAAAAGTGTAATACTTGATGTGTATACATGATGTATACATGATGTATTCGTTTTATCTTCTCTAGTATACAAAATTTCATTTTCAAAACGAATTCAAGAATATCCTCTGTCATCATCTGTTCAAATTCGAGAATTTTCTTTGCATCAAAGAAGCCACAGGCTCATTTCTTGCTTCTTCAACGTCATGTACTTTAGCAAAGTGTTATACTATTTCATCAAATATTGTTTTCGTCATGATAATTAATTCGATGCCCTTGTAATTGCTGAGAAATTTCTCAGCGATTCTTATATGACAACGTAAACTATTGATTTGTACAAAATTGTAGATTGTACACGAATGAGATAATGCAAAAATTGATAGTGCGAATTATTTATTACAATTATTCTGGTTTCTAACAGTCTTCTAATTTCACTGAGATTAGATAATTAACAAACATAAAAGATTTTAGTATGAGGCACAATGTAAATGGTACGAAACAAATATAATATATGCCATACTAGCAATAGCTGATCTGCATAACTTTGCATAGTGCGCTATGAAATTAAATTCTTTTAAAGAAATTTGTAAAGTAGTTGTACTCGAAACGTATACAACAAAACTATCTTATGGTCCAAATCCTTGCTATTATTTTATATTTCTAATATAATCTCTTATAATTCAGCAATATGTTAGAAGCTACTTAAAATAATGTTACTATCACTGCGTAATCGCAGTCTAGTTAATGCAGAATAACTTTTATTGAGATAAATTTATCTACGATACTTTTTTCTACACGGTTTTTAGTAGCGATCGTCATTTTAGATATCAGTATTTTGTCAGCTGCGTTCAAGTTCATCAATCTGGTAATAAAATAACATCATTAATGCATTCTACGATGTATTTATAGTACCTCTTTTGATAAATTTTCCATGGTTAAAAGTATATTTCGTCAGAAAACTTCTCGATGAATTTTAACACCACAAGCGCAGAACTAGACGTTTCTGTAGTCATTGTGTCACCCGCCAATAAAACTATTAATATTTATATTTTGACCTCCAAATTTCATTTCTGAACGCTCTTACTCTTACGTAATAGCTCTTTATTAGTACGAGAAAGAGTAGCTTATATATAAATGGGCGTTGAATCAATATATTAACGCATTCATACTTTCTCACTAATATCAATATATTAACGCAGCATAACTCCAAATTACGCAACGATAAAACTCTATAAAAATTTATGATACGTTGTAAAAATAAAAATTGTTAAGCATATAAACATTAGTCTAGTATTGATTAATGCCACATAAATCGTACCAAAATAACATAAACTCAAAAAGGATGAGTGTATATGTATATATAACTGCTTACTCTAATTCAGCTAGAATCAAACATAGCAAAAAAGACTATCCTAAAAGCTTTCGATTTTGTCAAGCAGTTTCGCACATTTGCAGACGAGGTTGTATTACAGAAATCAAAATCTGTTGTACTTCCTTATAGAGTATACAAGGTGTTAGATGGATATGACTGTATCATTCTTTGCATGTCTTTATTAAAAATCTCACTAAAATTTAAATTAATTATAATGTTTAATAATTTAATCGTAAAAAACATTTCTTCAATCGTTAATGTTTTTAAATAGTGCAAAGTATGGTAATTGGCTTCATACTATACTTTGGTTATTAAACTGCTACAACTACAATTTTCTGATTTTAATTTATCAAAATTATCCAATTGCTTTAGCATTTGATAATGGATATCTTAAACTTACGATGAACCTTTAAGTAATAAGTCTATCTATAACAGCTTTTCCTTCATTTTGTTGATTTATTCAGTCATGATAATTGAGATGCTAGATTTTGTAAATTCTGCCTCTTGAATACTGACTTTCGGTTCCATAGCAATAAAAATACAGGCAATTAAACTTCGTTCTAATCTTACATAGAAAATAATTAGATTTTTGTCAATCAAATTAATGTCGCAGATGCGATCAAAGTAATTGCGAATTGATCTAAAGTTATCTCTTGTACTTAATTTCTCTTTATAAAAGTATAGCCAGCTTTGTGAAATGTTCGACAGGGCACTGTTTGCCAAATCTTGCATAATTTAACAGTGATAATAACAGATTCAGAATTTTCACTTTTTCCTTCTTTCGATAGAAATCTCAACATTACTTACTATTAAAGTGTTTCACTACTGTTCTTATGCATGGAACGTCCATTGAAGTTTGTCCGTGTAGTATAATTCTTACTATCATTTAAATTTTTATTTTGTTGAACGAGTTTTCAGCTCTCAGTTTAATAGCAATCTGTAATAATTATCTTAATTTAATAGCATCATGGTTCTAAATATATCTCACTTTTATTACGTAGAACAATATTTGAGAAAACATTAAAATATGTAATTTTTGTGACTTCGACCAAATAAATTCATATGAACACCTATTAATCTTTTGTGTAAAATGTATTTTATTCAGATCAATTCTATTTTGAATTTTAGATACGTATTTTTAAATAAAACCTGTTTCTACCAGGCAATTTTAATCACAGGATTGATCAAGCTCTAGCTTATGAAAGCATATCAGAATTACACCTGCATGGTCATCAGCTTTTTACGTTGAAGTTTGCCTCTTTCTATCAGAAAATTAAGATTCAACTATCTTTGGATAATACGAACATGAAACGGATTTCAGACGCATCATTTGTACGCCTATTACATTCCAATTAGGAGTTAATGACTCGACTATCAAATAAAGCAATGTAACTAGGGACCATTTTCTTTTATAATTAATAGGAATCTCCAATTTATTATTTTTCAGAATGTGTACTTAAATGCATGAACAATTGACGGATAGTTTTTGGCTGAGCAGGATTCTGATCTCCAAAGTTCTCCGAGGCATATCTGGCGTAGGTTAATTAACTTGTACAATTTCAATTGAGATTTGAAGTTTTCGGCTTCATGACCTTCAAACCAAGCAATTTTGGCACACATATTAAACATTCTGATTTTACAGGAAAAGAATCTCACCGTTTAAAATTTTTTAAGGTACTTTCACGTACCTTCTAGTTATACGAGATGCAATGTAGCACAGGTTTCAAAATTTTATGTTTTACGAGATCGGATATTCCGATAGTCTATTGATTCACGGAGATGGCAGTGTCGAAAATAAGCAATAGGCTTACAAACTTTATCTTTGCTTACTGTCGCCACAATGGATAATAATATGTGCCATAGGATCGTGTAGGCTGTAGCCAATTCCACATAAACAGCGAGGAGAGAGTGAAAAAATCAAGGTTGTATGTTTTGGTAATAAAAATCAAAGTTAATTAGGATGACATGTCATATTTGGTCGTACAGAGATGCTTAGACTTTAGGCGACTCTTGCACCGTTATAAAATCCGATTGAAGGTGGTCCGATTGTAATCTTATAACCCACTGTTGTGGCTATTCTTTTTTATGCATATCGTTGTAAGTGCGTATTATCAGAACGCCTCTTATTTTCTTTTATACAATAAAAGACTCAGTTTTTTTAGTGTGTTTTTTGCTCCCGTCAATGAACTTGGTTGATTGTTTAAAATTATCGTTATTGTTGTTGCTGTATGAAAGCATTTGTCCTCTCGATTGCTTGTTTTATTTGTGCACAAAATTGAAGCCTTTGGCATTGACTTTGTTTAGATATTATTGCCATCTGGCAAAGTAGATATTCATTGTGAAATAAATATAAAAAAATACTTGCCAATGTGAACAGTTGTGATATACGATAAAACATTTTTATCGTATAAACATTTAAACCCTTGAGTGAACTATTTTTGTACATGTTTACATGAGTTTATAAAAAGATTGTAGATCTAAGTTAAGGCTTATCAAAAATTCAGTTCACATATTCAGCGAGCTTAGGCTCATAAAGATCCGACTCTATACTTTTGTACGTGACTCGTCACTTTGGAAGTAACGAGATATAGTAAATTTTATTAGAAACTTACCATAGCTGTACGCATGGTAATTTATTATTCTAGGAGTTATTATAGAAAACACATTAATTTTAGCTCTTTGTTTTTCGTCGTAATCCTTTTCCTTGCAACAAAAGTTTTTTTTGTGAATATAGTTAGGTCAACATCGCCACAAATATTTTCAATTAGATAGCTTTACTTCAAATGAATGTAAGGAACACGTTCCCTTCTATTTTCAGAAAAATATTGAAAAATAAATTTGACCATTAATTGTTTTATTAAAAACAAATCATAAAATTTATTAATCCAAGTGTTAATAAATTTGTTCAACTTTCCTTTATATATTAAAAATTGTATAAAAGCATTTTATATATTATATAAGTCGTTAAATAAAGAACGAATCAAATAAATATGCATTACACTGAAATATAATTATTTTAATGATTCAAGTTAGTAATAAATAATTATCGTTAATACTCTCAGGTGAATTATTTTTTTTAAATTAAAAAATAAATATTTATCAGAAACATAGTAAAGATATGTATTCTAGTATGTAAAATAGTACTTTTTGTATTTATCGTTTGAAGAGTAACGAGAGTATCTACTTGATAGAAGCTCTCTCACTGTCTGGACACAAAGGAATGACGTTTCATATAATCTGTCGTATAATCTACAAAAACAAGGGAAGCGATAGAACACGCAAACACGCCTTCGTGGACGTACTTTGTGAACGCAGTGTTGACACGCATGAACAGTAATAAATTTCTTTAATTAAGGTCAAAAATAGTGCTGCTTAATAATTATCAAGAGTACTAATTTTAGTACTTTGAGAAACTGGAATTATAAAAGCTCAAATGTTCATTTTCCTTGAATTCGAACAGGTCTAAGCTCCAAGCTCTTTGAAAAGAACGTCTTCCACGAGAAATATCGTCGAGTGAGTCGCACAAAAGTTAGCGAGGCCGATTAAAAATATCCAGTTGATGTATTACTCATAGAGAAACGCTCAATCTTGAAATTCCCTTCTGCGTATCACGTTTCGTGCCTAATCGCCTTTGACTTTATTTGAAATTACGCCGCTTATTTTATCACAAAATAAGTGAAAAAAAGTTTTAAATTTTTATACTTTTCCTATTTTTCATTTTATTCCAGCATCTTTAAGCTTTTAATCTAGCATATAAGAAGCAATCATCATGATATTATTTACACAAGAGAAATAATTACTTAAAGTCATTGAATTCTCTTTTTTGATTGAAATTTTACTAGAATTCAAAGAACTTATGAATGTAACACAACAATTTCATCTCACGCGCTCTGTTTAGCGATGATAAGTTTGTCCTACCAATCCTATTCCCCTTGAAATATGCTATATATTTAAAAAAAAAAAAAAAAAAAAAAAAAAAAATCGAAGTCCAATGCGCCATCTTATAGACTGTCCGTATTCCTATAGTGAGTTTCCTAATGAGAGTACCATTATACTTTTGATTTCGATCATCCATTCATATGTGAAGACTGAATAGACTAGGTGCTGATAATTCTTGTCTAGCGTATGAATAAATTATCAAACGTTGGATCTCTGCAGTTTATTCTCGTTTTCCTTAGCAATCAAAGGGTTGAGAGGCGTTCATCGCCTATGCCTTGTAAACATTTAATCACAATCACTGCGTCCCATTATTTGCTACCATTATCTTCCAGCTGTGTCTTCTTATTTACAAGTCTGAGTTCTCAAGAAAACGGTACAGGCTGTGCACAATATCCGTTTCTTCGATCTATTCGTTAATAATTCATCAATTACTGCAGCTACAACTGACAAAACTGAATCATAATAAACATGACTCAATTTGCAACTACAAAGTAATAATTAATAATAACTAAATAAAATATGATTTTTCAAATATTTAAATCGACGCGGAAAAGTTGTTTCGGGCTCCAAAAAATGATTAGATGGCTATCGCACTGTACTGCAAATTACTGATATTATTAACATGTTTCCATTATACATTGCCCTCGAAGTATTGTAAAGTCTGAGTGAAAGATAAACGAGTAAAAGAGATAAGATATTTCGCTATCTTAGATGAAGTTAGGCGAAAAGAAGATAACGAAAGTGATAAGAGTATAAAGTTTTTAGAAATACGAGAATAAAAAGCAATTGAAAAAGAAGTGAAAAAAGCAGAATACCTTTCATACTCTGAATTTATGATTGAGAAATATTGCAAATTCTCAAAAGTAATAATTGAAATTCACTTGGAGAGAAAAATAAATAAATAAACGAAACTAATGGTAGTTAGAAGAATTGGCATTGAACGAAAGTATGAGTTAAATCAGAATTTTCACAGAAGCAAATAAATAAATAAGAAAGAGTATAAAATTCTTTATTTGTTAATTGTCGATGATTTTTTGCATTATTTTCATTCGGCAGTTTATAGTTCGGTACTGGTTTCGGCACTGAAAAATAAGAATTCATGCTTACCTCAAAATTTATATTTCAAAATATTTATCATCTCGCACGTGAAAAACTTATCACATAATAAACTTCAATTTGCTCGAAGGTTAACTCATATCTATTTAAACGTAGGAGCTGTGAAAGTGCTAAGATTATTACGCGTGGATGAAATGTGCAGTTCTGTTCTAATTCCTAGGATTCTATAAAGAAATGTTGCAAGGCCCATTAATGTACATCCTAATAAGCCGAGTGAGTAGCTTGCGTTTGTAATATAAAAGTTGTACGAGGTCGGTGTGGTCGGAGCTGATTGGTAGTATCGTAAGTACCAAACGTACAATTGGTAACCCGTAATACTTACATCAGTTCTTAACTCGATTTTATATATATTGCGTATGTACATATTTGAAAATGTAGACAATGCTTTTTACGTTTAATTTAATAATTTAATTATTGATAACGGCAATATTTTGCCGTAACTAGTAGTCTTCGCAGTTGTAAGTTGTACGCAGGAACAGTGACAGTTGACGATAGATGTACGTCGTCGTAGTCGTTTCTAGTAGGCGTAGGGTTCGCGAGCATTATCGCGATGTATGCGCGATGTATGCGCGATGAATGCGCGATGAATGCGCGATGAATGCGCGATGGATCCGGCATCACTTATCGAAAAGTCTGTTATTTTGAAATCAGAAGTACGATAGCTCAACCCGCATTGCGTTAAGGGCGGTAACGATTATTAAAGAGTATGGTACGACAGGTGGTCAATGCTCAAAGCCGTTAGACTCGAGTGTATTTCCAATGGTGTTTGGATGTTTGAATGTTAAAAATGCAGTGTCCTCGGCTACGGGAACGAAATTACTTCCGGCGGGTGTAAACCACTAGGCACGCACGAGGTGCGCACTAATAAAGCGCGTCTTTATTCATGAATCTTCTGCTAATTGAATTAGAGCACTGTGCTTGAGATATATAAGTAGAGTGCGGGGCGCCGGTGTTCCAGTATTTGTAATCATGTATTATTAAGATCATTCGAGTAATGTGCCAGTGCTTGTCTTCCGTCTTGAAGTTCGAATCGGCTTACCGTATCAAGAGACTCGTCGTTGCGTGCACAGGAATCTAACTCTACGAGGCTTTTCAAGAACATGACGTAGACGAGTGTCGACGCGAAGAAAAAAAGCATCGACTGCGGTAATTTGCGACTCGTGATGCACTTGCGAATTATCCTTGGACGATGCAACCCTCGTTTCATACATTCGGCGTTCAATTGAGAATTTGTAAAATCCCAAGAATATGACGAGTTATCTCGCGATCGAGCGAACCTCGGCCGATAAATGCTAACGACGATGAGCGCTCCGTGTACAGAGGACCTCGTCCATTGATCGATTATCGATAGACCGGATATGGAGAAAAATCAGTGTCAAGCTCGGATTCTAAGCGACCTCGTATTACCTCGAAATAAAAGGTAACGAGGAACGAGGAAGTAATCCATTTACGTTCAACGACGAGAAATGGGTCTTTGTGCGATAAGCTCGTTGCGTCATCGATTTTCCGAGCGATGTACTCGATGAACGTGGATACGTTGATACCGCGTGGATCCATCGTGTCGATTGCGTCTTTCCTACCACGGGATTTTATAGCGCTTTTCGGGTTATATTTCTCCAAATACCTCTTATAATAAAAATCTATATTTCGAGTGCGAGTGAAATATAAGAGGACTTTCTTAAATAATTCATATTTCTGTTTTTTTTTGTTTGTTTGTTTTTTTTTTTTTTTTTTTTTTTTTTTTTACCGATATCCTTGAACCGATCGTAGTATAAGTATTTAATACACCGTATGATTTCTCATCGTCGTCATCAAGCTAAATAATCATCAAAGTAATAAATACTTTTTAATTTAAGATCCAATATTCATTGAAAGGAAAGACGTCAAATGATAATGTAATGCGTAATATTAATAAGAGTAGATAAGAGTACTATTATATCTGCACCCGATCAATCTTTTGATGAATAATACACGAAAATTTAAAGCAAAATGATTTTATTTTGTTTATATATAAAAATGAAAATATGTATGTACATTCATATAGAGTTAAATGAAATAACTCTAATTTATTTCAGATGTACGATTTTTTTCACCTACGTTGATAAATTTATTGGCTCTCCATTACGAATCTGATAAATAACGATAGTATATTATTTTTATTGTATTATCTTTCAAATTTTCACTTGACAACAACAGCAACGTTTATTTCTCTTATTGGCTTTTGTTACTTAATAAAACTTCATTTTTACAAATTACGTAAGCTAGCAATTGGACCTTGATAAAAATCTATGTGATAAAAGACTTATTTTAATATTCTTAAATATGTTAAATGTAAGTAACCGCTTCTAAGGAATAAAGTTTTCCTTTGCTTCTACTTCTTCTACTTCTACTACTTTAATACATAATATTACATTTTCATCATTTTGCTAAGTCGAATTCTAAATTTTAAAACAACGTAGCGCTTACAACCGATAAAGTTAAATTTGTTGTAAATAATTATATAAATATTAAAGAAGAAAAGTAATTCTGTTCCTCGTAAACATATTATTTTAAATTTTTTATTCAATTAATTAAGCACTTGTAAAAATGTGCGCTTCATTTTTCTGGGAAATGATTAAATTTCTACTACAATTGCTCGTAAAATATCATTAAAAAGTCATTTTCCTTTACCTTCATTATTATTCTAAAATAAGTTTCCAAGCTGCAACTGCAACTTCGACACGGATTAATACCTAAATTAAGCTTGAATTTAATACCGATAGTAAATCAATGGTTAATCGGAATTTCGCTGATAACTTTTAATATTTATTTGTAAAAATAAGTCATCCACTTTTCACGTCAATATTCAACTTTGTTCGGTACAGAAATTGAAAGTACATAATAATTGAGAAAATTTAGATCCAAAAGTTTAAGCTTATTACAAATTTTTTTCTTTATCAATATCGCGAATGAATAATATTACAAAACCTAATAATAATAAGTAATAATAATAAGTAATAACAACAGTAAGGAGCAGTGTGAGATGGCTAAAACAAGTTCGAGATAAAAATAGCTGACAAATAGGAAAAGTGACCCTGATATACTTAGCCAACAAAACGATCCATTGCTTAAGTAGCATAATTTACAGTCTTACTGATAAATTCACTTGTACAATATCATGAAATAAACATTTAAATAGTAAATATTATACGACGGTTAGGCTAAATTTAGAAGTAAATTCTCAAACTTTTGAAAGTTTTGACACTTTTATATTATAAAGAATTGAGTACAAAGGAAGTGAGATAATAAAGAGTGGAGCATCCTTTCTAATTAATTTAACATTTGAATACTTAAGTACTTTTATACAAACTCGTACATTCATTTTTCTTAAGAATCGGATTTTCTTATTATATAAAATCAAGAGTACATTATGAATCGCTTCCTTCCTGCATTGTTCCGCCTGTTTCTAGTTTTCACTTTTAAACTTAACAGAACACGTACAATTTCACCTATTATTATTATCATAAAAGTACTGAAAATATTTAATAAAATGCAATGCGTCTTTTTCATAAGCTGTAAAATCCATAAAAAAAAAAAAAAAAAAACTGCGTCCTGTACGCGCAACCGTTAAAATTTATTATTTTTCAATGAATTTCCGTAACATTTTGTACTTGTCTTTCCTCGTTATAGACGATAGTTTTAATTTCGGTCAATCTTTTGGTCTTAATGACGTGTAAATGCGTGAACAATAATACAAAATGAAGGAAATATAAATATCAACTTTAAATGACGTCTTCGTGGACTGTAAAATGATCGCGAGACCCGTAATAGAACACGTATCGGATAAAAAATAGATGTTATTTACCGTAAAATATTTACTAAACTATTACTGGTGCGACGCGGCTATCGAAACGCGGTTAAACGTGTTATTCTTGGCAGACAGAGCATTCGTAAAAACTGTGATTTTTATTATTAAGCGACTCCAAAGTTCCACGAGTACCTTCGGTTTAAATTTCCAGGAGAGCTGGCTTACAATCTCGCCAAAGCTGGGTGTGCATTTTTGTGATCAACAATAGGTACTTCGCTACAAGATTAGATGAATAGATGCGCACGTCCCATCTCTCCGCTGATGTAACTCATCGACTCTTTTCATTTTGCTGTACCTCGAGCATATCTAATAATACGCGTAGGTGCTCGGTAGTACTTTATCGAAAACAAAAGTCTCGGCTAAGTATGTCGCGCGGTATAGCCTTATACTTATAACGACAAGCAGAGATGATAAAAAGTAGTGCGAGCTGAGGTATGTCGACGACCTTATTTAACAGATAATGGAGTCGAAGTTGATGTTACGTCGCGCAGTAGACCAGCATTCTCCGATGTTTCGACTTTTTACGAAAATTGGGTGAATTTACTAGGATCAATAGGTTATGAAGGTGAATTTGTGTCTCGCCAAGCTTCGGAGGACGTAGGACCCTAATTGGGGACTCGTATACGACGCCAAGCGATAGGATTCGCTCCATCTTAGTACCAAAAAGGTCTCATCGATCGTGGCCGCAATGATCCATGAAATCCGTGTAAAATTGTGGAATAAAGTGGATCGTCTAATTATATCATTGGTGTTATATACTCTTCAGAGATAAAAGTTTGCGAGGCTTAGATTCCTAATAAATCCTAAATCACAGTTTACAATGGCTACCGTAAGTGGCAAATTGATATAGAGCTTGAATTTATAAATGATTTCATTTAAGATTCGACTTTAATCGAGTAATAATAATAATAAATCAGAGTTGTACGCATATCATTACGTCTCATTACGTAAAAAAGTAGATCATTGACATTATAAGAAGTTATGTGTATTTTTAGCCTTCTATTCTGTAAACTAATTTCAGATTTTTATCCTTTTGAATATAAGGTCAGAAACAAATTGAAATTTATAACGGCTTGTATATCGAACTCCAAGCAGATAACTCTCGTTGTTGTTTAAATTAGCATAATCAATGTGTACTGAATTATACTTTTATAAATTAATGATTTGTTGGTGTCGTGATTTTGTTTTCCATGTTATAATTAAGGTTCGTACGTGCTAATCGTTGGATCAAATTATTAAATAACTAGAAGAATAGCCCTTTCATAAATAATAATATATAGCGTATTCGTTAACGCTTAAGCAGTTGAATTGACAGTTTCATTTATGTATTTTATTTTCTTTGAATTTAATTTTAAATGAAATTAAAATTAATGATCTTAGGCACCGATTCTGTGCAATTATTATCGGTGAACATATCAAATAATGAATCTTTTGATAAGATGAAAAAGAGTCTGTATACGACTACAATATAATCAGAAGTAAAAATTAGTAAAAGATCGGAAAACGAGAAATAACTGATATATGAACTGCGGGTACTTATATGTTTGTATTTAATTCAGAGTTGAGTTCTTATCGATACATCAGCCTTCATTTCATTAGCGATGTATATTAACAAATGGTTACGCGGTTATTTATTATTTTCAAGCGAATTGACCGATCAGAGCATTAAATGAACGATTGAATTTTATCATTTAACACTTAACAGTTTGAAAAAATTCTTGTTGCAATTTAAAGATCAGAAAAGAGACGTTACTTGATAAAAATAAAATGTCATAAACCGATAAGTTATTCTTGTTTTATATTTATTAATGTGCATCTATAAATACAGAATTCATTGTGAACATTAAACGACAAAGACTTTACTACGATACCGTACGATCAGGCAGAGATACGTTTCATATATTCTGGATCGATTGAACATTTCTATTGAATAACGCGATGTAAATTGAAAGGCGAATCGAAATTAATTACTTGCGATCTATTTCTGCATTATGAAATAAAAAAGTTCAGCGAGGTTCGATCAGACATTGTATGGAACGAGAAATTCTATATTTGTAATAATGCGAATATTTTTATTAATAACATGCGAAATGTTTGTAATACTAACCGATAAGAATACAACCAATCAACTTTTAAAGTAAAAACTGAATAGAACTTAATAATGCACTAATAAATATATAACAATATTAAATATAAAACAGAAATGTGCTGAAAATAAAACAGAACTAAGTAAGTTCGCGAATAGACGGATGATGCTTAAGACGACCAGCATTTTGTGTTAAGTAAATTAATTTAATATTTATTAATTAGTCGAAGCTACGTAATTGTAAATTTAGCGAGTACAAGACATATCGAGCATTGATTCTTTTAATGCCAAAATATTTTTTACGTGGATTTTGAGACAATTATTGGTTACCAGTTGAAGTTTGAATTTATGACACTTGGCATTCAATTGATATTTCTTACCGAGAAAAGTCAAAATCATGCCACAGATGATGATGCAACATTTCGAAACACGATCGCAAATTCATTCGCTATCTTTTACCGTCTCTCTCTCTCTCTCTCTCTAACTACAGCTTACATTGTATGTTCATGTGACATATTCGCCTGTATGTGTGTGTTTGCGTGTCCTTTGCTTAGCAGCGAAGATAAGTGATAATTAGAGTTTAGTATTGATTGCGGAACACCTTTCAATTTTAATGATGCGATTATCAGTATTTAAATGAATCACTATTAATATTTCTTCAACTTTACGCACTACTAAAAGTCAAATCATTATTGATAAATTATAAATATGAAATATTTACAACATTAAATATGCATATGTGCATTTGGAACTCTTCAAAAATCTAATAAACATTGATTCTACTTTTCAATCGAATATAATAAACAATTTCATAAATATTTTATTTTACGTTTAATAGACAGTTTGTTGCAGAGAAATGAAGTATATAAATATAATATCTCTTTCTTATTGATGTTTTATTGATATTTACGATTCTCCCGAGTTGTGCGAATTAAAATTTTTCCTCTTTAACTGACAATTTCAACTATAGGATGTAAATATTATGTTAATAATAACTAATAATATCTAAACATTATATGTTTTCTACTTAACGATGTTAATGTTTTGTTAAAAAATTATTTTTACAGTTAAAATAATAAAAAGCAATTTATGTAAATCCAAACATTTGAAAAGATACATTTTCTTTGTTACTAATTTCAATACAACTAGTAACTTTGTAATTAATTCGATACAAGTTTGAATACGTAAATCTAAAAGAGAATTCTTTTAAAATTGTTTTACGACCAATCCTAAATAAATTCATATTTGTATTTTCCCAATTGCGTTTAGATTTCGACTTATTTATTTAGAGTTGATTCCATATAATACAGAACCCATACTATTTAATCATTTTTTTTAAATATGAATACCAAAAATGATTTAATTATAAAGTAAATAAGCCATAGTACATAGTCTACGTCGTAGTTTTAAATATTTCGTACCATAAAAAATAAAGATTGAAAAAAAAATTTACCTTGCATATTATAAAAAATATTTTCTAAAATTGAATGGTTTACGTTAATTTATCCTAGTACAACATTCTAGTTTTATTTTATCTTCTACCGAAATAGATTTTTAATCAACATAAGCCTTAATAATGATCTAATAATTTAACAATCCCAAAAATGCATATAATGAAATAGAAAAGCCAAGAAAATATCACGATAAGCTGTGATAATAAATGATGCAACGCGTATAAATTAGCGAAATAAACGTGATATCATTAAAAATTATTAAAAATATTTTTTTTTTTAACCTTTACTTCTATTATTACCCTTATAATAATTTACTCTACTAGATTTTTATGTATTTTAAATTAAACATTTTATTATAATTTGAACAGCATTGATTTATAGTTAGTACTTAAGTGACTTATCAATCATATTTACAATCATATTTAATAAGAAAACTTAAGTAATTATGTAAAGTAATAAGGCTCGGCTAAAATTATAAAAAAGTACCTAAACTTAACATTTCTACCTAAGCAAGGTTTAGTTTAAATTCTTTCTCTTAAAGTAATAATGTACATTGCAAAAATTTCAATTTTTGAAAAAATATTGGTAAATTATATTTACCATTCATACAAGTATATATATATATATAACACCAAACAAAAAGAATATAATACATTTATAAATAACAAATTAAAAAATAACGATATTCTTTATTAAATTTTATGATTTGGTAAAATTATTTTGTTAAATAAAATGTATAGGATGAAGTAATAAAATATTTTGTGAGTTTTTTTAATTAATGTATTTTTATATGATGAACAATATTATTTAAAAAATAAAAGTAATACAATGAAGACATAGTAATAAATTAATTTATTTTAATTGCGAGATTTTACTTAATTTTACAGATTATTATTTATATATTTTTATTCTATAATGTACTGTTTATTCTTTGAAGATATCAAATTGATTTTGTAGTATATAATTTTAAAAGTATCTTAAATATTTTTTTGTCAATTTCACTATGTTTTATACAAGTTTATAATCAGAGTAGTACGTAGTTAAAAATTCTATATTGTAACATTAAATAATATAAAAATATTCAATTAAAAAAACGCATGTGAATCAAATGAGAGACAATGCTTCAATCTCATGAGTTTTATTGTTTTTATTTGAAAGAAGGGAAACGAATGTATATAATTTTGGAAACATTATTTTAGTTCCGCTTCCAAGTAATTATTCTCCTCTAGTTTCTACATATCTACGTTAACGTGAGTATACTTGAATGTGTATGACGAGTATGATACTCGCAGGCAAATTATATACGTGTGTTTATGTATGTGGGGGTGGGCTGCGTATACGCGCACTTATGTGGTTTTGTTAAAAATCAAAAGATTTGAAAGTTCAAAGTGATTTTGTTTATTAATTATTCATTAAGACAATTACTTAAGTATTTACGAGAGATACATGATACCAATTCAATCGAATATTCAATACTCAGTGTAATATAGATATTAAAATACAACAAAACTAAAAATGTCGTGTAAATTGTTTTCTAAAATTTCAAATCTTTTTGTATTTAGCTTCCTCCATTGGTACTAGTTTCACTTTTTACGTGATATATGTTTCCTTTGACGAGTTTGTCAAACACACTTTTTCTGTGGAAACAATCGAGTGGTACATTCCTTGTAAGCTGTTATGGCTTACATTTTCGTACGCAGTAAATGCACTCGGTGTTTTGTTGTGTCAATCTATGCTGAAAAATTTAAATAAAAATTGTTTGAATACTTGAACTACAAGTAGTGAATTAAAACTAAGTAACTAGAAAGTTGATTTATATTAGATTTATCGTATGCAATATTTTTATTTAAATTATTTTAATAAAGATATTAATGTATATAATACGTAAATAATTTAAAATTCACTATCGAACTTTATTTTCTAATAAAATAAATTGAAAATATATCGTTTGATAACTTGTAAATAATATTTTTATAAGTAATAACATTTGTTCGACAAAGGGCCTTAAAAAAGTTGTTCAACAAATAATTTTAATCTTTACTCAAATATTGTGAAAGTTAATACTTTCTCTTTGAAAATATTGAAGGAAACTAGTAATACACTGATGTTAGCTTTTTTTAGTTACGAAGATTAATTTTAGCTATTAATTAATATAAAATGACTTAAATTACTCCAAAATTCTTATGCATTACGAACCTGCGATGCCGGCAATTGCTTCCGATGCAAAGTATTTGACGTCAACGTCAGTGTCTGTATTCAATTTATCAAGAACAGGTTTGACTTGTGTCTGTACTACATTAGGTTTGAGATATGGTCCGATCCGCTGAAGTGTCTTGGCAACGTTAAATCTCACATTTGCTACATTATCATTGGCCATAATCAAAACTGTTGGAAGCATAACTTCTGTCGTGATTTCTGGACCGCAAACTTCTGCTAGTACCTAAAATTTAATATAAATTTGAAGTGACGGTATAAATTAAATTTAGAAAAAATTTACTTAAAAACTGTAAAATGATATTTTTTAACTGACAATAAATGAGTGATAATAATTAAATTTTGTTATTAATGTAATTAATAATAAGTATTAATAACGCAGGTTAGCGAAACAGAGTTTGAATTTTCGCAAATTATTTAAAATAGTTATTTTGTTGAAAACCAATATTATTGGACTTTTTACGTTATGTTTAAATTTATATTTTTCGTAACATTTCATTAAAAAAACAAATAGTAATATTATTAAAGCAAATGTTAATCGTTCACATAATACCCAAAAAATCCATTACAATTTATTTATTTATAATGTATATATTTTTTATTTACATGTATAATGAAAATTAGAATTTTACTTAGAAAAAAAGTTGTGGCAGAAATTAAAAAATTGTACATGAGAAATAGTTAACATAACTATAAGATTTCAAATTAACGTACCATAATTTTCAAATACAATATGTAAATTAGATTACATAATAAAATAGATTAAGTAATGACGCGCTTAAATTAAAAACTGATAATATAAATTTATCATTTATCTTCTATGAATTTATACTAAAAGTATAAATTATAATATATACTGAAACTTACATTAATGCAAAATAAACAAGTCATTCTGTGAAGGTAATTTTGATCTCTTGACATTGCTAGTACTTTTGGAATTACTGTGTTCTGTGCCCATTCAGGACCGAATTTTTCAACGAGCTTTTTAAGATTTAACGTAGCTGCTTCTCTAATAGCATAAACATGATCAACCAACCAAGTCATGCATAAAGAATTCAGTTTTTCATCAAAAAATTCTACACCCAGTTGGCCTGCTAATAAAGGCATGTATCTAAACGCAAAAACAATTACATCGGTAAAATGAAAATAAAAAATATATGTGCACATATATGTATAATAAATATTATTAAATAAAAACAACTTTTCATGATATACAGTCCTAAATCTATTAAGTTTAAATTTTACTTCATTTCATTAAATTTCACAGCTTTTAAACTGTTATAATTTTTAGAAATACGATTTTAAATTAGAGCCAATTCATTTTTTTAATACACACGGATTATTATTATATATTCAGATGATAAACTAAATATATGATATTATATATAGCGAAAAATCAACTCACTCGATAATTGCTAGTCTTACTCTCCATTTTGAGTCCTCTGCCAGCTCAACAATAGCTGGTAAAAGTGATTGCGATAGTTGCTGGATACCAATAACTTCATTTACACAATCTAAATTACTAATTATGTTTAGACGTACTTCGGGACATTCATCTTTGAGTTGTGATAAAAACAATGGCAATAGATGTTCAATTGTACTGAAACAAACGAAAAATCAAATTTATTATTTATACAGAAACTTAAAAGTACGTCAGTATGTACGCAAATATTGAAAATATCTGAAAAATACGAAAAATATCGTGTTGTAATAACTAAATTTACTTTGTACACAATTATATAAATTTAATAAATTTATTTAACTATTGGCTTATATTTATACATATAAGAAATAATTATAAACACGAGTGCTTTTATTAAATTTTAATAAAATTTCACATAATAAATAAATCACCAAAATGTATAATTATTTTATTCGGTTAAATATTCCATAAAAATTAGTTTTAATTCTTGTTTTAAATGTAAACATTCAGTACGTTACAATTTTTGACAAATAGTATCATAATTACGTTCTTTTATATAGGATTAAAAGATTTTTATAACCGGGTCTCAGCAGTCAGTATTTACCTGTTATTATTATTATTTTTTTTAATAATAAAAAAAAAACGACTATAAAAAATAAACAATGAATTTACACATTTTTTTCGATGAAAATTTTTGGACTTCTAATGTCTTTTAAACGTCGAAAAAATTCATGCACTCGATCACTGTATGCTAATTAGTAAATTTATAACGTTGCATCTTCCTACGTAATAATAAACAAAAGGTACAGTTTCTCTACATGATATTGCTAGAGTCATAATACCTGGATGTACGAACATAAGTCATTTGACGGAGGTACTAAATTTAATCCAATTTATATTTCATTTGAATCGATCTACTTATGTCAACGAAAGGCTTCTCAGAAAGATTTTACTATTTTAATATTCAGAAAGTTGTTTATTATTTTTGAGTTTATTTTACTTCGGTCTGTTTATGTTCACTACCACCGTTTCGAGAAACCGATTAAAGCATACTAAACATTGCTTGAAGAGCATAAAAGAAGACATCAGTCTTCCGCATTACAAAACTTTTTTGCTATAAAATATGACACTGTACGATCGAGTAATGATACAAATTCTAATTTTAGTGCCCAATTTTTTTAATTAAAAGCTATGATTATATTTATACATTAAATTAATAGTTTCATATATATCTATTGGAGCTATAATTATAGTTGTAAGTTTTGTTTTATGTGCGCGGCTATACGTTCGTACGCACGCGCACATAAGCAGACGAGCATAATATTAAATTATAATCTATAGACTTGACATTTTTAATTATAAACTACGTTACACGTTGAATTATGGAGACAAAAATTAATTAATTAATAAGAATAAACATAATTTCAAACGTCTCTATGTACGTGAATTCTTTTCTTATCAATTATAAAAAAGTAAGTACACTATACGAAACTATCTGGAATAAATTAGTTTATTTGTGTTTTATTGATTAATACTCGTCATAAATGCAGTAAACCAAATTTTTACAAACATTACGTTATATTGAATACTTTGTAAACAAAATTAGTACCAATGTAATCGATTGCTCAATTTATGTGTACAAGAATAAAATTTAAAGAAAATAGAAAAAATTTAATAGCTCAATTTTAAAAGACACAATTTTTTTAAAAATAACATTTTGTTATATAATAGAAATATTGGCTTAATTATATTGATAAATACTAAAGATACGTGTTTATATTAGAGTAATTATAAGATTATAAAAGTACTAACAAATTTATTAAAGGACTGCCGTGTAATTTTCAAATATAGTAAATCACTCGACTTAAACAGACGATTTATTATGAGTAAACAAAGCAGTTTTATCTCTATATTTAGAATTCTATAAAAAAATTTATAATAATATACATATATATATATTGTATTCTATTGAATTTTATTTTATTTATTATATTGAATAATGTTCTTAAAATAAAGCTTTATTTAAAAACCTATGTATTATATATATATTAGCTACATTAAGCACAACCTGTTCCATACATTTATAATTATGATCAAATTTGTATATGACTTAACAACATTAATCTAACAATTATAAAAAATTATTACATAAGCTTAAAATTAAAAAAGACCATTTAATATTTTCTCGGATAATCACGATCCAGCAAAAAGCTTGTAATATGTATATTTTCAATATGCAAATAGTGTTCATGTTGCAGATAAATGTCAATTAGTACATAAAATAATTTACAAATTTTTTTTTTATTATTTTTCTTACATCAACTTCATATATCAACTTCATAAATAAACTTTAGATAATTATAATATTGTAGAATTATTTTTTATTAATATCATCACAATCTTTTGATAAATAATCTATGCATGTAAATATATTCCATAGTCTGAGAAAAAGTTTACGATTACAACTAACCAAAACTCTTAAAACTCTTACTTGGTTTTTCCGAGTATGGGACTGAGACCCATAATGACACTAGCAAGGGCCGACTTGACATGTTGATTTGGATCTGCTACAAGTTCCTTGACGAATGGTAATATGTTCGTCATGATAATGGATTCTTGGTGAAAGGGATCAAGATACTGACAGAACTCGCGCACTTTATCAGCTGCAGCCGCTCTGACCTCTGCTTCGGTATCCTTAAGAAGTACCTGGAAGGCTGGGACGAGGTCAGCACGCGTAATTTCTTCGCCCACAGCTTTTTGGAGATCAGTGAATTTGTCAGCCACCATGTAACGCACACGCCACGATTGATCAGTCGCACACTGTCGTAGAGTTGGCATTACCAATTGCTCAACATCCTCTTGTTGTAATAGTGTAGCGATGCATACGCATGCCTCTACTGCCAGAAGTCGTACTGAATCCTTTGAAGAAATAAAAATTTAATTACACGAGTTATATAACGTTTAAATACTTTATATTTTAATTTCTTATAAATAGAAAGTTTCTCAAATATTAAAATACTGAAATTATAAATAAAAATATAAGGAAATTCAAAAATCAATTACTATTAAACCTAACGGCTAAATTATGTTCGTAAAATATCAAATCATACTATTTAAAAAAAAAAAAAATGAATTTATTAAAATATATTTTTATACAAAGGAACACTGTTTTATGCTTATTTTTAAAAACATTTTTAAGAAGTTTAATGAGAAGAAAATGAAGTCCGTCTTTTTTACTTTAAGATATTTCCGATGTGAGGTTAGGATTAATTAAGGTTCATCTGAGATACAGAATAATAAATGACGTAAAATATAACACTTTAAAAACTATAATATGATTTAATAACTAATTATTTACAATAATTAAATAATCTAATTTATTGTTATCTTACAATTTAAAAAAAATTTTATATACTGCAGTATAATTAACTATAAGTATTTCTTGGAAACTTTATATTAGAACATTAAACCTTGAATTTTGTACAAATCAAAATAGCTTTTTAATTAAAGTTATTGTGTTAATTTAATTCAGTCGTTCGTCGAGTAATTGAAATAATTTTTGTATTCACTTGTATTCAAAAGAGGTAAAAAATATTTCATTTATCCTTTTTAAATTCAATATATAAATTAAAATTCAAGTGAAAAATTTTTCAATTAATAAAAAAAAATAGATTAATTATTTACTTTGTGGGATCTGTGCAATATTTTTTAAATAATATTAATATTATTTAAAAATTAAATTATTATTGTTAAAATAATATTAAAATTAAAATAATATTGTTTTAAGCACTTACTTGTTCATCTTGAGCAAGAATGACGAACATCGCAATTAAATCAGATTTCAAATATTCATTTTCAACAACTTTAGCAAATTCTCCCAATTTAGCTGCAGCTGAACGTCGTACCATAGGTGTATCATCTTGACACAAGTTACGGAAGTGACTTCGTAACTCAGCTGAAAAACAATATATGCAATAACGAATGAAAAGATAAATCTGTCGTCTCATTGATAAACGACTATATCGATGTATAGTAGATCGTATACCTTTGACAGGTTGAAATACACGAGGATAACATACGCTAAACAATCCACAAGCCGATGTCCTTGACGTAAACCAATCACCAGAAGCTAGACGCTGAACTAATGGTACAAAATGTTCTTCTAGATCTGCTGGACTGTGTTGAGCAGCAATATTTCTCAACGATTCTACAGCTTTATCTCTAACAACGGTTTCTTCAACAGCAGCTAATTGTTCTAAGGGGGGCTAAACAAAAAATTTAATAAAATCTTAGTAATTTAATACATTCTAAAATATTTCGATTTATAAAGTCTGTACTCACTAATAAAGAATGGACAAAATCTGGTCCACCGACAAGGGGTGTGAAATTGCCCAACTGTTCGGCAAGAGCCAAAAGAACTTCATCCTCGTCGTATATTGTCTCTGTTAAAAATGGTATTAGTTCCGAACGAGTTCGCTCTACTCCAAGTGCAAGAGCAATGGTCGACAATTTTTTAATAGAGTTCAATCGTAGCTGTAAAAAAGTACCATACACGTCAAAAGAATATTTATTAGAAAAATATAAAAACTCTGCGCTAACATAATAAAATTAAGCGATACTTTTTAATGGGAACTATTGAATCATATATAAAATTAATATTCACTAATCAGTTTTTCTACTGATTTATTATTAAAGTTCTATAAGTTTTTAAGATACTAATCGATAATAAACTGACGTATTTAAAATAAAGGATCGATATTAAATAAGAAAATTAATTTTACTCTTATATAAATCTAATTTCACGTTACAGAATATTAAAAATGTCAACAATTTATTAAGAATTCATAAAGAGACGATAAAATTCTAATTTGAGATGATGCTACTTTGATGTAAAATATGTAATCTAAACATTTCTCTCGCTACATCACCGTAGTTTATTTTAACATCAGGTTCTATTTCAAGTAGATAATGGGATCAAACATTTCATTCGAATCTAATATTCTCTCCAAGAGTACTTAAGATTGCAAATACAAAGGAGCTATAGTTTTGTCCTTTTTCAATGAACAAGAGTGATTGTCCTCTAAAAAAATATAGTACAAAATTCGATTTTGCCAAAGTGTAATTACTATTACACTTTGGCGACAATAGAGCTTGAAATAATCGTAATTGGTGACTGGTGCTTTTAGTAAATTAGCACGGCTCTGAATAAAAACGAAAAATTCTCTCATCGGAATTACATGCTAAACCGTGTATTCGGTTGAAACGAGAAAAAGAAATCAAGCGATTATAAACAAAAATATCCAAGTCCCAGTGTCCAGCGCGATTCGTGTACAAGTTCAGGTCAAGCCAGTATTACTCCATCGTCGCGAATGATGTATACAAGCACGTACATAGAATACACGTTATACGGGTGGAGATGCATGCGTATGCGAATGCACGGAATAAGGAAGAGGAACCGCGGCCGGTTAGCGCTAATCCGCCCGGGCGGCGTCGTCAGAGCCATCGGCGCGTACTCCGCAGGAGCGACGCCCCCGGATAACGCGAGTTAACGCGAGTTAACGCGACCCATGACTCACCTGAACATCTTCGTTCTTGAGCTCGTCGATGAGCACCGCAATGGGGTAGAGACTGTCGTCCCCGTACGTATCGCTCGCTGCCATTTTGCTGCTCCACTCTCCACTATCTCGTTACTCGGTTACTCGTCACGATCTAAGGCAAAGCTAAAGCTACTCCTTGGCGATCCTCGCGCATGCACGCACACACTCGCGAGACGGACGTGTGCACCTCGCGTGTATACTATGCGCGCGCGCGTGCCTCCGTGCCTGTACGTACGTGCATTCGTACGCACACGCATACGTATACGTATATTATGTACAATACGCGAGTCCCTCGCTTTCCCGATCGTTGCTGATGTCGTCGGGTTTCTTCGTCGTCGCTACATACACCGTCGGCCGATACTTTCCCTACGTTACTCGATTTTTCCCCGATAGCTGAACTTTTTATCCTTGCGGTCGCGTTAAATCATAATGGTGAACGAGGACACGCGCTGCCTTCGCGAACAGACGCTGTAGAACGGAAATACGAGTGTGTGGAAGACGTCCGTCGGATGAACACCAACTCGATCCGACTCCATGAATCACCGAGCGATGAGCGCTCAAGTACGCACACATGGCTACATCGCATGTATTGCTCTTTCTTAAAGTCGCGCATGTGCACGATCTATTTGTTGATCGCGGATTCGTAATCGCAATATCGCGAAACGATCGCGAAGCGAATCAACCTTACGCTAAGCAGAGAACTGACGTTTTTCAAAGTCCAGTTGGGGTTAAGGGCTTTAACTCGTACATTGCCGTTCTTTCATCGGACCCGACCACAAAGTAACATTAAGTCTACTTATAAATATTGCATTGGAGAAGAACGGCCAATTTCTTTACTTTTTTGAACATTAATGTAAATGTAATGTTGCCGTTTCATCGCAAAAGAATAAAAACAAAAAACAAAACAAAAGAACAAAAAAAAAAAAAAAAAAAAAAAAAAAAAAAAAAAAAAAACAAAAAAAGAACAAAAAAAAAATAACCGATCGATGCAAATACTTTTTTCAAATAATAACGTTCCATTTAAGCTTTTCTTTTATCTCGTAGCTACGAGGACATCGGTAAATTTTTACAATTGCCTTCGTTTAATTTAAAAATTCATATTGCAAATAATACGCTATGGTTGGAGAATCAAAATCTATTTTTTGTTTTACGATGAATACGTTTTAACGCGAACAAAAGCATGTGGAACAAAATCGTGTTTCAAAAGGAAATATCGAAAAAAGAACAAAATTATAATATCAAAGACATTATCTATATTCTCTTTATTATCAATTGCTGTGATAAAAGTGTATTTATAAATTGCGCATAATATGAAATATGCCTATAAGTAAACTTTTCATTCGATCGACACTCGTAATAAAAATGGGAAACTGCCTGATAAGAGAAGAAGGTTATATCGAGTGCGATAATCGCATAAGACTACCGCTATCATTTATAATGTACTCTCTATTAGATTTCTCTATCTTATTAATGGAACAAAGTTGACACTTGTGGAAAGAGAATCCATGCGATAATTCATAAAAGCTCTCTCTCTCTCTCTCTCTCTCTCTCTCTAATAGAAAATAATCCTATTGAATTGAAGAAGTATTACAATTTGTATTTTCTAGTCTATATAAAGAGGCAATATATTCCTCTCATTGTTGCATCCTATATTCTTACTCAACCTCAACATTAAATTATACCGTTGATTATACCGATTGGTATTTAATAACTTCAAGAATTATTCATCTACACACTTTATTCTTATAATTAAGAAATTCTTAATTATTCATTTATGAAATGAGCTTCCATCGTTTATTATTATTTTTATATAGTCTACCCTGTATAAATATTTAATTTAAGTTCATCTTGAAAAGGATCAAAATCAGCAACTAAATGTCATGTCCGAACATTTTACGAATAATAATTCGATGCAAAAAATTCAATTTACTAGTTCGACAGTGAATTCTACATTTAGCCTTGTAACCTATTGATTGGCGTCAAAAGATATTATTTTCTAAATATTCACTTATTAATTGTGATTCTGTGAATTAGAATTTCAGTTGCAACCACTGAACTTATATCGCAGAGACAATGTATCTAAATTTTAATAATAATGAATACTATTACATAGTCGTTGAATGATACTTCTAATTTGCTACTTTATGAAAACTTATACATAAGTGAGAATAATAATTTAAGAATAAGTTACGGACTTAATCACATATAACACGAGCACGTTTAACTATCGACAAAGTATTTTTCTTTATCGTACAATTATATTAGGATATTTAAAAAAAGGATTCATTGAAAAGACTAAAAAATAACTTTTTTTCTAATAATTTATAAAGGTATGGACTAAACTTAAAAACTTTGTATGGTGTAAGATTTAAAAGCACGCGATTATCATTTCAAATGTATTTGAATCTACAACGAAGTACATCGCGTGCTACATATAACGGAGAGGCATTTGAGATTTACACCGGACATAATCCAATTGCTTAGTTTATCAACGAGCGTAAAATCCACTCGGTAGAAAGAATAAAAAAAAATTGATAAGGAAAACAATAAAAGGGTCATTATTTCAGGCTTGAGCTGTCGCTATCGGAAAAAGGGAACCATCTACATAGATCGATTGCCTTTTAATTTATTGATCCTGAATCATACTCAAGGCTATTCAAGTATACTAAAGTTGCCACGAGTTTTACGAGAATAAGAGACGAACTCCACGATTGCATGTAACAATTGTAAATATCATTTGAAGATATACGGTGCGCTTTGCGGATTAAATTCAAACTTGTTCGAGTTTATATAGATCGAACTTTTTTAATTACCATTATTTTTCGCTAAAAACGTCTAACAATGAATGTTACATTTCCTCTTTATTGTAAATAACTTTTTAATTGAATTATTCTCGATGCATGTACACTGTCACTTATAATACATTAGCGTAACATTGTTCAGAAAATAGTTTAAACGAAGCATTTAAAAAAAAAAAAAAATAAAATGGTACTTTTTATTATTTGTTTATTTATTCGTGACTTTTACATTATATTATTATTTTTTTTAATAAATCAATATTCAATTAAGGCTTTGATAAGGCGGAGAGTACCAGTAGCTAAATATTATATTATTTATAACATTCAATGCTAAATTTTAATACGTCCGTTATTTTGTTTTTTTCTTTTTAGAATAGCGGTGATTTATTTTATTAAATAATAAAATAAACATTTCAAATTGTTTCTAATTATTATTGAACAGGAAAAATAATTGTGTTTATAAATGGCTATATTGGATTTAAAATAAATTTTTTTACTTGATCGTTTGTACGAAAATATTACAGTTGTTCAATATCTGCCATTTTCTAAGGCGACTTTCTAAATTTCCTAAACATTTATTGTTCACAAATAAAATTAATAAGTAAAAGCAAATTTATTGTGCCTTTTCAATTATTTAAATCAATAAAGTTAATTCGCCTATTAATTTATGTTTTACACAAAAATTTAGGTTTTCATTTTCTCCTTTAAGAACAATAGAGTTTAAACTTATCACTATTTCATATATTTAAGTATCATTACTTTATTTTACTTTATTTTACCATTCTCCAAATTATTGTTTTTGGAACATTAAAGTGTGCAAAGTATTATTACTTCTTGCACAGAAATGTCTTCAAAAATGTAATAAAAATCTAAGATTTATATATCTAACAGCCTACTTGCAAGTTCAACGTATTGCATGAAATTGCTTAATATATTACAAAAAATATTTAAGCCACTAAAGTTGTACGATTTTATATTCATTTCGGATACATTTGAATGTGACTTAGGAAGAACGGAAGCCTGAAAGCGGATTGATTCATTGACTTTTCTTCATTCTGAGTGACGTATTGGCCTATACGCGAGCAGAAATAACTCGAGGAGCTTAGGAGAAGGCCCATCGAGAAATAAAACGCTGTTGTTGCGATGGAGTCACGAGGAGTCCAGAGCAAGGACGATGAGATGGTGTGCCCTTAGTTTTGCGCAAGAGCAGCTAAAAGCTTCTTTGGCACATCTCACCAAGTGTTATAAAATAAATGGATTATAAATATTTCTCATAACTGTCTCGTTAAATATGTGATTTTTCTTGGCTGCCTTCTCCGCTTCCCGACTTTTAACACTTTCTACAATTTTTCAAAAATCGAATGTATATTTATTTAATAATATATGTCTTTTACCATTGCCATTTTTCAAAATTTTAGATGCAAAATATATCAAATTCTATAACCAAATAATATAGATACTTTTTATACACGTTGCCAGAAATGCATTCCTGGCCTCATAACTACCTTTCAAATGCATACTTTCTTCTAAGATATCTTTCCATGTCTTTCAAGTACGCTTCTCTATCCTTTCCTTGGGAGATTGCAAGTATCCTTCCCTCGATTACAATCAATTTCGTCGTATATTCACTAATAAAATTAAACGAACTGATTAAAATTATAATTCTTATAATGTAATAATATGAAGGATATTTGAAAAGACGATAGCCTATTTTTAGATTTTATCGTTATTTGTAACTCTTAATTCGTGTCAATGCGGGAGTACAGTGGGAGAGTATTTTTCGCTGAATCTTGAACGATTACAATTCGCTGTAGTATTTTTAATGAATTGTGATTAAGAATGGTTCATTGCTCTGTCTACGAATGGTGTATAATCTTTGTTCTAAACCAAGCGGCGCTTTAAACGATTGTGCAATTAAATAAGTTTGCGCGCTTTGGATACTCCACGTTTCGGCATAGGCGAGTCGAGCACGCGCCATCTAGTTCCAAAGAGAAGAACTTTCACCCAAAGAAAAGAGCTGCGCCTACCGTGGATATCAGGATTATGTCATATTAAAATTAATAATAAATAGTAATTGGACATTTTCATTGAAATTTTAATCGTATAATGAATTTAAACTTAACGCGTGAAATGCGTCGCTAAAGAAGAAACGTACACTCGATCATAAGTTAAACTATATGTCTAAAAAGTTATTTTCTTTTAAAATTTCATTCGGTAAATGTTAGAATGTACTAAAAAGGTATCAATACGACTAAGCATTAAAACTAGTGCTAAAACGACTTCTTTTCCAATTAGACAATGTAAATTTATAAAAAGTATAATGAATATTGTTTTATTACGTGCTTTAGATTTTAAATACAATTAAATTAAATACACTGTAGACGTAAAAAATTGAAAAGTACAGTATATCAATATTTATTTGTGGGTGTTATTATGATACAATATATCAATTTTAATGCTTTGTATTTTATAATTTTTGCAAATTTTTTAATCCGAATAATTCATTAATCGAATGTATCTTTTACAAAGGATACGGTGACATTTTAAACTAGATAACGAACAACGGTCGTTTCAACGATTGCTTTTGACCATTTTATCACCGCACAAAGCATTACAAGACACAAATGTATACGCACTCCCGTTAGTAATGTCATTTACCTATTATGTACTACTTACAATTATGTACAGTCATGTAAAACATCCGGACAAATTGGAACAGGATTCTAAGTGTATTCCTCAATTGAAATTATTTCACTTTTACGATTAAAAAATTAATTTTCAAAACTAATTCTGTTCTTTGTACGTAAGAACAGTGTATACATGCACTGTTGCTGAAAAAATTGTTATCGCTAAATATACAATAAATAGATCGTTTACTCCAAAAAAATATCGTTGTTTTTTACGAAAACACATAAGAAACAGTAAATTCAATTTTGATACGAATACTCTTCACACTTCTGTATATGTAAATATATACTTTGAAATTTTAAGTAAATACAAAAATTAATTTATAATATTTATTTTTTATTTAATATTTACGTTAAATAAATCTTACATAATGAATTATTTTATCAATATACAATTCTTTAAAAAAAAAAAATATTTTATTTGTCACATTATTACTATGAATTCTTAAAATACTATTTACATACGTTTGAAACTATTATAATATAAATGTAATTATATACAAGGTGTTCTAAAAGTTTAGCAACAAATAAAAATTGTTATAAAAGAATATTTATAGTTTAAACCAGGTAATTGGATTAACCGATTAAAATTTTATATTGCTTCTTATATTTGGATAAAATGTATTAAATTTTATATCTGGATCAATATTGAATTTAAAGATGAAATTGAATGTACTTTATCCAAATATGAAACAAATTCTCAACACAATTATGCTGTAAATAATTAGATAACCTATTAAAGATTCAAGTCAAATTTTAATTAGCTGATCTGGTAACTCAGTTTACACCCTAAAACTTTCTTATATATCTTTTTCTTCCAAAAAATGTACTTCCCAACATTATGGTTGTTACAAGTCTTTTGGAACAATTTGTATGATTGAATGTATAAATAAAAAATTTACATATAATCTATACAAACAGTATATACTCTTTAAACATTAGATGAATAAATCTAGAGTATAAAGTAACTGTTATACTTCCATACAAATTCATATTTTAAATGTAAATATCAACACAATCATTCGCGATTACAACCTTTCATTCTTTTGACTTATTCTACATCTAGCTTTTCCTCTTTTTCCTTTAAATGATAATACACAGCAAATAACTTTCGTAGCTTATCAGGTTTCAGGGAAGTATTTTTAATAGTATTGAAAATCTGTGAAAAATTAGAAGTAATCGATGCTGGTATTGTAAGAAGCTTTAAAGCTAAAGTAGCTAAGTCATTGTGAGTTCTACGAGCAAGGCTCCAATACGTTTGAGATGATAATCCTTCTTTCTGATTTAAAACTCTAAAGATACTATCACCATTAACATACGACTGTAAACTATTTAATCCATCAGAATCAAGTTCATTTAAAAGGAATTCTTCAACTTTGTTCATTTGATTGTCTGATAATTTTCGGCCTCTATACATTGGATGTAAATAATTGCCCACAAGACACTGAATTTTCAACACACTATCTCGTCGCGCTAATAATTTTTCTGCAGTTTCTGAGTCGTCATCTGGCAATTGAACACTCAACCATTGCTCTGCTGTATCCGCAATATTTGATTTAGGTGACTGACATACTATAGTTAATTCATTGATAGAATCGAGAAAATTAATGTAACTCTCAATTTTATGAATGAATTCTTCATCAAAAAATAAGCATTTGTAGTCTTTGGATAATTTAATCAAATTTTCAGATGAAAGTATAGTTTGAATCGTCGCAATATTAGCAATGCAATATTCAAGAATACATTTAGTATTAGACCATCGCATTTCACTACTTATTTTAGTTTCTAAGTCATCGTCCTTAAATATAACATTCAGTTGTTTTAAAATCTTACATACTGTGTTCATAAAATCTTGAGAAATGTACTCTTTAGTTAAAATTTTGATGACGTACGAATTGCATGGGAACTGCCACACTTCGCTTACAGCATCCATCTTAATTAAACTCCAACTGTTGCCCATAATTATAGCATATACTTCTGTTTTGAATTGTTCGTATGCTTCCATTATAGACATTTTAGCAATATCCGTTAATTCTTGAACAATGTCTTTATTATTAGATAATTCATAATTATCAAGGAATATTGTTTCATTTGTATCAGTTCTTATCATAACTGTAACATTTTTTGTATTTGTATTCTCATTTTTCCAGCCATCGATAAGTAAAACCGACGTTTGACTAACTTTTACATCTTTATGAAATTTTGAATAAACAGTGTCCAGTAAAGGACCCGACAGTTGTTCACTCGTAATAATTTTACACGTTGGATTTAATGCAAGACACAGTTTTTTAAAATACGAAGAATCAGCAACGGTAAAGGGAATATTACAACCGATAAAAAATTTTGCTAAAACAGTGTCGAGTTTATAATCACCGCAAGATGATCCAGTACTTTGTAATTTAAAATCATCAAAAGTTTCTGTTGTACTATCCAAAAAGGTGTATTCGGTCTTTGATATATCTTCTGAAGTTGACTGTTCATTTACAAATTGAGTTGTGTCGTCCATATCTACGAAAGTAATTGTTGCAGAGTTGTCGGTCGTCAAAATTTTCGTAACTTCTTTTATTTTTGCGTCAGAGTCATTTTTCTCGAGCAATTCAGAATGATTAGCTTGATCAATGTTACAGATTCTTCTATGTGCTGTCAGTCGTTTAGACGCTGTGTTGCATAGAACACTGTTGCATATTACGCAGAACGCAGCAGGTATCGTCCTATGCGTTTTCTCGCAATGTTTAAGAACTCTCCGAAAACCAAGAGTCCAAACTTCGTGCTTTGGTCTGCCCGGCGGACCTTTAACCCCTTTCTTCTTATTAGTTGGCGCCATTTTATCACGCTGAAACAAAACAAGGAATCACAATTGTAACATAACAAATTATCAGCTTCAACGTTGACATTCATTGTTCAAACAGTAGTATTTTGCCTGCGGTATAAATACATTTTAAAATTTCCAGCTTTAGAATTATTATTTTCTACTTGCAGTATAAATCTTATGCGTACTTTACCTCTATTTCAACCGATGTAAATTTGTTATAACTATGATCACAATGGATATACGAAAGGGAAAGTTTAGTGGAATTTGTATCAATTTCCGTGCTACGCTCAATATTATGAAGCTAACATTCAAACAACGGCAAAATTTACTTTTTCGAATGAATTTTATCGCTTTAGGCAACACGTATAACTAATGTAAAATTGGCGTATAATGCAAGAATGGCGTGCGTAATGTCTACGCACTCTACATCACCGTGCCGTAAAATATATACATATGACGCTTCACTGGAACAGTTGGAATTGGACCACAGATTTCGCCAGATTCAGGAAAAACTCGTAACATTCACCGTTTTTATTATTTTACATTATGAATCTCTTCATCTCTAATAACGCAAGGTTAAGAGCTCTCCCAGTGAGGAGGGATTTATATTTCATTAATTGATGACTGAATTCAAGACGACACCGTATAAACGTATATTATTTGTCTATTTATACGTTCGAAATATACTCTAGTATATATTTTTCTACTCTGGTGTATATTTGTTGACGCCATATTCGGCTACGGAACGGCCTATGTAAATGCATAAGAGTCATTCATTATCATTGAATTTATATTTATTTATAAACGAAAATAATGAAGAAATTGTAAATTTTATAAAAATCTTTTTGTTTGTTATTTATTAATCCTCGTTGAGTTAAAACTTTTTTCATTCGAATTTTGGAAAGATTTCAAATGAAAAGTGAAGCTTCGATTCAACGTTAAAGGTCGTTTTAAGTTATACTCAATTTTTAGAAATTATGTTTTGCAAATATAACTCATAAGTAGAACGCATTTTGTATACACAAGTTTTACTAATATGGACTGGCTTTTGAAACTATAAAATGTACGTATATTGAATATATCAGTTTTTATATAATATATTATATTTATTTATATAATATATCATATAGTTTTTATGTAACGTACAAACATGTAGTTTTTTTTATTAGTTCTGAAATTTTATATTTCATTTACATTTGCAAAATCTGCGTATACGATACGTATAAATCGTTGATACTATCTATGGCTTAATTCAAAATTCACCGCTCGATCAATTTTTCGTCTGTCATTGCATACGCCTGTATTGTACACGTGGTTTAATCTTACGTTCAGCCAGAAATGTTATGATATTATAATTTTAAAACATTCATCGTTCAAAACAAGATTTTTAATATACAAAAATGGTTAGCGAAGAAAACAAAAACGATGAAACCCCGAAGAATTCTGCGGAAATTAAAGTTTCCAAAAGGAAACATACGAATGAAAATGAAATGGAGGTATGCATTCGTTAGGTTACGTTTATGAATAATTGATCTAATTGTTTAAATCATATTATTAAATCGCAAACATCACTTTTTTATTACCGTTATGTATTTTACAATATTAATGATATAATAATTATTATTACAAATTATTTATGTTTATTTGTTAATAAATACATTTTACTTAGGTTGACACAGTGAATGGTATCGAAGGAAAAGTGAAAAATAAGTCTCCATCGAAGAAAATAAAGAATGTTCATGGAAATGAAGTTCGTAAAGTAAGCGTTATATTACTGATTTTATTTATCTTTAATAATTAATAATTTAATAATCATTCATTCTGAATATGAAATTCAGAAGACAACATTTTGAGGTTCAATATAATTAATCGTTTGCATGTAATTTTGAATTTGAATCTTTAGGTCTCAGTACCAGCGCATAGGTATACACCATTGAAAGAAAATTGGATGAAAATTTTTGCACCTGTTGTCGAACATTTACAGTTGCAAATTCGTTTCAATTTAAAAACAAGAAATGTTGAATTAAGAACAGCACCAGAAACTTCGGACATATCGAATCTTCAAAAAGGAGCAGATTTTGTTAAAGCCTTTATTTATGGTTTTGAAGTTGAAGATGCATTAGCATTGTTACGTTTAGATGACTTATTTATTGAAACTTTTGAGATTCAAGATGTAAAACCTTTAAAAGGTGATCATTTATCAAGAGCTATCGGTCGATTAGCAGGAAAAGGTGGAAGAACAAAGTTTACAATAGAGAATGTCACAAAAACAAGAATTGTTTTAGCAGATACAAAAATACATATTCTTGGATCATTCCAAAATATACAATTAGCAAGAAGATCTATATGTAATTTAATTCTTGGAAGTCCACCTTCTAAAGTTTATGGACAGTTACGAAATATGGCAAGCAAAATTGCTCAACGATTTTAATACATTATTAGTTATGATTGTAAAATAAACTAGAGTTATAGAAAAAGATATATACTGTGTACCATTATAAGATTAAATAAAATATTCTGATTAAAAAAATAAAGAATTGTATTCGATTTCATGCATATTTTTATAATTTTAACGTTAATTTACTGAATACTTTTTAGCAATTTCAAATCAAATGCTTTTTTACATTAAGGCTTATTATAATATAAATAAAAAATAATTTTATTTTTAATATTAAGGCTTTTGAAATTTAATACAAGGCTTATAATTTAAAATATAGAAAATATTTCATTTTTTAAATGGTGTGGATCATTTTAGGAAAAAGAAATATTAGGAATTTAATAATAAAAAGTTTATATTTTTTTACGAATATAACATATAAATATAATTATAATAAAATTTGGTATTTATACTTTCGTGGCACTTTATTTAACACTAATCGTCCGTCATAACTTAATGATGCAAATGTCCACGGATCAGCTGACGACCATTCAACAGCATACACGCTATCTTCGTGTTCTTCATACTTTCCAATAATTCCATCTTCTAGTCTAAAATTAAAAAAAATTAAATTTATTTTAAATGTATACGTTTCACCGTAGAATTCACGCTAATGTTAATTTACTTTTCTTTAGTGCAAGTTTCCTCCATGGAAGGACCTTCTTCCAAAGGAACCATGTGACCAAACGGTTCAGAAGATATTGAAGCAATACTGCACAAAATAACTCTTGAATCACTGCTTGATGTTAAAACTAACTGGTCATGAAAATGGTTTATTCTGATAGACCAGACCCAATGTGAATGTTCCATTTTTGACATTACCGGTTCGTTTGGATTTCGAATGTCCCAAAATTTCATATAACCATCATCACCACATGTTCCTAAATAATACTGTCGATTTGTATTAAAATCTAAATCTCTAAAAAATATTGTATTGAACTTGAATAATAATATTTATTATTACGATATGATAATGTTTGTTTCCTTCTATCCTTTATTTTATTAATACTTCTTTTCGTTTATATTTACCTGATTATTTGTGAATGTGCCGATATTATTGCCCATGCAGGTTCTTTAGGATTTCTAAAATCCCAACCTTGAACATTGTTCTCATGTAGTGTAGCAAATTGATTACAGGTATTATGAGGATTCCATTTACCATTTGTAAACCTTGGCTGTCCCTTACTTACGAGTGTTCCTACGGTAACAACCTAATGTTTTGAAATAAATATAAAATTTAAAATATTTGCTAACTTTCATAACTTGGTTTATTTTAAAAATTAAATATAAAAGTAGGTAAGTAATAAGATATTTATGATACATGTAAGCGATATACCTCTGGCTTGAAGCTTAAATCCCATAAAACAAAATTATTATCAATAACTGATACAGCCTTTCTACTGTCTGTTGGATGGTAGGCAATAGTTTTAAGATCATTTCCATAAGGCGTGGTATCGATGTCAGCCAATTTTTCTAGAGAAATAATATCACTTACTTCTTGGGATACTGGAAGTTTCCATAGAGCTCCTTTCATTTGACACGCTCCTTCGTCTGTCAAAATATAAATATGCTCTGAATTCAGAAACATACAATGCATTAATAATTAGGTAAAATATTTATAAAAGTGTACCTGTTAACGCGTTGTAACATGTTATAAATTTATCTGTATCGGTTGGTGAAGCTTGTATCGACCAGATTTCACCAATAGGATGTTGAAATATTTGTGTTTTTAAATTTCCCGTTTCTTCATTTTTTTCAACTAAATGTATTTGATTATTGCTAAACTTAAGCGATTGAGTTCCAACAAAAAATCTAACAATATCTAATTCCGCTGTTTGGGCTGAAAGAGCTCGAGCCTAAAAAATAATGTAAATTTTACTATTAGAAGAAAACTTATGTTTAACTGGAATTATAATATCATGAAAATTGTTTATTTTCATATTACTTGAGCAAGAATTTTAATAAATGAAATATACAAGTAACATAATATCATTCCAATGTGATTTTTAATATAAATTTTTAATGAGTTATAACGCGCATAAATTAAATAATCTTTTAATAAAAGCATACAGAAGGAAATAACAAATAAGTACAGAAATAATTAAATACCTGAAATTCCAAGCCATAAATATCAGGAACATCTTTTTCCATATTTTTTCATTCAGTAGTAAGAGATAAAATCGAACTATTTGATTTCACCAGTCGAAAGGATAATTATAAATTATATATTATACATTTAAATACGAACAAAACTTCTGATTATTTTAAAGTATCACAGAAATTCTTTAATTAGATATATTTCTATTTGATATCTCAAGGTGTCAATAGAGGACGCCACATGTCTGTGACTTGAGGTCTTGACTATCAATTGTCAGTAAAACTAATCGAATCTGCGCAAAAATGATTTACCGTAACATTCTCTTTTGCATTACGCGCAATCTTCAAAACAAATAATCACTCGGCTGCTGCAACTTCGAGTGCGATCGTTATTGTTAAAATGATTGCTGGATTCTATATACGAGATGACCTTTTACAAGAAATAAGAAATAATTCGGCGAATCGGCTTATTGTCGTGCTGTTTCTCGAAGCCGACGTTCTGATCGGTTTATAGTGAAGCCGAATGCTGTGAGCCTTCTTATAGCTGCAAAAAAAATCAGAACAAAATATATTTCTACCTTTATTTTGATCGAGATCAAACTGCGTGAGTTGCTAAAAGACTAGGTCTTTTTATTACAAAATACAGGTCCGTGTATTATAAATCTAGATTGTAATGCAATTAAATCAATTTTTCTGGAACATTTGCACATTCGGTATCAAGTACCACACGCACACACGCACACACGCACACACGCACACACGCACGCACAAATAAATTTATTGTTATCGTTGATATCGTCATTTAGTTTGAGAAAGTCATTGCGTACTACCAGGCAACGTATGTGTTACACGTGCATTTTTGTTTGCAAAGGAGAAATCATGTAGAAAATATAATAGAAAATTAATTTTCGCTCGTTATCTCGAATATTGCGATTCCATCCTTACCTTCGCGTACATAAGAATCGCAAATGCGTGGAGGGCCCACGTTTTTTTATAGGTACTTTTTGCTTCTCTCGTTCTCTTACACACGCATCCATTTCTTTTCGTCGTAACGTACACACGCTATCATCATTGTTGTACTTCATTTGACCGACTTTACACGTTACTATGCGATATTTCTGCTTTTATACTTGTCATTAAAGCTGATGTGATCCGTTACACGCTTGTTTATTACCTCAAGTACATATATTCATCGTACACTTTTCTTCATCCCACTAAAAAAGTTAAGTCTAAAAGGTTGTACAAAACAAGTGTGTTTGCGTTTTTTAATAATGCAATTATGGCTATTAAGAAAGCCAAGTCGCATTTTTAAAGTACAATAATGAATTTCGGTGGATAAAAATTGAATATTATAGCAGGAGAAAATAATTAGACATTTAAAGACGTTATTTTTTACCTAGAAAATATAAAAAATTGTGAGAAATAAAATAATACTTTATTAGAAAACACTATTAAATTCTATGAACGTTATTCGTTTTTAAAAGTACGTTTTTATTTATCATACTGATTAGTTTGATATATATATATATATATATATATATATATATATACATTTATATCGTACTCATTATCGTGAAACTATACACAAAAGAACTCTGGAGAATTCCAAAAACTACACAATGTGATAATTTCATTATAAAGCTTTTTACAATATTAGTTTTAGATTTCTTTTTCAAAGTTCAAAAATCATTCTTAAAAATTATATAACAATTCATTTTATTATTTCTTTTCAATCTCTTCGCGCGATAATTTTTCTTATAAATTTCTTAAAATATTCATTATTTTTAAATAAAGTAAAAATTGTGCGTTCTAATGCAATTATTATAATTTAAAACGCTATATTAATAGTCATAGAAGTAGGAAAGTTCCAGAAGTGCTTTTGTAAAGTTGTGAAGTTTTTGTAATTGCTTCGAGACGTTGGTTTTACTCAAAAAGCGGATATTTATATGGAAAAGCCGTTAAAATTGTAATTGCCGAGACAGGTTTTATATTATTTTAGTGAAATATAGTTTTCATGCGAATACGCTTCTTTCAGCTTTTTATTTTTTAATTTGCGAAAAAAAGTAGTTGCGTGTTAAAAACATTCATTTGACGAGACAACGTCTGGTACATTCTAGAAATTTGGTTTTTCTTTTATCTTAGTTTTTAAGCATTTTTATTATATTCGAAAAAAAAAGACAAATATTTATGAAATTGGTAAAAAAAGACACGACAATATTCTTAGAATCGTTGGTTCGATATTACAATATGTTTATTATTCACGTCTGCTGGCTTAACATGGGATCGAGATTATATTTTTCGATTTTGGATATTTCATTACAAAACCGTTTCTCGAATTTTATTAATAATGGCAGACTTAACAAATTTGGTACGTGTGTAAGTATTGGGATAATGCAAAAATTCGTTGCGTTTTTGACGGCAGGTAACACTGCATCGCAAAACCGAATCGTTATTTACCGCATGCGTGCGAAGTTTTTGTTATTCGACCGAAGCGAGTATGGCGTTATCGGAGAAAATGGCATTATTTGGTTTTATTTTAAAAATGTTGCAAAGCATTAAAAATGGCGGAAGGTAAGGATGATTTTTACAGGTCAAGCTTCGTTACTTTCAAAGTAGTAAGAACGATTTGTTGTTGCAAAAGGAGGTCGTCCAAGGTAGAAATACGGTTGAACAAATATAATCGAGCGAAAACATTTTTGCTTAAAAAATCGAATCGTCACAAATACAATTTCCCCAAATACTCGCTGAAATTCGTCCCGGCCACTTTACACGAATACCAAAAATCCATCACCTCTGAAGTGGACGAGACTTTGATTGCGTTGCCTCCTCCTCCTCCTCCTCCTCCTCCTCCTCCTCCTCCTCCTCCGCCGCCTCCACCTCCACCACCTCCACCACCACCACCTCCACCTCCACCACCTCCACCACCACCACCTCCACCTCCACCACCTCCACCATCACCACCTCCTTGTTAGCACCCTCCACCCCGCCCCGCCCCCCGTAGCCGCCGCCACCGCCGCCACCGCCGGCAATACCGAGCCAATCGAGCCAAAAAACGGAAGTTTTGCACGCTTCCCGCTTGAATTCCCGGAAAATGCCTTGGCGAAAAGCCGTCGATAACACCAAGGAGTTCGAAGATAAGGTTGACGGCGGTTTATTACCCGTCACTCTTTTCTCGGCAGTCGTAGGTGAGTCGCGTTGAGTAATTGACTGTCAGTGCGCGATGAGCACCGGCACTAGATTCGACGAGCCTTCGAATCAACGATCGCTCCGACTCATCGCGGCTAGATGGAGCTTACGATCCGAGTGCCAGGAGCTGCTGCGGTTGCTGTGGAGTTCCGAGCTGCAGCTACTGGCCGCGGGTCGCAGCGGAGTCTAGTCGCGGGATACCGGAGCGAAATAAATTACGTCGAGACTCTTGGGTCGAGCAGTGCTCGCTTGCTCGTCCGAGCAGCGGCAACGCGGACATTGTTGCGCGGGCGGCACGTGAAGCGAGAGAGAGACAGAGACAGAGACAGAGAGATCAGCGCACGCACGCGCACACACACGCGCGCAGAGAGAGGCAGTGCGCGTGCACGACGAACGTCACGACTCTCGCCTTTCTCCGACGAAAGTTCTTGCTTCCTTTTTAACTGCCCTTTTTTCAGTCGCCAACTGCAAGCAGTCGATCGCGGATGAACGTCAGTTCTGCGTGCAGTCGTGCGCATTCACTACTGGCTCGTGCAACGGACCTCGCGAGTGCGCGTTACGTTTGTTTTTTTTTACCCCTTTTTCTTCTTTTTCTCGCCGAATCCAAGAGGAGTCCTCGAGTCGACCAAGTCCTTCGACCAGTCGTTCGCGCCTCCAGTTGAAACGGAGCATACGCTTATAAGCGCCCGACGCCGACGACGCCGACGACGCCGACGACGACGACGACGACGGCAGCGACAACCTGGTGAGTACGAGCGGATCAGCTACCTTACTAGAATCGTCGAGGCGCGCGGACACCGGGCGTCCCGAGGATGAGCGCGCGTGTCTCTGCGTGCGAGCGTCCGCGGTGACTCCTGGTGAGCGGCGCTGCTTTGTGCAGGAATTTCGCGAGGTTCGTTTCGCGCGCGGCCGCGTCTGTGTGAGTGAGCGAATTGCGAATTCGCGCACAGGTAGATCGGTTTCGCGTTTTGTTTTCTTGCCTCTCCTCACTCTCTCTCTCTCTCTCTCTCTCTCTCTCTCTCTCGCCTTGGAGCTTGCATTTGCACTGTTTTTCCTCTCTTTTTTATGCGACTCCAAGTGTGGGAAGCGGGCAGATGCGTGTATGCGTGTGTCGCGCGTGAACTTTTCCGGTTTTCCCGAGGGCAGCTGAACCCCTGTGCCGAGAGCAGGATTGTTGCTTCCTCTTGCTTGCTTACTTATTTATGTTTTTTACGGATGAGCTAGAATGTGGATGCGCGCGATATTCGCGAAAGGAAGGCGATGCAGTTTTCGGGAGAAAAATGCCGCTTGAGTGCAGATTTGCCAGGAGTAATTTACCCGCTTTTTACTACGAAGAGCAGATTTCGAAATAATTTTTTATATCCCTTGGATATTCGATCAAAGGATAAAAAATTGTTAAGCTTTTGAGGACTTGCATCTGCGGAATAATTTGATAAATGTACGCGATTCGTGCAAAGAAAGTCATTACTACGGATGAATTGCTAAACTTTAAATTATTTACCTCGCTAAATTTCAGTATATCTTTTCATTCCCTTTCAAGTTACAGCAAACCAAATTTATAAGCATTCTTAGCAAATATCTTGTAATAAAATGATTACGCGTCTAATTAAAGATGTGCGCGTAAATAATTGGCCTTCTATATAATAAACGTAGAATGGAGTTTCTTGGAGTTTCAGTTTTCAAATTTATTTTCGTAAAAAAACCACTCGAATGTATAACCACTAAAATGGACATCATATTAAATGAGAAAGTATAAAATGATATTTTAAGGAGATCGTTATTTCGGTTCTGTAAAGTCTGCACCGATGTAATAATAAGTAATTTTACGCGTTTAATTTCTTATTTTTAATCGTCGATCGAAATCCGTTGATCCAAGGTGAATTGACCGTAAGTTTTTAATGCTTATTTATTTGAAAAAACGAAAATGCTTTCAGTCCCGTGAAATATCATTTTCAGCTTATCATTTATATTAATACCTGGTGAATTAAGAGTTCGATCTAATTGATGGTGAATAAAACAAAACGTGAGACTGAAAGTGAAGAGTTGTTAATAAATGTACACTTGTAAATAAATGTATAAATACGTCTAGAAGTTAAGAATGCATATTCCACGAGTATCGTCCGCGAGTCCGTAACAATTTAAACGTATATATGTAAATTGCCACGCATCATTGAGATTAATCATTTTTTATTTGAGAAAATTGAAGACGCCCTTAAGTATTCAAAGTGAATTGGAATGAAAAATCATTTTTAAAAGACTGCTGACGCATCGTTTGCGATTAAGAAATTAAAAGAACACGCGTGCCGAACGAATATTTATTTTTTGATAATACTACATAAACTCGATCGAAAACCTACGTAAAATTATCGAATTATTAATAATGAAAGTGTTATATATGCTGTAAAACCGTTAACAAATATTACCATTTAATGCCTTGCGCTTGAATTTTTATAGTTTTCAATTGGAAAAATGTGCGTTATTTATCATCTTGCGCTCCGATGTTAATGCTACATTATACGAACTAAACACTATACCAATGATTAAATGAATTCTACGCCAACTTCTTTTAGTTTTATCAATTTTAACGCATCTTATTAATAATGTGCAACCATCACAGTTCCATCACATTTCGTTGGGAGAAGCGGTTCAGTAAAATAATAAACGGAATTTCTTCACTCGATTTATTCAACATATCAAGCTGTTAAGTTCACAGAGATTTATCGAAGAAGATAAGTTTTCGGAAGTAAAATGGGAATATCAGCTGCCTCGGATAAAAACTTCTGTGTACAAGACGATACAATAATGCATAATAATGATGTATACACAGCACATACAGAAATACGTTTGTAGGCGATTTTGAACTTTTTGATCTTCGCTGAAAAGCCAGACGATAAGCTAGAACTTTAAATAATAACGGTAATGGCTTTAAATAACGAAGATAAACATATAAACAGTGTGTCCATGGCGTACGAAAATGTACTTGTAAATTGAATCGGAAAATACAACGCACTTTTGTAGCTAATGAAACACGATTGCGTTTTTATCCATATGGATCAGTAGTAACAGACATTCAAGGATAAATCAGCAGCGTTCGACGGTTATTATTCTCACGATACGCTCAATCATTTTTTAATACATATTTCAACAGGGGTCGATTAAAATATTGAAAATGAATATTGCAATGACAAACGAGTGATAGAAAAAGAAATGTGAAAAGAAATACTCGGGGGGCGGCGGGTAACCTTCTCGCTTATTCTTAAATTAAACGTCGAATTGAATATTCCGTCGCGTCTTTGAAGCATTCGATGAGAATAATTAAATTTCGCAATTTGACGTATAGGCTTTTCAAAACAAAACCTAACTTCGATCAATTACCGCTTTCTTAAAATATTGTTTGCCAAGGCCGAGAGCAGCTTGAAAATCTCCTTCCTCGTACAACAGGGACAGACATTTCAAATCTTCGCTTTGTATGTGTAATTGCGAATATCCTTTAGTGACACCTAAGTTTCGAAATTTAAACTTTTAAACTGTATTCTTCCCGCTCGTACGCGAAGCCCCTTCCGTTAATACGCGTCTTCGTCCAAGGTCATTCTTTCGATCGACAAATGCTTCTCGCGGGATGTTAATCGATCTCTTACCCGAGCAGCGGCTTTTCGTTCGTCCGCGCGATTTGGAGTCACCGTCCGAACTAATCAGCCCTTATCGTGATCCCTCGTCCCTCCCACCTGAAATTTGGCCGACGAGACCGAGGAGCCCAATATCCTTGGAAAAGCATCACCGAGGCACTCGAGGATAAGGCAAGGCAGTCGAGGGGAGAGGAAGCCGCTCGTAATCCGGTTTTCAGGCGCAGGCACTCACACGGTCGTCGCTGTCGGGCACTTGTCCTCTGTGGCATTCGCGGATTTTCGCGGTGCCGAGAGTCACGGACACTCCGCTTTTGCCTTGGGCGGTTTTGCGGTCGTGCCGGGAACCAAGGACGAGTCGCCGCGGTTCGGCGACAATCCGAGACAAAAGCGTTTTTTCTTGCCGAGGAGTTACGGCACTCGTTGGCACGGCTCCTGCCCGTTGTTTTTCCGCACTTTCCTCCGACTGCAATTGGACGAGATCCGATGGAAATCACTCGGGTATCCAACGTGTTTGTACATCTGTAATCAAGGTCTGTTAAGGTTCTCAACGTCGGTTAAGGGGTTATTGGGTTTTAAAAGTTTTGTCAAGATAAGGAGACCTACGTTATACGCGCAATAATTTTCTGGTTTCTGGTTATCGTTTGCTTTTGCGACGAGGGATGATTTTGCAAAAATCATTGTGGCGAAAGCGATTTTTCGCGTAATTTTCAATCACTGCTCAATCACTGCTCAATCACTGCTCAATCACTGCTCAATCACATTTGGAGCGAACGACTGAGAGTTTATCCACTTGCCACTTCTTCGTTCATTAAGGTAATGAGAAAAATGATCGTAAATTATACGAACGATGGATTTTAAAAATTTTAAATTGTTACGTCTTATAAACCTAAAGAATGATTTTAATTATTGATAAATTACGGATAATTATGGATGTGGTAGCAATTTCTTTTTAAATCTGCATGTTTTAGAGTAATCAGTACCTGCGAATGTTCTCGAAACACAATATTTTAGAAAATGTGAGGCCAATTTGAGATAAGACCTTTAAAACTCCAAAGCGATCGAATGTTAAATCTAGATTTGGGAGAATTAAAAGATCTTAAGCACAACTGGCATTTCGTAAGTAAACTTGATTTATAATTGATTTGTGGTACGTGAAATATATGTAAATGAAGTAGCGAATAGTAATGCTCGTCATTTCGTTTACGGCAATAATAAACGTAAAATTAGTAATCGGCTTATGTTTTATAAATGCAAATTATCATTTTTAAATTTCCTATTTAAATCATCTTGCAACTCTACGATGGCACAAATTAATCACGTTATAATGTCAAAACTCCTAAGATATTGCTAAAGTACTGCTAATGTATTCCTTTTTAGGTAAACGAGAGAAATTGTTAATAAGCGATAACTGAAAAGGAGTGTGCACTTATTAATTCATGATAAATGTAAGAGTATATTTTCTTTACGAACTCTGGGGATCTCCTTCGGCGCTTGTTACCTATTTTCTCTCGTACGCGTCACCCTCTTTATTCTCGCGTTCCTCCGAGGAATACCTCGGAGAAGCCAAGAAGCTCGTGTTGTTGTATTCTATATTTCTAGATGCAATTCGAAATGCTCTCCAAATTTTGCGCTCTTTAAACGTTCGAGTGGCAGTGTGTGTGCCGATTTTCATCCACGTGTCACGTATTTTGTACCTCTAACACCTATACGTACATTTTTTAACGACTCCTCGAAGAAGATTCTGCAGCGTTCAACGTGTAATTGGCTTCAATTGTGGCAAAATGAGATATTTCGCTCGTTCCGAGAGTAAAATGTTAAAAAGCTCCGTCCTTGTAATAAGATAGCGCTCGAAGAAGAATATTGAAAAATGTTGTCATTTGATAAAATATTTTAGTCAGTCTTTTCTTTTTGTTGTTCGCTATTTATTCATAATGTTAATTTTTAAACTGGAATACGAGTTAAAAAATTTAATAACATTAAATTACGTTAAAGTGTAACGGACGTTTTGTATCTTGTAAATGCAAAGTCCTTCTTTGCATAAATGAATATAACAATCAAATGCTAAAGGTCAGTGCACTTACTTTGCATTAATCATAATACTTAATTTTTTGTCATTCAAATCGGTATTAAAATTTCAGTAAATTTTTTGATGAAAAACAGATTCTACCCACCAATAAAACTTACAATAAACTTTGAGAATATATAATGCTATCAAAAAATACGATCATTATTAATAGAATTGACAGTTGGTTTAAGTAATATTTTAAGTTATCAAAACACGTGAAACGCATACGTGTAATATTGTTATACGTTATGCGATAATATCGTATAATTTTGAATGCATTAGCTGAAAATATTAATACGCATATACGCGGCAATTTCTAATATAATGTACCTCAAATTAAAATAAAATATGTATTTTAGAATGTTAATTTATATAAATTTATGGAATATAAAGGATAAATGCATGTTAGATGTACATACGTATCTTATACACGTAATGTCGTGTTCGATTGCAGAATATTTGATTGTACGTGGTAAAAGTTTGCTTAAATCATCTTTTTTTAAGTATTGCACCGCAATATGATAAAATTGATTACTTGTTTGATTATCGTAAAATATGCTCACGTTAAAGGAATTACAATCGTTTATTTGTCGATATTTTTCATTAACGAAACGTTGGATATAATTTTAGCGATCGATGTAACGATAAAACTAAATTAACCGGTAAGACTCGGTGTTACAAGTGATGGAAAATTTAGTTTATCAAGTCATGATTGTCGAGCAGAGGTACGTTTTAATTTTAATCGAGTAACACTTCTTCTAAGCCTTAAAAAATTGATAATTTCCTTATAAAATCATTCTAGGATATCATTTATAAAAAAAAAAAAAAAAAAAAAAAAAAAAAAAAAAAAAAAAAAAAATGCAGCGCTTTTTACCTTCTTCGCAGTTTCCCATTTAATTTGCAATACTTTTAACGATTACCTTACCAGGGCATGTGAAACTACAATTTTTACATCCGAATGTAAATACGTGGAGAAATAAATATAAATTTGCAATAAAATATCTCCGTTCCTCTATTCGAAATTGTTCACTTTTCTAACCTACGTGCCAAGTAATGTACAAAAAGGTTAATTTCTTTTTAGCAATGTCGGTAAAATGGCTGTTTGAGCTAATTCTGGCAAAAGAAAACTCGTCGAATGGGTGAAAATGCCGTTGGTTTCTCATTTCTCATTTCTCGTTTACCGTCGTTCATTACCATTGACCTAGAGAGAGAAAAGTCTTCTTTGCTTATATAACGTACACACATACGTGACGTGTATGCAATGCAACGCGAGAAGTACATCTCAGTTTTATATTATAATTTATTCTCGACCTTACGCTTCTCTTTAGTTGCGGAGCCTCGCTTCTTGAAACATCAGCGACTAACAGTGCCGAATTTTAAGATATAGGCACCAAAATAAAAAATGGACGACCTTAGGTTGTTCGATTGACGTTGTCGATCTCTATTTTAACGTCAGTATTTGTCGCTTAAGCGAATTGGTCACTGATGTAGATCCAAGTTCAAGCAATTAGCAATTACGAGCTACTTCTCGCTAATCGTGATCGCTTGGAAATATATTAGGTCGGAATAATTTTATACTATCTACAAAAGCATCTATCGATTTACTTAAGGACAGTCAGTTTCCAGCGCGAAACTTGAATTATTAAAGTAACTCGTACGTTGTCAAAAGTTACGTTGTATTTATGAAGTTTTTTACTTTTATTTTTAATATTAACACGCGCTCCCTTCAAACTTTCGTCATATTTTTCATCATGAAAGAATAAAAGCTTTTATCGGTGAAAATTTTATTCCGATGCAAAAAATGATGTAAAGTTACGATTGAAAAGAAATACACGCTTCAACGGTTTCGAAGGCGTGTAATATTACAATATTAAGAGCTGCGTAGCGAAAAGTCAACATTTTCACGTAAAAATCGTCTGATCGTCCAATTGCTTTTATTTTTTGCATAGGTTTGTTCGACCAAATTGCGTGGAAATTCATTTTACCGTTTGCGTACTAAACCGAAAGTGTAACGCAGGCTAAGCATTTTTTAAAAACACACCGTGGTTAAGAAATTGCATCGGTATCGAAATATTGCGGGGAAAGGTAACTTCCGAGGTTTTCTTTCCTAAATTACACCTACCGTTCTTATCTTTCTTCTTCTTCGAAAGATGCTCCAGGTCCGAGGCGACTTCATTCGCCGAGTTCGCGTGGCCAAGTGCCGACCCTCTTTACCTACACTCGCGATAAAGAGAAGAGAAGTCTGGCAAATGTAAGTTCCGCCCCCCTGAGTCACAAGCCGGAGGGACGAGGACGTCGTCGATCGCGCGAAATCCCCATCGGAGAGGAAGACTCTCCGTTAATAAAGAAAAAGATAATAAAGAAAGGAAAGGACTTTGTGTGGAAGTTGCACGATTTCGTCTCAGTGTCCCGACGCGAGTCGCGCCACAGGTACAGGAGGACGCAACAAGAGGACGGGCGACGGTATTTTCTCACGCTTGACCTCGCCACGGTGGAAGGGGCAGGAGGAGAGGCCCTGACGTCGCGTGTTTGCGGTGCTCGCTCCTCTTTCTCTTTTCTCCTCTTGCCCGCGACGATGATGCAGAGGACGCGGCCAGTCGCGATGAAAAGCCGCGGACGAGCGTTCGTTCCTCGATCTCTGATCTCTGCGGGATCGAGCTGACGTTGACGTATTTGCCTCACGCGAATGCGGCGCTTCGCCAAACTTTGCCCGTATTAATTCTCGCTAAAGAGGACGCGAGTACGGATTTCATTAGCGAACGTCCTTTTCGGGGTTTTTTTTTTTCTGCATTTGAAACAACGGCGGTTCCTCGTTATATGCTAAACTGGCATATAACTCTTCTCGGCGCGGCTACAACGCCCTTCAAAGGATTATTCTTTTAAGACAAAGTCTCGGGAAAGTGCAACGTTCGTTTGCTACTCATAATAATAATGATAAATAATAATAATAATAATAATAATAATAATAATAATAATAATAATAATAATAATAATAATAATGATAATGATAAATAATAATAATAATAATAATAAATAATAATAATAATAATAATAATAATAATAATAATAAATAATAATAATAATAAGAAGAAGAAGAAGAAGAAGAAGAAGAAGAAGAAGAAGAAAACAACAACAACAACAACAACAACAACAACAACAACAACAACAACAACAAATTTTCAGTTCATTTTTGACGCGGATATCCTTGTACTTGGACAAATTAATAAATGAAAATATTTCCCGATATCGCATTTATTAAATTTTCGCGTGAAAAATAGCTGAAATTATTTTAAATTCCTTTTGAAACTTGATCTTTCAAGATCCATATTTGATAGAACATTTTTTAATTAGATTCCGTACGCGTACCTCGCCACCTACGCGAATAACTTACAAATTACAAATTTCTTTTTCTCATTAACATTTGTCATTTTATTTTCCGATTTGATTTAAATTTTATAAACGGATCAGCATGCATTACGACAATGTAATACGCCTTTCTTTATAGTTACGGAATTAAATTTAAAGCTTAAATTTAAAAGTCTTAAAGATGTATCGTATATCAATGATATTATTCCGAAAGCATCAGCTTTTGCTTAACTTAATCAAAAGAATACAATATTCTTACGGTACTTTACAATAATCGTGAGATTAAAATATTACGTAATTAAAAATTATAATTTATTTCACTAAAATCCAATAAAAGTTTCAAAACATGCGCGTGCATTTATTACTTTTTTTCTCCTGTAGATTTGTATTATATTATCTTATAATATTGGAAATGTAAATTTTGATTTCATCGTACGCGCACACGTACTCGCATACGCGCAAGTAGCGTACAATTTTTATATACGGGTTTATGGGCTTTGAGAATTTTAGTCTCAATAATTTTTTACGGCGTTTGCTTATTTAATTGGTCGCTCGATCTACGCCTTTGCAAGGACTATTATTAAAGTTGTTTGCTTCTACTCTTTAATAATAAAATATCAAGTTTCCTTGAGAATGCATTACTTGAATAGATATGCGAACAGCAAACCTAATTTCAACTACAGATTTATAACTGTTTTGAGTCGAGCTTGCGGTTTACACTGTCATAGATTAGCAGCTTAAGTTAGGAAGTTCAAGAAATTCTCAATCTCACAGCTCGCGGAAAGCGTTTTAAACCGATTAAATAAATATTTGAAATTTCTAAGCCAACGAGTTCCCAATATACTTTCTACTTCGCATTTGATAAAGTTGAAGATTATTAAGAGACGCGCGCTTTTATTGTTTCGAGCGGAGATTTTAAATCTCTCTCACCTTTTCCCTGGAATTGGTATCAGTTACGAAGCATGTCGCATTGCTCGAATTTATTTCATAAACCATATACTTTTCAAATGCCAACAATGTTTTCTAATACTCTCTGAGCGATTGCAGCGATTACAATCGCTGCAGTAATAATAATAATAATAATAATAATAAAAAAAATGATTTCAACTGATTCCAGCTAATTCTAGCTCGAAGCTTATATTCCACAACTTGTAGCTCGTAACTCGGTTAATAATACTTGAGAAGCTGACAAGCGCTTTCGTACATTTTTGAGTACGCAATGTTCGATTAATCTACTAACGCAGCTTATTTATCACCATAAAAGACGTACGCAATTTTTTTTCTCCACAAGAATGGTCGATAAATTGTATTTTAATTTATTTCTGCATTGGATGCCGATAAGTGGCAGCTCGAATAATGGTCTAAAAAATGATTTGAGCTTTTTATGAGCATATGTGTTTTATACGATAATTCGTTTTTGGTCGCTGCAAAAACGAAAGTTCGCTACATTCGTACAAGCCGCACTTGTTAAGGAGTTACACTCGGTAAACGACTGTAACTCCTTAAGTTTAATTTAACAGTCTTCGGTTTCAAAGATGTTCCTCGAGGTGTATAGCGGGAAGGGACGATAGAAATAAAATAGATAGTAAAAAATATCGCGTACAAAGTGTTCCACGAATCGGGCGTACGGTACTACCAAATATCACAAGTTAGGTGGAGAGAGAAGCGAGATTATCGCGCTCTCTTCCAAGTAAAATGGAAATCGAGAGAGGAACACTGATGTGCGCGCACCGATACACGCGAGATGAGAGCTGAAATTGAATAAATCGAATCCCCGGTGAAAGCTTATTTACGCAAATGTCGAGAGAGAGAGAGAGAGAGAGAGAGAGAGAGAGAGAGAGAGAGGGTGCACGCATGCGTTGAAAAGCGCGAATAAGGACCGCCAATTCACTGGACTATCTTCTACGGAATTCACCTTTCGAGAAATATCTCTAATTAAACGAATGGAAACACCGCCAGGTACGCGCGACCACACATTCATTCGTGTACTCTTTTTTTTACAAGGTTCACAGCGGTCGTTCCTTCGCGGAGGATAAACGCTCTCGGGTACGCGTCTATCTGGCCATTTGGCTCAACCTCAAGAAAAGTCTTTCACTCGCAGGAGACTACTTTCTTTCGGGCTCGTAATCTCTTCATTAAATGTAATGTATTCTTGCAGGGGAAATTTATTCCGAGGGTATCCATCCGATGCACAAGTATGCATCGACGTATTTTAGTTTGACCAGTAAATTGCTGCACGTTTGATGCCATGCCCTTTAGTTATGCGCTTTGGTTATGCCACGTAAATTACGAGGCATTGTAACACTGTGCATTATTCCCTATTCAAAGTATTTTACCGAGAACTTAAGTTCCGCACCGCAGTATTTATCGTAAAAGAAGTCGGCTATTCGCTCACAATTACTCATTAATTCGTTCAATCGTTGACAGTGGTGGACGTCGACTTACTTATTCGTGGTGAATGTTTTACGTCGTCCAAGAACACTCGAATGAATAATTACTTTCCACTTTTCATTTTTATCGTGAACAACGCCGTTATACGAAGTTTTAGGGCAAACTAGTAAGCTTTCATAATACCACTGATACTTTGATTGTAAGCTTTCATAATACCACTGATACGTTGATTTAGACGAACGTTTCTTCGACAACGTTGGTGCCACTTTAAAAGTTTTTCATAAAACGATTCGTGCAGTTTGAAAAATCAAAAATCAATCGAACGGAAGCTACGAGCTATTAAACAATCATTATAATAAGAACAAAATTCCGAAGGCAATTCAGAAGGCAAGACGTAATGTCAATTCTTGCATTTATTGCGCGTTAAAAGTTTTCTTTTTTCCCGTGCAATTCACGGGCGAATTGATTTGAAAGATAATAGCCTAACGATTAATATTTACATAACTGAACACGGATATTTAGCAGAGTGTTTAACCGTTGCGTTGACGTGCCAGAAATTAGTTTAGAAAATAATTTAGCCTTTTATAATTATCGATTAATTCGTTCGCTATTGCGAACGTGATTAATGAACTTACGCGAATTATGCTTCCTCTTTCATCGGATATTGATATCATTGACATTCTCTTATTTGTCCGCTTTTTGCAGCTAATGATAAAATGGCGTTTATAATAATGCTCGATAAAAGTCGATGCACATTGCCGGTGAATCATTGAAAATAATGGTAATTTCTCCTCATTCTCATCAATTTTTCACGGTTTTTTTGCTTAACTTTCGGTATGCCGATTACTTGGAATTGGTCGTAATATAAATTCTTCTAATTAGGATTAGAACACTGCTTCGGAAAGCTTTTTCATTATATTCACAGTGAAATGCAACTTGAGTCGGATGTACGCGTACGCACACGTATAACTGTCAGCGAAGCGCTGGTGGCGCCTCAGTCTCAAATTTGTACTGTTATTAAAAGCTGGGCTATCGAGGTTGCGCCAAATTCGGGATTTGTACAGGAAAAAGAATAATTGAATTTCCAATGGCAAACGGATGAAAAATAAATCGAAAAAGGAAGGAATCGAAAGGAAAGGTAGAGTCAGTCGTAAAGCTTTTTACCACGTCGCTTCGTCGAAGCGGTCGAGTCCGTCTTCGGAGGCCATGACTCCTGAGTCTCGTAAAAATTTTCGAAGGGAAGGAAGGATAGGGCAGGATGAGTCATCGAAAAAGCGTCAAAATATTACGCAATGCTTTTATGGCTTTTCACTCGCGCGGTTAACCCAAGGGGTTATAATACTTTATCAGCCTGCGATGCTCGAACACGTACGCATTACAGAAGATACGGATCACCGGCTGAGAAATTCTAATAAGGGATTATACACATTTTATTATCGGTACGCGATGAATTAGAAAAGGGAATTGAAAGAGCTAAGAACGCTGTCTAAAAAAACGTTGCCTTGTATGAATGATGCGCCTGTACGACGTGTAATCGTCCCGCGTCCTCGGCTTGTAAGATTCTCGAATGTGTACCGGCTGTGGAAATTTAAATCCTCGAGTTACGCCTCGTGAATATGCCCGTTGTAGTGGTAGTGGTAGTGGTAGTGGTAGTGGTAGTGGTAGTGGTAGTGGTAGTGGTAGTAGTAGTGGCAGTAGTACTTAGCCTTCTATCGGCATCCCTCGACTGATCAGCGGCGGCGAAGTGCTCGAGAAAATGAGCGTTATTTTCATTATCATCTCATTGTCAAACGTTCGAAATTTCACTTTGTACCCAAGCACTGGTGGTCTGCGCAATTATCGAAGAAGAAACAGATAAAAAAACGGAATGCGCCGGTAAACTTTGCACTCGATTATCGAATTACTGCAAATGCTAACCGTTTTTTCTCTATACTTATTGTAAAACATTGGCCGTAACTTTGTCAGTTAGGTTTGTCAATGCATTTCTTGTGGTTTTTGGTTTTCTTAAGGATATTCGTGGCTCGTAATAAGCTGGTTATCGCGCGTTATTTAATTACCGCGGGTGACTCTCACGATTCTCATTGATTTAATATCCTTGATTTGTTATTATTTTGAAAAGGCATTTATTGACAGCGATGAAATACATCGCTTTCATCTTTTTCTCGGTACGAGAGTCGGCAAAAGACTCGTTTATCTTAAGTTTTCATAAACATCAAACGCTTTGTCAGAATTGGAATGTAAAAAGCGTTTATGTACAGTCTAAGTGAACACGTTTTCTTATTACGTGCTCTGCGTTATCGTTAAGCAACAAATTTTGTAATTTCTCTATCGGATAAAATTTCTAAACGCCAGACAACGCGACATCGCACTTCCACTAGAATTTCGTTTTTCTAAAAACGAACGCCAGCAACGAATTACAATTACTCTAGAGCTACTCTCATTATTATATTTTACTTTTGCTAGAAACTCGAGTGACGATTAGTTTGTTAACGCAAGATTACCACTGGTGTTTTCTGCCTCGTCGTATAATCAATTAAATATTACAGTAATACGCTTCATTTCGGTTAATGATTTCATGAAGATATTCGTGCGTTTTGTTAATTATGTAGAACGAGAGTCGCGATACAATTGAAAAAAGAAAGTCTCAGCTGAATAATATTTTCGCTTTTAATTTTACATTGCTCTCTTTCGCCTATCTAAGCTATCAATAATTTGACAATTATTTATTTCTTTTTTAAAATTAGCGCACAACTTCGCTAGACTGCGTCTAAAACGCGAACAAAGATTAGCGTATTGCAGAAACTTTCGTTTGCAGTACACGAGGCAAACGAACGCAACTGTCACAACGAAGAATAACTCGTTATATTACATAAAAGTGCCGTACTAAATTGGGCGATGACTCGTGAGTACTGGAAGAAAAAATTGGTACCCCCCTGTTAGAGTAGTTACGGAAAGTATATAATTCAACGATAAATGTTCTAAATTTCGCCACATTTCAAAAAGAATCCACAATTGCTTAGGAATGTTTACCAAACGCATATTGAATACATGTATTAAGGAACGTCGTTCATTATCATTACGCAAATTCGAAAGCATCTCAACACAAGGAATACAAACTTTGCTGTAAATTTTATAGATGTTTACCAGCAGTTGTTAATTACAAGTTTCATTTTACAAAAATCTTAAAAATAACCGTCACTGTGCACTTCCAGATGCGCAGTAACGCGCGCATGCGCGTTAATGTATTATACCAAATTACAAGTTTATTTATTGCGAGGATGTTTTTCCCTTTGTAAATATCACGAATAGTTGTGCAAGGAAAATGCAAGACTCGAGCACAGCTTTAAATGACCGTCATCAACCTAGTCATTGGCCGGTCGTCGTGAAAATGACCATGTAAAGTTCATTTACTGTCGCTAAATTTTCTGTTACAAGAGAAGATTAACAGAGCAATAATTGCTTTTTAAACACTGGAACTTATAAGTTATTTACCAAAATTAGAACTTACTTGTATTGCTACTGTAAAGGTGAGTTACTGCAGAATATCGGCTTTTCAATTTGAAGAAGAATACGGCAAAATTTTGAATCACCACAACCATTGGTTCTTTTAATAATACATTGTCGACGTCTAAATTTTAATGCAACATTCAAGGTGTATGTTACGTCTATGTTACGTCCAACTTAAAATTGAAAATGAATTCATTGAAATCACGAATTACTTCAATTTGATTTTTAAATTACTGGCGTATAAAAATTTTCATTTATCACGATGCGACTCGTAGTAAACGGCTTTTAAATAGAAAATACAAATGAAATAGTAGTTGTAATTCTATTATAAAATTTCATTTCAAGGAATACTTGTACTTTTTGAGATTATAATATTTAAAAATTAAAAAATGTAAAATATTGTCGCGATATCGGATAGTCCTTAGAAGTATTTAGAGTAAATTCTTTGTGCGACTTTCGCTTGGCAGATCAGACGACATTTAAAAAATTCTTAAATAGTGGCTTCATCAGCTACCGACGATGTAGTTGTTACTTTGTTATTCGTTATTATATCATACGGACAAATCTTGAAAATGATTACCTTATTATTACTCCATAAAGTCGAAGAACGAAGGATTTAAAAGAGAAAAAGCGAATATCTACATGCTCGACGAAATAAAAAAAATCATTGACTCGTACAATAATTTATCTTGATAAAGTCTATATTTCATTTTTTATGTGAAATCATGTTGCTTGGTTAACCTTCGCGTGTTATGAAGGTTTATTATCCACGACCCGCAATTCAATGATGGAGTCATTTTTTATTTCTGTTTCGTTGCCTATCTAATTTTATACAAATGGGAGCGCCAAATATCCATGCAGTTGCATATTACGACTGGAAATTCATACGTGCACATGGCATATTGAGTATACGTACACTTTATAGACATCGATTCTTCGTTAATAATCAAATCGCGTATAATTTGCGTGACATGCTCCCGCAATTAATTTCCAATTATTCCTCTTTTTATTGGTACTTTCTGCATTCACCGATATTAATTACAGGATTTAAAAATCGCAGAGGAACTTCAATACTACATAAATATTGGAACCAGTGAAGAACGTTAAAGGACAAAGGTAGAAAATAATTAAATTTGTAAAAATACGTTTCGGCTCGGCTGGTAAAAATATTCTTTTAAAGTATTTTATATTTTTCCATACAAATCTGGTATATAAATTATTATAGAGCAGAAAGAACGAAGATGGGAAACTGGATGCAAGCGATATTGTATAGGTAATTTAATCGCGCAGATGTAAGATGGAGAGGGAGCGCGGAATAAAAGTAACCGTAATAAAAATAAAGCAGTTGTATGGAGAGTTTCAGTAGAAAGACTGATAAGTGAAATAGTTTAAGGTTTAGGCGGTGAAAAAAGCAATAAGTGTCTTGGATAATGTGAAAGTGATAACGAGTGAAAAATAGAGAAAAGTAGAATTTCTTGTCTCACGAGACGATGAATTTTTCAGAATTCAAATTCTGAATGCCAGTTATATAAAATATGGAAGCCACTTTATTTTAAAGTGAAAATTAGGGGCTGTGCGCTGAATATTGTAAAAAAATATTCAACTATTGATTTGGATATTTACCCGTCAATGTTGGGGAACACTTTAGTTTTCGGATACAAGGCACGGAATTAATAGTACGACGCGTTAACGAATATCTGAGGTACTTTTGAAGAAAATATTTTTATAAAAAATTTGTTTGAAATTTATCCGTACGAAGAAGAAGGGTTTCATTTTACCGCAAGGATGTACAACAAAAAGCAATCAAGGAACTGAATACAAAATCCATTTCGGAAAAAGAGAACGATGCATTGGTATGTGCTCAATTGTTTAGGAAAGCCATCGTCGATAAAAATGTAGATCAACGATCATAAATAAATTAATCATGAGAAGAAATCCAGCTTGCGCACATCGCATTAATGAGTTATTATTTGAATTTTCGATTTACAGTATCGAATGACACGTGCACTCGCATTTAAAATACGTGCTTTTAACATGTAACAATAATAATGGTACATTCGATGTTTAAAACAATTGAATTTTTGAGAGATACGATCGGCAACTCTATCTACCTATTGCATAATACAAAAAGAGCTCGGCACTTTCAATCTCAATAAATGTATAGTACCGTTTCGTTTGTTCATTTACTTTACAATATTTTTTCTCTCCCTTGAACTCCGAAACTGCGAAAAAACGAACACGCTCCCCTTTCGATGAATAACGAAGGAATTGCTCTTCGAGATTTTTGCGCTCGCGCGCGATAACCTAATGACAAAAAAGCACGACCCACGTGACCTCCGCCATCGAGTTTCCCATTCCCTCGTCTGGCCGCTGAAAGGCCATTTTTCATGGTCCTCTGTCGGATTTTTCCGCACAGATCCTCGAGCGCGTAATCCCGCATAAAAGTGGAATGGCATTAGGTGATGACGACGACGACTCCTCTCGCAGGACTCCCCTCGAGGATACGCAACCACGACGCCCTAATGGCAGCAGCCGTGGCTACGACAGATCCGGAAAAAAGGGTCAAGGCGATTTATCCCTCCCTCTCTCGAACAGCGATGTGTACTCGTATTATCCCCGAGTGCCTTTTTTCATTTTTTCTTCTTCATTTTTTTTTTTTTTTTTTTTTTTTTTTTTTTTTTTTTTTTTTGAATTATATATTTCAAATTTTTAACCATTGTTCAATGAGCAATACACTTCTCAGGCATGTAAATTTAGAGCGCAAGATAAAATCGGTACGTTTTATTGCATTTCAATTATGACGCGACTCTCTTGGTTAAATATTAATTAGATGTTCGTTTGAATTTTTAGTGGAAAATATTTCCTCGTGATTGTGTAATAATTTGTTTGAGCGACGACGAATAATCTTTTTTAAAAAGGAAAGCACACATTGTTCAGAATTTATAATTTCATTAAATTGTCGAGGCGGTACATTTTGTGCACAAAAGGATCGAAATCCGTTATCATATATCGCACTTCAAGAGTACAGGTATTGGCAAAAACTCGGTTGTTTTAAGGCTTAAAAAATGTTTGTAAAAAAACGAGTACTTTGTAACTCAATCCTCGCGTTACTTCTCTCTTACTTCGAGTACCAAACCTACTCGTAGTTATTCTTAATAACAGGTTATACGATCCTTGGATTATACTAAAATTTAAAAAAGTTTGATTATGAATTATTAATGTGCGTTACTTAAAAGTTCGGTACATGTTATGCTGAATAAAATTGTATAACGCAAAAAAAGTGTATCAAGATATTGTGCTTAACGACATATTCTAGTCCACAGTTTTACGAATGTTTAGATATTTATAAATTTGGATGCACGTAATATTGTATATAAATTTTTAAAGGAATTATTAGATCATAATTGGCTTGAATTTGTTGCGTAAAAGTGACAAATTCAAAGTGTATTCGACACATTTGAAAACTGAGATATAAGAAATTTTTACGTTTATCGAAAGAGTAGTTATTGGTACAGGTCTTTGAGAACACAAACCCTTGCGATGTAGAATTACCCTTTCCGATGTAGAATTACCCTTTCGACACATTTAACGTATGCGGACGAAATTGCCACGTCAATCGGCAGAGATAAGCTTGCGAAACATATATAGTAAAATAACGTTCATTTGTACACTACGACGTTTGAGATCAAAGTAGAGTTTGGATTTAGAGTTTGGCCACGTATTAGCAAATCAGAGAACCAGTACAAGATATTCAATGGAACCATAAGCTCAAGATTATACGTCAGTTCTCGTAGTAAGATTCAAAAAGAAAGTCTAGATGCGAAAGTCATAGAGCAATGCGCGAAGAAGCTCTTCGGTTCGATCCGGTGAAATGATAATTATTTAGAACTGCATTTTCAGTGGATCCAGTTTGCAGAAAATACAACTAACTTAGCTTACGACTGAGCTCCTTGAATTGTTAATTCAATTGACCCTACTTATCGGAACGCGTCACTAATCGTCGATGTCCAAATCCCTGAACAAGTGCGCGGAAAGCAGGTATTCGGATTTATGTGCATTGCGTCACGTTGGAGATGGTTGAAGGCAAAGGCCTTCGTGTTTCGTAGGTACTGCACCGACGTACACGACGCAAGATAAAAAAGGACGACGCTGGGGTTCGTCGGTTATTGCCAGCAACGAATCGGAGCAATAGAGCTCATAAAAAATGAACAAGGATCGAAACCCACCTGAAAACCTCGAGTTTTCGCGCGTCAATTGCACGCGTGGAACAACTGTATTGTATGCGGGTAAAGAGTTCACACCGCTGATTCCGCCAAGGCCTCTAGAAGCCATTCGTCCTCTTCGGCGTTGGCGACGGCGGTTTTATCGTTGGGGAATCGCGATTGAGAATCGGTTATACACGCGGGCTTTCGCCGAAGGTTTCTCGGCTCCGCGTGCGAGATCGTCGAGGTTGTTTTGTGCGCTGCTCTCTCCTCTTATTTCTTTTCCCTTCCTTTCCCTTCCTTTCCCTTCCTTTCCCTTCCTTTCCCTTCCTTTCCCCTCTTTTCCCTCTTGCTTTGCGTTTCTTCTGGGCTGCGCGTCGGCCCCGACCGTTCAATCCAATTGTCGTATATCGAACGCGCAAGAGGGGAGTGGAGTTATTTCATGAAATGAGATTGCGATGTGTCTGGTATTGCGCGCGCTATTCGATAATGTAACTGCCTTTTCGATCAGGCTTTCGTGCGCAGGGATTCTCCGTTTTCGAGTTCAGCGCGCCTTCCTTTAAATCGGTTAACGTTCGCTCCTCATTTTCAAAGAACTGCCTTAGTTTACGACGTAAAGAGTTCGCGCTAAGGAGAGTGGCCCTAGGACACAGCGGATGCAACCATTTTTAAAGCACTTTCAAAGGCCATGCGAATTTTATCGAATTTATTTCACAACTTTATCGGCTTGTTATTCGGTCATCCTACTTGATTTCCGTTAAAAGTCGTACAAAAAGTCGTGCTGCAAAAAGTCGTACATTGGAAATGGGATAAAAAAAAAAGCGCTTCAATGGTACAATTCCAATGTCGGTGATAAACTATCGAAATACTCCTACGAATTAAATCAATGTTCCAATTAAGTATGACGGTATGTCGAGTCGATCCAAGGACGTATAACGCGGTTAAAAATACCACGGCGGAAATGTAAATATCCGGAAAAGGTGAGCAATCGTTAAAACTGCGAAGGTCGGCTGAATAGCTTCTGAATAGCTTCTGAATAGCTTCTGAATAGGGTATATACTGTACTTTGTCGCCAAGTGTTACAAAAACGGGAAACGACTAAATCTCGCGTAGAAACTCGGGGATAAAAGCGATTCTCGACGGATAGAATAACTATCCCAGTCCAAGTTACTGGGATGAAACGCGCTGTTACGTACCCGCGTGTATGAATAGGTGTCCATGCATTTCAAAGAGAGGAAGAAACTTTCAATGCGCAGACCTACCACCCGGAGAAAGTTGATTAATATATTGATTAAATCTCGTGCGTCGCCGCGCAGTAAATTCTGAAATTATTTTGTTTTTGCTAGTTTTTTGTTTTTTTTTTTTTGTTTTGTTTGTTTGTTTGTTTGTTTGTTTGTTTGTTTGTTTGTTTTTTTTTTTTGTTTTGTCAAATATCGATGGATCGTGCATAAATCCAGAGGGTCACTTCTTGAAGCCGTTTGCTTGGACGCTTCGCTGAAATTTACAGATACGAATTGTTAAATTTTCCCAAAATCACAGCTTCTGAAATAAGTAATTTGATTTTGGTCCGTTGGAACGTTAAATTATTTCTTTTACATTGTATCGCCTTATTGAATACTTATCTGGCGAATCAACCTTCTTAAAGCGATTTAACTAAGCTATATTAGCGATATTTAACTAAGGAATATTAGCGATGTGCAAGTACGAGTAGTAGGAGTATGATTCTGGTGTCGCTGAATGAACTCCCAGAAATGCCCAAGAAATACGCGAGACTCGTATATATTGTAAATAGCGCGTAGAGTTGTCTTGTTATCGTCGTTATCTTTGTACTCGTATTAGCATTAGTAATGTACGTACAGTTATCGATTAGCATAAATCTGGGAACCCTCGATGAATCGGAACGAGCCCGATCGAATTGAAATATTACGCGGTTGGTGACATCGATGAAAAGACCAATATTCAAAAAGTTTAAATGTTGCTTCAGCGTATCAGTTAACTAACGCTCCACACGACAAAGACTTTTGTCATTTCTATGAAATAGTTAAAGAACGACTCAAGCGCAAGTAGTCGCACAATTGAAAAGCTGATAATTAAGCTGCAAGAGTATGGCTTAACGATCGCTTAATCAGCGGACGATTAGAAGAAGACGAGGGGCTCAACGGTGTTTACAAGACGAAACAACGCTCTTAGCCATTTACGAACGAGGACGTTTCTTTGGATTGCTCTTGCTTTTAACGAGCCCGGCAATGGCCTTTAAATGAAAAGGTTACGATCTCGCAAGTTTCACAATCCTACTTCGCATGCGTTTACCGTCAATGAACGATGAATACGCGACGTGTACTCGATGAAAGCTCGTCGTAGAACCTCGAATACGCGGTGTCGCTCTTCATCGCTAGGAAGTACCGCCGACGACCGAACGATCCATAAAAACAAGAGCCCGACATCTGGATGCAAGGGCACGTCCCCGCGTCTCTGCGTCTCGCACCTCCTCCGAATCGGTCTTCCACGAGAAGTCGTTAAACTCCGTGGCTCCGTTTTAATTGATCGGCGTGTGGTCAGTTCCCCGGCGTGGCTTATTACGGACACGTGATGCACATCGTCGAGCATCCTAGAAAGGAAAGAAAAGAGGAGAACGTCGGCGCTCGTTCGCCTGGACGAGCACTCGCTGCCTCTTTCGTACAATTCGCGGCTCCGATCGAACTTTCCCCGTCGTCTTCGAGATGTGTTTTCGTGGCGCGCGTTACTGGGAGGTCGTCCTCGATAGACGTCGAGCATAACTAGACGCGGATTATCCGCTCGCCTTAATTCAAAACGCTCTCCGAGTGATTGTGCATCGGTTTATCTATAAGAATACGTTGCACGTCGTATAAGCAGGCATATGTGGTTTAACGCGATTTAACGTGGTTTAACGCGATTTAACGTGGTTTAACGCGGTTTAACGTGGTTTAACGCGGTTTAACGCGGTTTAACGCGGTTTAACGTGGTTTAACGTGGTTTAACGCGGTTTAACGTGGTTTAACGTGGACATCGGTTAAATTTCACTCAAAATTCCCGACTCTTCGATAATCCTAACGGGCAATTTTATTTGCGCATTAAGCATCGCGCGCTTCACTCGTGAACTATTGTAATTCGATATCAAGTAACGCATTATGCTTCTCTCACCTTTAACATCAAAAATAAAATTAATCCGTTATTTTAAAAATGAGACGAGCCGAACCTGACGTACAAATAAATTGTGCTTGATAATAAGTAACCTGGAAATCGTGGAGCACTTAAAGGAGGCATTAATATTTAATATTAAATTGCGAAAAATTCAGATCATAACTAATTGTCTTTCCTTCCTACTAACTGTTGCTTACCACGCACTGAACGATATATAATATTTGCAACGGAAAAAAGCTTTCTTGTAGAGAAAAAAGGCCCCTAACGTCTTGACGTCTTAATACCTTCCGAGAAAATAATTTATCCGATCCAAGCAATATCTGCGTATTATGTAAATATTACACGCTTGTTCGGTAATTGAGTTGCTGCGGTTGAACGAATTTGTAATTCGTTGATGTAATAAAAATTGTACGGCTCGACATCGATCTCTTATATACGTAAATCTTGCGCGACGAAGAAATGTCATTTGGATGAAAATCTCTTGTTCCTACTACATTTTCCACTAGATTTTCAACTTGAAATGTTGCCAACTACGAAAATTTCGACACCGGTGTCAAAATTCTATATTAAACGCATTACTGCACCAAGCCGTGCAAGTAACACCATTTTGGTAGAGAAATCAATATTTTCTTTTCTTCGTCCAAGACTCTTTACTTCTACACAGCCAAAGCGCGGTGTACTTATCGTTGACTTGCTTTACGCGCACAATCGAAGTAAAAATTTTTAGGACCAGGTTCGTGTTGAACTACCTTGAACACCGAGAAAACGTCTTGCGTTCCTTCGCCTACAACATCGAGTAATTAGAAATGCGAACGAACTCGGTAACATTTCACGTTTCGCATCGGCGTTTCTCCGTTAGCTGAGAAAATCAGATTACTCGATTATACTAAATAATCGAATAAAAAAGAAACTTAAAAATCATGCCGGTTTGAGATTTTAAGCGAATCCTTGGTTTGCAACGACCTTGAAGTTGTTCGAGCAACTGAAAAATGCAAAATAAAATGTACTATAAGCAATGAATACTGCTATATTATAACCTAATCTAATAATCGGATGAACTCGAGTTGCTTTACGACTCGAACGCATTTGAAAATGATGTAAAGTTAGCCGTACCAATTAGACTGGATAATATACAAAGTAGGCAACTAATAAAATGTGGAATGCGTAGCGTTTGAATTCATTCCTTTATTTATAAATATGTTTTCGCTGATATTGAAAATCAATGGCGAATCACCGAGCTTCCAACGCTGCATTCGTAACGCATACGTTGAAAGGAAAATAACATCCGACGTTGAATAACAAGCTACATACCGCACCAACAGCAAACGCTAATGTTATTCGTGAGGGATCGCCACCTCCCCATCCCTCTGTGAAAAAGTTATCTGTAACAAAAGCGAAGGAAAACGAAACGGGGGCGGGAGAACAAAGAGAAAGAGAGTGAGAGTGAGAGAGAGAGAGAGAGAGAGAGATGGATGGAAATAGAGAGTCTTTTCACTCGACAGTACCCTTCATCGTGGCCCCTTGGAGCATCACGGGTTTTATTTACTGGAAGCAGGAAGTGGCATGAAAATACGACGAGATCGCAGCGGTGCTCGGAGGGCGAGTCTTCGCTCTCGCACGCACACACGGCCACTCGCGCTTATGCATCCTTTTCGGATATGACTCTCGTTCGAAAACGCTACGTCAGTCCCGTTGCTCGGGACACCCCGACGCTTGTTAACGTGGACTGACTACCATTCCTGGTGCTTAGGCTACGCGCGAGTTCGTCCAAAAACGTGGGACGCAACGCGAGGCGACGAGAATTCATCCGAGTCCGCCCAACTCGAATGGCGAAGGTTATAAAGGCCCTCGGATAATGGGAACTTCGATCCTTTTGTATCTTTACTTCGGCGGAGATTAATCGCCGCTAGTTGATGTCGCGCGAACGCTTGTCTTCCTCTAACGAGTCACTGACAAATGTGCTTCATTTTGTCGCCTTATCGTTAGGAGAGTCGTAGTTGGTCACGAGTCAGTTTCCGAATTTCCTTGACTTTGTCTAATTTTCTATTATAACGCACGGCTCTTTTTTCTTTTTCCTTCCTCTCCTTTTCTTTCACACGCACGCGCGCACACGCGCACGTTACAGCAGTGAGATATTTGTGAGAAAATCGCCTCTTCCTCCCGCCCTCGTTCGAGATAAGTGGCATTAATTTATCGATTGGGTTTGGTAATTTTCAATGCGCTTTGCTAATTCGCTCGATAAGGAGCTCGAATGAAACTTGAAACTTTTATGTTTCACCAACGCGCGAGGGAGATTCCTATCCGCGTATATTTAATTAAAAATACGATTAACTTAAAAACAACGTTTCTCCAAAACAAAGCCTACGCGGTCGAACCAATGCCGAAGTGAATTTTATGAAATTATACCAATGGTTATCGACAACCTATCGTACGAAAATAAATGCCTATCGATTTTTATGAAAAACTAGTTTCCACCAATATTTCCAGCGCCCTTTCGATTCAAGGCATCGTCGATTCGAGAACGTAAGAACACGTACAGCGAAGAATGAAAAGCCTTTCTCACACAATCCAAGAATTCAACGGACGCTTGGATGTAGTTAAACGAACGCTTATTAACATTCGGAGCATGAATATACGGTAGAGCCGTTTTTCTATTTGAGATGCGTCATAAAACCAGTAGTAAATTACTCGGCTGGTCACCGCAATCCCCACCCCCATCCCCCGAGGACCGTAGTATTGTTTTTATAATGAGCTTCGTTCGTTTTCGATATCAATGACAAGTCGACGTTTATTCATTACGAGTGCCCAACGAATTAAAAAGAGTCCTTCATTTATCGAGTCTTATTCATTCGTTCGTTTCATCGGACTGAGAAGGAGGCACAAGAATTTAGGAATGAATTTAGGAATGCGCGCTTCGTATGAAGTAAAATTTTCCTTTTACCTAGAGCAGAAAGCTAAACTATCGTTACCTTTGGTATGAGTGCAATTAACGAGGCTTTTTATACGTTACTTTTTATACGAAAGACCAATGCGCACTAGCGATTAAACAACTTGCGCGTGCAATTAGACGATCTCTGAGTTTGGTATAGTAAAAAGTAAAAGCGACGATCGAAAGTCAAGTGAAAATGAGCGTAAGTATATTTAATAATGCGCTTTCTAAAATTGTATCGAGTACGTGTGCGTACAATTCAAAGTACGCGTGAAATAACGAGTACACTTTTCGTTAGTCCTTAGAATGTGATTAACATAGAAATTCCATTCGTAATATTCGTGTATTATGTTAATGTCGTATATTATGTTACTAGTTCCGGTCCGAAAGCTGAACCAACAAACCCGCGAGAGTAACGACACGAGTTGCGTATGTCGTTTGTTGAAATTTGTTCGTTTAAATTACTTAAGTCGACCGAAACCAATAAACATCGCTTTATTTTCCATTGTTTCCTCGAGCAGCGAGAACGAAAAGGTTTCACTTGGAGAAAGATATGCTTCCACTTGTTATGCGAGTTACGTGAAATCATCACACGCGTCTAAAAACGGACTCTTTTCCGATTGACAAAAGACTTACTTTTTCATCATCGGTCCTTTCGTGCATTCGTTTCAAATGTTTTCTTCTCGATGAAATACGACCCGATCCGAATATTAATGGTGGAATAAAAAGTAGGTAACGCGGTTGCTCGATCAAAATATCTCCAACGTCTCCAAAGTTTCGAATTAATCGCTTTCGATAAAAGCCAGTTCAGTGTTAAATATTTAATCGTAGGAAAAGTATTGGCGAAAGGATGTGGATTGTCGAATGTACCTTAACTCTACGCTCATTTTCCTACTTTTCTAAATCGTCTTTGTCGTTCCTTTGCGAGGCCGAAAGTGTTACAGGCCGCCTGCAGTTTCTCTAAAACGTTATTAAAAATAACATGTATTTTGCTATTAAATAAAGATCGCTGGCACCGAATGACGAATCACCGGTGTTTTTCTTTTATAACTTCAATTTCTGTGAATTAACGAGCTGCGCTTCCATACGCGTACGTTCCTTTGCGCGTTCGAATATAAATCGCGCGCTGAAAAATAGTTTTTGAAATTAAGTTGATCGTACGGAACTAGAAAAAGAACTTTAATTCGGGGAAAACTTTTTTCTGCCTGAATTCAAAACTCCTGGTTGATCTGTGCCGTTTAATCTTTCGGGTGGGGGCGGGGGTGGGGGGCGATGCTTACCTCGACGTCGTCTCGCATTTCCACGCAATTCGGTCGCAATTCGATCGCAATTCGATCGACGAACCAACGCCCATACCCTAAACGTACGTACACCAGGAGATCTACATTCGATCCCCTTATCTTGGGCTCTACGCTACCGCTTGGTGCTCTTCGGGCGCGGCGCCTCGCATTTTTTCCACTCTCCCACCAGACTTCGACCTACGATACCGGCCACTAAACCCGAACGCTCACTCTCTCTCTCTCTCTCTCTCTCTCTCTCTCACCATCTGCGGCTGTGCGTGTAGGAGCTCGCGCGGCTACATTTGCGCGTGCGCACGCGCCTTCGCCTCTTACCACCTTTGGCGTGTGAGCAACGACAGTTATTATCGCTTATCTCGCACACGCGCTGCTTTTCTAGGATTCATTCGTCGCATTTCTTATTCTTATCTTACGAGGTTCATTCGAAAGTGAAAATTCCGATAAAGTCCGAGTTTCCAACGGGTGTTAGTTGTATTTACATTTTATTATTGTAAGCTTGTGGATCGAACGACGTTTCCGTCGGACGAAGGTAATTTCTATTCGTTGGCAAGTTCTTGAATTCGAAAATGCTTTTACGAGGTCCAATGATAGAAGCAACGGGTTGATAGCTTGCGCTGCTTGTAACAATAAGTAAATAATAAATAAGTGAGCGATTGAAAAGATCTAAATTGAATGTAATTAATTCGATATTCGACCGAATTTCAACTTTGCACTACCTCGCTGTAATTAATTTTCTCCTCGTTTGCTAATCACATGCTCAACTCTATTATTCAATATTCAAATGAATCTCGAGAGACTCTCGACGTCATTCGTTTTTCTTGCTTGTGTGAAGCGTGGAAATGAAATGTTTGCCTGTAGCTTAAGTAAAAAGTTTATGCGCCGCGACGTAAAAGTAAAAGAAAATATTTCTGTTTTGTGTTTCAGGTAGGTTTTCAGAGACATTTTTCGAACAAATCAATATTACGTAAGTAATGAATACGTTAATTAGAGAGAGAGAGAGAGAGAGAGAGAGAGAGAGAGAGAGGAGTCAATAGATTTGCGGATTTTAAATGTTTATCGATGAATATTCAATTTTAAAATGTTAATACCTTTGTCATTTGAATGATACTTCCATTAAGGATATTGTATTATCCTTGATAATTATATGCTTAAGGCCATTTTGCACGGAATCAACGCGATAAAAATGCTAATTACATCGGCTTTTAATTTTCTAAAAGTTTCGCAATGTATTAAAACTTTGGTGCTGAATATCAGATTCAAAGATCTCGTTGAAGATTCCGTTATCTAGTTTGAACTGAAACCGTTATCGCGATAAATGAAATGCACGATAATAAGTTAACGTAGGATTGAGAAAAAATTTCGATTCTGATATGAAACGTCGTGTCTAGATTCTTCCGAAATTCAAAACGGTTGAAAAGGCTGATACGTAAAATGTTTAATCAAATACTTAACATGCTAAAGCCTTAAGTTGTATTAAATGTTGGACGAAACGTTACGAGATGGCTTTTGTAATTGTACATAAATTGTCGAACTTTGTACAGCGAAGGCCAGTCACAAGTATTTATAACACAAACAAACAAACAAACAAACAAACAAACAAACAATACAAAGAAATACGTCGTAAAAAGACAGTTTATACGATTAACTGGTACACGTAGTGCACGAAGAGTATCTCTGTAAATCGCAGTGTTATCGCTCTAACTAAAACGAAATTTATGCTCTTCTAAAGAATCTACAATGGGACTCTTTCCGATCAGAAATTGTACAACAATGCACCGTTAATAATAAATAGCGTTACGTATCAGAAGTCAATTTTGTGAATTTTACAAATTCATTGTAATTAGCGAATTCTAATGAATAATCGTTAATAAGAACTTTGAACGATTTCCCATTAGTCACCCAACCGTTTTAAAACACGTACCATGTTTACTTAGAAATGATAATGATACACAATAATTTTTTCAATTTGACGTTGGAACGCGAATCAAAGCAACGCTTTCTAAGCTTGAATAAATAGCGTTGCACTTCTCGCGTAGTAGCGCGACGTTATCATTTATAGAAGCAGATTTCAAGCAGATTTCAAGCAGATTTCAAGCAGATTTCAAGCAGATTTCAAGCAGATTTCAAGCAGATTTCAAGCAGATTTCAAGCAGATTTCATGCGATACACGTATCTCGAACGTTAAGCGTCAACGTAAATATTATAAGATTATTAGGAGTTCCACATTATTACAGTGGTGTACCGTGTATTAAATCTAACGCAGATAAACTTTTTAAAATCCTTCACAAGCGGTGCTGCAAAAATACCTTCAATTATTTTATCAGTGTTCTACGTGCTTTACCGAGATTAGTCGATCGTTTTATCACGAACGCTACTATTTCCAACACTTACGGAGCGCCAAAGAAGATCGATCAATTTGTCCGTAAGTTAACGTCTCTGCACCAACGGTAATTCATTTGAAACTGCAACCGTTGCGACTTGGCCCGGTAATTAATCTAGAATAATCTTAAATTGTCGTTTAACATTTTTTCATTCTTCTATTTCTAAATAATAACGCAAGTGAATTCATAAGTACGTAAGCGTTCTTCAGCGAAGCTCAAAAGCCAGTGGAAGTGCAAATGAAGCAAATGAAGCAAATCAACCTGCAGAGGAAAACGCAATTAATGTACAAACGCGTAGTCCGACGATTCCGATAAGATAAACTCTCTTTTATCAGCATTTGCTCCCTGCAAGCGTGCGAGATCGATACCTCGGTTTACGATGATCCTATCGTACAGAAGAAAGAAAGCAACTCAATCTTTTAGGGCTCGGCGCGTTGCACCGGTGTAAAATAATGTTAATCCTCTCGTGAAGAAAGCGAGAAACCGATAGAATACTCGCTCGGTACTCAAAAGCTCGTCTAAAACGATATAAAAGAGAATCGGATGTATCGTATGCGCGCGACCATTGGAAAGTGTCCGTCCGTGATGGAGGATCCTCGAGTTGGCGCTCGAGGATGTTTCCGCGGGTGTCGCCAGCAGAATAACGGTGGCTCCGGTCTAGCCCCGCATTGCTCGAGGCGAGGCTGTGCAGGTGCCGCGCGCACGCCCCGACGAGCGCAACTTCCTGCGACGCGCAGCCGATCGGAGAGCGATGATAATTCGGGCGCCGCGGCGCGTCGCGCGTCGATGCGCCCACGCGAGGGGCGAAAGCGAGGACGAGCGGTCGATCACCCGGGGACGCCTCGTTAACGCGAGTTCTCGCACCGCCAGGTGCTGACGAAATTCAGTAGGATCCCTTGGCTCTCCAAGAGAGGAGACGGTATCCCTTCCCTTCGATCGCCGTCCTCCTTTCGGTCACGCGCACTGCGTGGGCGTGATTGACTTTTTTGAACACCGCGTGACTCCGCGTGTTCGCTCCGTCGCTCATTCGCGGAAAAGGGGCGAGACTGTGTGCGGCGCCGAGAGAAAGGCTTTCGAAATGTTAATGGACGGGCTCGCATTAGTCGGCGAAAAATTTCAGCTTCCCTCGCAGCATCGGATCCTTCGACATTTTCGTAAAACCTTTGGGGCTTTTTGTATATTCAGCTTTCCAAACCTGACTCGCGGTTCGATGACGACATTTTCTCGAACGCGGGTCGAGAAGATCTGTGCCGAGTCGAAGAGTAACTTTGGCGCTGGAAAGGATCATTGGGATCCACGAAATTATTCGATAAAAGGAGTGTGGCGGATTATTATCGTCGATTATTATTTATTATTAACATGCGGCATACGAGGGAAGTGGACACCGACTCTGCGCGTACGCTCGAGCCTTTCGATTTTGTTGCGTAATCGACGTTCGAGCACATTACATGTCGACGATTGCTACATACATATTTATTACCTAATACATTCGCTACACTCATTGCAAATGCCAGGACATTAATTACTCGAGTGTAAAATTTATACAAGTAGATAAACTTAAAAAGTTCAACAAATTTGTCATGTCGGGATACCGATGTATGCGTTGATTGTGGATGTTTATTTTTCGTCATTTAAGTAATTAGCTTAAAAATACGAGGAGAAAATGTATTTTTCGTTTTTCTTTCGTTACAAAGTACAGCTTTATGTGATTCTGCCGATAGGTTTTATTCCTTTTTTCTTCTTCGATTCGCTGACATTCACAGGGCTCCGATTTGCCCCGTTGTTGGTTTTAATCGAACGAAATTCATCATCCAGTTACCAACGAATTTCTGACTTTTTAATATCTATTTCTAGTCGACGAATAAGCAATATTTCAATCGGTAAGTAGTCCGAGTCAAGTAGCCAGCGAGTAATCCGAATAAGTAACAACTCAAACTGTGGGTTATATTGATTTAACTAAATTGAGCGAAGCCAAAGTAATTTCAGATTTCGCATGGTATCACGCGTGAATGTCCCATTGAGACGACGAGTGGGGATTTTAAAAAGTTTAACATTCGAGGGTATCGTATTAGGCGATACGAGTTCTTCCAGGACCTTCGTAAGTTAATAAGTTTTGGAGAGTGGACTCGAAGACGAGAAACAGGTGGTGCCGAGTATCTCCTTTAATGGGCAATGCGCGTTCGTAAGGATCGAAGGAATGCGATGCAGAGAAGAAAATGTCATCGGCAGCGAAATATTATTACGCTGGCAATAATTTGCTTTCGGTAAAGAGTCTTTTGCAAGAAACACTACGGTGTACTCGGGGGGCTCGATAAATCATTACCATGATCATGCGAGTTCGCATCGCACAAGTTTCACGACGCAACGCAGCTTTTTCCCGACCAACGACAACGAAACCCTGTTTTACCATTCGACTTGAGCGGGATAACAGGACGTCTACTCTGGCCGTTAGGAGACGAATGAAAAAAAGTCCTCCCGCGATGCTAACCGGTCCATTTTCATCATTGGGAAGATACGGGTAGAGCGAAGACATTTTTATTTTGCCTCTCACCGGTTACTTTCGAAAGGCTCGAGCCCGTGATCTCATCCGCTCACGAATATCCACGGGCAGGTAGACGCGTGTAACCTCGGGTTTCGAGCTGCCGTCGTTGCTCGCGAGTTGCATCAGTGGCAGGAGGGACCCTGACGTTTTCTTTTACCGGTTTTTCCGCTCCGTGCATGTGTGGCGATCCCTCGCGACGCTCGGGCCTTTGTACATGCTGCGCTTTTCGTCAGTTATTCCGGTTATTCATCGGTTATTTCGTTCGCGTACGCGTCCGTTGCGAGTTACTTGATTCAATTTGCTCGGCTCTCCTCGTGAGCCTTTTACGTTTATTCCGTACCTTCTAATCGGAACAAGTGCATTCCCATTGGAATCCCGTATTATTCTAGAACGGGGAAGCGTTATCGGACGGCGTGATCGCCGAATTCGTACTCTTGCGTTTCCGTTTGTTTGACAAAGAACCTTAAACCGAAACAACGTCTATTGCAAATACCGAGAGAAAATCTATTCGTGAGTTCTAAATCTAGGTTCTCTGCGATTATGATAGAATTGTCGAGGATGAGGCAAATAACTCTTTTGGTTATAAGACACAAATATACCAATGTAAACGTTGATTATATCTTGGCTTGCCTTTGGGCTCGTGTTGAATTATTTTGAAGATCGTTAAAACGTAATTGTTAAAAAAATTAACCGCGGGCGTATTTTCTGGGCGCTAATCTACGACGAGGGTTAAAAGTTACAAAGAAAGAAAATTTTGAAATTGTAATTTCATACGTACAGCGCAGCAATTTCACCTTAGGCTGCTACGTTTCTGTATCGTATTCATTTAGATGAACACGATATAGATGCCTGCAAATGCGGTATTGGTGTGCGTTGAATTTAACGGAAGATCGATAAGCCCCAGCTAAAAGTAATGCGTCAAAAGAGTGCGAAAGTGACAGTGCATGAAATTGAATGAATTTCATGCTAATGAAATTACATTTTTTATTAAAAAGCATGATTTCCGAAGGAATAAATTTAGTCTACGCTAGTGATATAAAATTTGGCATTCGGTATAAACGCCCTAATGAACACTGTTGGCTATTAAAAACGTAAACGTTAAATACGCTCGCTGTGGTCTCGCTGTAAATGCAACCAATTGTATTTACAAAACACAACTAATTATTAATGCGCGTCGGTGCGTTCGCGCTAATTGAAACCGATTGAATTATAAACCAAAGTTTATTCATAAAAGTTTATTTTATTATTTATTTATTTTATTTCTCGCGCATTACTTTCGTTTAATGGCAATTGTAATAGTTTATTTGAAAATTAAAGTCGTGCACCGTTGCCTACTCGGCCTACATTAAGAACACGACGAATTCGTATAATACCTCTTCTGCTTGTTGATTCGCTTAAATGTACGCCCACGCGAACGGAACTCATGCATTGGTAATAGAGATGAACGATGATTGATATTTGCAATAAATGCTAAACGCGTTGTTCGCCACGATGACAATCATTTTCATTCCTCCGTTCCGCGCGCTCGATCAAAAACTTACGGTTTCTTTTTTACAACGCGAGATGCACGTAAGTGCAGCCATAATTCGTGCGATTTAGAGGGCATAATGTAATTTAATTCATTATGTGGATTGTAGCGTTGCATGAATAAGCGATTCGAAATTATTACTGTATTTGTAAACTGAAATTTAGATGGAAATTGTGAGAAAAATGAACGACCCATTTCAATCGATAAATCTTGTACAATTGATAGGTAGTATTTATTTTGTTGGCGTTTATTTAAGTTGTTAGAATTTTAATGAAGTGGCAGAAATGAAATGGATGCTAATGATATTGAAACATTTGTTTTACACAATTTTTGTATTGTAGTTGTACGCTTTGTCAGTTAACCAGTAATACGTATTTTACGATTTCTTGCAAATTACTCTCCTGCATTACATGTAATTGTTGCCTTGAAAAAACGTAATTCTTGTTTCATTATGTCACTCACGTAAAGCGTAATGGCACTACTCAATCGGCCTACCTTTTTCATCAGGATTTTTGGTCAATTAAACGCATAAAGTGTTTTAAAAATCTTTTTACTTTTTTATGAAACAAACGCACTTAAAGGGTAATAATTTAATGATCCGATATTTAATAACGTAGGTAAAAAGTTTAGCTGCTATTAGCTGCGATGCGTGCACACGTGCTCGTGAAAGTAAACTTGAGCATAGGTCTATAATTAGGGTCCAATTTATGTAACGTTCTTGTTGTCGTCCGTAAGACTTTTTTGACCATTCGAAATTGATTTACGTGTACATTGTTTTAAAACGTCTTTCACTCGCGTAATATTTACTTTTATCGAATAATGAAATACATTTATTGGTTAACGAATGGCTTTTGTCATTTCGTGGAACAAATTGTTCGGCTTTTGGTTTTAATTTACGCGAATTAGCGATCGATGCAACATTAAATTGTCGATTCCCATACTAAAACATTGATCACGCGATAATTGTAATAACAGCGTTGAGGTATACTGTCGCTTAAATTTAATTTGTAAGATTACCGTTGAGAGTGTTTTCTAATTACCAGTTTTACGTTGAAAATCAATACATTACAAACAATCTTAGGTTTCGTTAATCATTTCGATGACTAATGATCCGCAATGAATAAAAGAAAAAAAAAAAAAAAAAATGAAAAAGAAAGGAAAGAAATTTAATATAAAGTAAAATAATTTCAATGATGAAAATGATCGATATTATCTCGATATCATTAATTTCAGAGTTTTACTGAAATTCAAGTTCTTATGCGTAAGTTTGTGACAGTCGCGTGAATTAAAAATTCCGAAGGAAGTACAGCGATACTTAGTTCCGTGCATTATTTATCGGATGAAAAACTTTATATTCAATTCTCTTGCGCTGTTTTTTTCGACGTCAAGGTTAAAGTAACTCATTGTTTTGAAAGTCGTTTTTGTCAATTATAGTAATCAGACTGCGGAAAACCCGCGCTATAGTTACGTAACTGATTGCCCGTCCCTAAAGCCTACAACTCATTTGTAAAAACGTGTACGTTCTTAAACACGTAATATAATATTTTGTTTGATACAAACAGGTGGGTTTAAAATCTCACGTACATGTAAAATTAGCCGAAAACTACCAATCGATACACGTTCGGAAGAAGCTTAGTCGATCATATATCAAAGAAGAAACACGTTTTATGTTAATTCTGTGATTATAAGTAATTATAATCGCATTTCATAATTGTCGAACGTTATTAAAAAAAAAAAAAAAAAAAAAAAAAAAAAAAAAAGAATTCTTTCTATTAATTTCTACAGGATACATCGACAAGTGAATACTAGGCTTTAAAGTCGTCCTAATGTTTTTTCGCACTTAATCCACTCCAAGGATACTAAATTCTCGTTCGTAGTCGTAATTATGAAATGCAAGACGTCTCTCACCGTTTCTTGCATTCCAGCGATAATTATTATTTTTTTCCAATTCTCCATTCGGTGCAGAATCAAAGGATAAGACCGAAGGAAACTTTAATCCACATTGAACAGTTTTTTTTTAAATTCCTTAAAACGTGTTGGATTAAGCTTACGAACTAATCGTGAGCAATATTCATTGTATCCCAGCGAGAGAGAAATGTACGCTAATACAGGCGTTACAATTCTTTCGAGTGGCTTTTCTTTGCGCACAAACTTCGAGAAATTTTATCACGTGTAAAAAGCGTAGCACTCGAACCACAAAAAATGCTCGCGTCCGATTAATCAATAGGTCCGCTCTCCGGATACGGTTAGCAATCGAGTTGATGCCCGTAAAGGCATCACCAGTGGAAACCGAATTACTCGCAGGAATATTTAGCGAGATCTTTCTAGTTCAAGGACTCGTTCTGCACCGCAAGCCCCTGCCGCGTAATACCTTAAATATCAATAATCGCAGAACCGTCGCACGCGTGTGCGAACTGTAACAATCGTGTCGCACGATTGTCGCACGATTGTCGCACGATTGTCGCACGATTGTCGCACGATTGTCGCACGATTGTCGCACGATTGTCGCACGATTGTCGCACGATTGTCGCACGACGCGAACACCTGCTGCCCGTGCAATTTCTCTTTCGCAACTCTTTCCCTCTGGATTCGAGCTCCCGAGTCTTTATAAATACACACACCTGCACTCGCACGAGTCTCGCGGAATTTCTCGCTGCACGTCGTGTACGCGCGCTTTCCGTTTCTCTTTTCATCGCCTCGCCTTGAATTCTATATTTACAGGATGTGTAGTATCGCTATTGTACCTAGTAGTGCTCGCGGTTGAGAGAGAGAGAGAGAGAGAGAGCGAGGGAGAGCGAGGGCGAGCGAGGGCGAGCGAGGGAGAGAGAGGGAGAGAGAGGGAGCGAGATTATAATGAAATGCAGGCGACATTGCTTGCGTTAGAAGTGAACATTTTCCGAAAATACGTGCCGCCTGAAGGTGGATGCGTACGCAAGGGACACTCTAACCTGTAATAAGAGAATTTAGGAACAAGATACGAAGAGAATTATAATCGCGATCAAAGAGAAATGAGACTAATTTATTTCCGTTCGACCGATGCAGGAATGCTTATATATCCCTGAAATAGTTAAAGCACACGTACGAGTGTGATTTAATATAGGACGATGTAATTTGAACTGGTCTTTAAATGTCCTTATCGGTATCCGTATCGCTGTTGTTCATACGGTTATTTAGCGTACACTACGGTACATCTCGCCTCGTTCGTGGTAATTTTAATTTTAATCCAACAATTGAAGGCGATTTTACACGTGATTTGCGATTCTGAGATATGTACCGAGAAGTGCAAAGGCTCTAGATGTTAAAGTGTTTCCAGAACATATAGTGTATTTTTAAAACTAATCAAGTGCGTTAATGTTAGCTCGTAGATATAACGCAACGCTTTCATAAATAGAACATTGAAGCACATTAAAGCTTAAAATACATTTATTAAATCAGTAATTAATGAAAATGCCGTAGTTATCAAATTTCAGCTTTTCTCGATAAACACGAAAGATTTAATTTCGAAAATCTCTGCTCTGATTATTAAATATGTATAAATATAAGATTCAATGCTTTGTTTGAATGATCGAAAATCGATAAAAGTTTTGTATTTTAATAGAATGAGTTACTATCATTACAATATCAAATACATTTTCAACTGACGGAGAGAAGACAGATTTTTATACTTTTCCATTTAATTCTACATTTCGCGTCAAAATGTTCAATACGAAATGCAATGTCTCTTAAATAAAGTGTCTCTAAAGGTTCTCTTACGAATGATTAAATTAATGCAATTGCGATATTTTAAAGCAACCGTGAAAAATTGCGAGGGTCATGCGAATTTTGAAAACAGAATGGTGATATTTCTCTTATCGATAGAAAACCAAATAGAATGCTTTAATTTTCTACGAAGAGCTGCTCTTGTGTGATTTCTCATTGGATCGAGAATTAGCAATCGAGATACTTTGCAAAAGTTCATCCCGCTTACGACGTACGCGCGTAAACTTTTGACGCTGTTTAACCGAAGAAATTTTCGCGAGTTCTTGGGAAAAAACTGGGTCAATTGGATTTTTGGAATAAAAACTTTCTCTCGCTCGACTTTGTGCTTTCACCCTGGTGGACAACCTTACTTCGTGTCCAAGGATCCTTCGTACGCGCATTCTTACGTGAAAATGAAAAAGAATGATACGTCGACGCAATTTTTCTCCGAGGACTCGCCGGTCTTCCTTCTTATGAGCCGAAGGAAGCGTATCGAATTGCTAAAAAGGGGGAAGAATTTCGGCTTCGTCCCGTCCTACGATAAATACACGTATACACGATCATAAATTGCACTAAAAAGTCAACGACAATCTTCGTTCAACAACTGACAATAGAGCATTTCTTCGATACGTCGCGACGATGCATCTACCGACTGAAAAGGGAATAAAAATGTATACGGATAGTGCAACATATTCCGCACTCCATGCGGAAAATCGAGTTTTCCCGACACGCGCGAAAACCTAGTCGACGGCATACATAGGGTATCGATTTCACAACGTACATCCTATTAAGGCGTAGAAAAAGTAGCAGTGCATACGACTGGAGATAAGCGCGAGTGCAAAGTTAAAAAGGAGAACAGCGAGCGCAAACGCAAACGACAACGACACTCATCCTAAGAGCGTCGGCTACCTTTACTCGGTACGCCGATAACGCACAAAGGAAAATAAACTTGTACGAGCCTACTTATACGAGCGATCGGCCGGAATAATGGAGAGCGGCTTCTTTCTTTTTCCCGTCCGATGATAAGTCGCTCCACCCCGTCGCCCTTGCCTGCCGTTCTGCGAAGGCCGCGTCCACGCGCGAGCACGAGAAGACTCTTCCTCCTGGGGGTGACGGCAACCCGGCGACCCCGCTTGAGGGGCAAGACGTAAGGAACGCGCGTGCACGAGCGACCATCGATCCAATGGGTGAGCGCGATGCACGAGCAGCGTGCATGTGTTCGGTTAACCGGTGGGTCTCCTTTAAATGGCTCCTGCTGGCTCCTCGTAGACGACGTCAGCTTTCCAGGAGGAGACCACCTCGTTGCTCTATTAGACCGGAGGTCGCTCGTGCGATCATTGATTCTCTCGTTGTATGACGAAAATCGAGGAATCGCTTTGAATCGCTCGACATCGCTTTGAACATTCATCGATAAAGCAAAGGTATTTCGTATTCCCTGGGGAAGCTCCATTGGATCCGTTGACTATCACTTAAACGACTATCAAATATCCATTGCTCGCATTTCGACGGGTATTTCCGCGTACAACGAAGGGGGTGCGAATAAAAAAATCAGAATGCTATTTATTATCGAGTATATCGTTTGAATGGCATTGCTTTTTTTTTTTTTTTTTTTTTTTTTTTTTAATATTTCATAAGATCTCGCGATTATTTCAGTTAAAGGAGTGCCGTGTCTAATCGATCGGCGTAATTCCATTTCATCTTGAACGCACTCGCGTAACATTGAGACAAAACTGACATTTTAGAAAGTAGGAGTATATTTCTTTTGTGGAAAACGTTTAGATGAGAGATGAACGCGCTTTCGATGTTTCATAAAATTATACTATGTAATTTCAAAGTTTGACTTTACTTTGTATTTCTGAATATACTTTGAATCGATTGAATCACGTAGTAATGTTCATTCGCTTGACTAAAGTTGAAGAACTTTAAATTTAATTTAGTTTTATATATGTATGTACAATAACTTAATATCTCATCAAGAACACTTTTACAAAATAGGTTTACATAAATAAACGCAGTTGTAAGTGCATTCGATTAACTCTGCTTTCAACTTCAAAGTTGGTGAAATTTTTATATTCTTATTAAAGAAAGGTAGCGTCACAATGTATTATCTCGCTCGATCGACACATTGAACTTTTTACCGAAGCACGAGTAATAGGTAAATTTTCAGATACCCACATGGACACTTTTGGTGTTTACCTCGCGGAACTTGTACACACGCGCTCTTTGGTTATGTCAGAGCAACCCAGAGTACGTATGCCTACGTAAACAACTTCGCAACGCCGAGCACACAAAATTGATAGCGCGAAGCGGCACTTTTCTAAAGCGTCGCACATTTAGAAATCGGATGTCGTCCTTTTACTATCGTTATTGGACTAGAACGGGGCGCATTGCAGAGACAATGGAGGCACAAAACCGCACAAAACCGCACAAAACCGCTGCGGCACCATGAACGAGCCGTGAAAGTTTCTGGAAGAAAAACGCGCGAAGGGCTTTCGCTTTATCCACGTGGACTTTCCGATTTATTCGTTGAAAGCTATGCAACAACCGGTACTTACTTTTTTCACTTCCAGGCGTCCGCTTATATTGCGCCTGATCATATTGTATCGCTTCGTTACGTCCAAGACTCGGAAAACGGATGTGAATTTTGTACGCCTGTCGAATCGGTTTCTTTTTATTCCTTTTCTTACTCTTTATTTCGCATCGATCTCTGTAGTTTAGCTTGAAATTGAACTAGAAAGACGGGATTTTTTCTTTACCAAGGGGCTGAAGTTACTTGAAAAACTTGGCAAGTGGGAGGAACGGTCAGTGGCAGCTATGGAAGTGCTGAAAAAATGAGGAAATGCATGACGTAGTTGCTTTCGTGGATGCTCGCGTTTATTCGGTTGCAATTACGTTTTGTCGCTGCAACGTTGAGCTCTGGCTTTGCGTAATGGAATAAGCGAGATACGTGAGCCGAGGGAAACTCTTAACAAATAATTTCTTAAATTTATTCCGTATTATCGCGATAATTATTTTGTTAAGGTATATCGCAAGGTTAAGAAACCACTTCTATTAAACATAACTGGAATACTTTATACTCTGCAGAACTTTTTGTTATCGTATCGATCGAATTACAAGATCGTTTCCTTCTCGTTTCCATCAGCCTGAACGTGTGTACTCGTTCGGGTACTGCGGGGTCAAAAAAAACTATGCAATTCTTAGGACGAGCTCCTTTAGTTGCGGTAGGACTTTGAAATGAAAACGAATGAAAACAGGATGAACGTTAACGGCTTTGATAAATTTTACCATCAACTTGATCATTGATTGAATTTTAACTGGATTCCCGTTAACAAGCTTAATTTGTTTTGCGGTGTGCCGCACTTGCCAGTGGAAAAATCGTTGGGTACATAACAGAGCGTAGATCAACGAAGCATTACGTCCACGCGAATCTTTCACTTTAATTTTAACATTTGACATTGAGTGATTTAACTATTAAAGTAATAAAAAATATTACACGAGTTTGATGGATTTTCCTGGCGAACGTTGGCGCGCATTAATCTTTTAGAATGTAAACGAACTATAGTACCTAGTGCCTCTTATCGAGTGATGACATTCATCGTTCGATACACCAAACATTGTTTAAGAAGTTTAATTTCCCTCGCATTGATTGATAAAAAATGCAGAAATCGATTTATTACTCCAAGTGATAAGTAATATCCAACGAGCATAATGGCAATTCGCGTTAAAACAAAGCAAGTGCTCGAGCGCGTAAGAAGTGAAACTTACTTTAACCAAAAGCTATCGTTTCAATTGTAAAAATCACCCACGGTGTTTATCCTGCGCGTGTATAATAACTTTAAAGGAGGAAACTACCTCCCAAGTTGACAGAAAACGTTCCGCGTCTTTATTATCTTTATATAAACTCAATATTTTGTTCGCATTAATTTACGTGGGTAATTAATATCTGGAATGCTCTTACTTATATTTCTTACGCGACTTACGTACTTAGTTTACGTCGACGGAAAAATCTTTATACTTTTTCATATCGATCCGATGGACAAGAAGATACTTACAATGATGCAAGTGTCGAGAGGTAAAAATATTTTTTATTCGAAATAACTAAGGGCAAGAGTAATAATGCCGATAAAAGTCACGGGAAGCATTTTGAAATTGCGCGTACAAAGTAATACGTTGCTCTTGAAGGTAAAAAATGAACCAAAATTCGCTAGGCCGTGCGTAAGAGCGCGCGACGCTCATTGTCCAGATGTATTTGCCCGATGACATAAGTAAGTACGGGCGCATACGCTTACTTACTACCGCTCTCGTACGAAAATAAACTCCTTTAACGAGTGCCGCGAAAGTAAACCGTAAACGGCGACCGCCGATGACTGATCGCCGCCACGTTTCTGCGTTGTCGCATGTCGCGCGCACACGAGAACCCGAAACCGAGCGAGAAAATCTCTCCAGGGCGGCCGAGTTTGCGGGGACACTTGGTTACCTAGAACTCGTGGACAGATCGCGTACGCGCGAGACCCTTAGAATCGTTCGTGTTCGTGTTCGTGTTTACCTCTGCTTTACCGACGGACCGAGCCGATTAAGCGCAATAACTCGTAACCGCTTCGAGCAAAACGCCGGAGTCGCTCTCGTCTACGTGCTCTTCCTCCTTGTTCTCGAAAGCGTTCGCTGTGAATTTCATCGCGGGGAATTCGGCCGTCACGAGAGCGACGTCGCTTGGCTGACGCCCAAATGGAAAATCGCAAGGGCCCCGACCTGCTCTGTCTCCAGGCTGAGAAATTTTCTTTTCCGCGCGAGAATGGCTCGCGTGCAAGACCGATACGACGCTTCAACGATTCAAACTCCTCCGTGTGAAATTATTGGCAAATATCGCCGTCAACCGTATTCGCAGCGTTGCGTGTTTCTCGTTTGTCGCAACCCTTGCAGTCAGGGTGAAACGTGTTTAAAATGAATTCACCGCCAAAAAGCTGATAATCTCAGCGCCACTAGGGGTTAAGCTGGGGTTAAGTCTCGAATTTCCGGAATTTCCGGAATTCCCGGGCTCGCCAAATCACTGGGGCCTTCAACCGTTATTCCAGCGGGACAATTAGGCACATAACTCGAGGAATAAACTCGGCGAGTAGTACAAATAGTTTGGCTATTGGGTGGACGCGCCTTGAAAGAAGTACATCGAGAGAATTCCAACACCTGCGAGCAAAGGCGCGGCCCATTGTTTCGATCGGCGTAGCGCTAAAGCGGAAATGGCGTTGACGGCAAGTCGATGCTCTTCTTCCGGAATCTCAAGGTCGCCTCTCGGGAGAGCGGAGGAAGTCCGGAGCGCCTTTCTCCGCGTACCCGCGACGGTATGGAATCGCGGAAGGCGTCGGTGGTGGCACGCCGCCATTGTGCAAGGGCTACGTAGTTTTAGCTTGTGCCTGCATGCGTGACGCGATTGTGGCCCGATCATCGCGATAAGAAAGTCGTTCCTAAAGATGAGGACGCGGGCCTTTCTCGTGGCACGCGCGCTTTCGTCCCGTAATTGCGCTGATAGTTTTGCGCTCGAAGGATTCCAGGACGGAGCGAAATTGCTTTTCGTGGGTTATTTGTTTTTTGATTAACTCGGGTCGACGAAGGTGTTTGTTGGCCTCGTTGATCGTTGTGAATTGTATCTGGTTCGTGCTCCCCGAAACGAATTCAATTTAATAAATTTGACGCGCGTTAATTGTTAATTCTGGGAATTACGTAATTAAACCGTATTAAACGAAAATTGTACGCATTTCGTGAAATCGACGAGGATTTAAGATAACCCAATAACGAACGTAAGGCAAATTTACATTACTGATGCCGTGAGAAAGTTCAAATGAAATAATCCACGAATAATCCACGTTCTAATTGTCCTTCTTGCACACATTGCCTCTTTGATTGTCCGAAAGCGAGGTCCTAACGACAGCGTCCGCTGGCCTCCTTTGGGGTATAATATAAGTACAATGGACTCTAAACACGTTGAGACGTGTACGACTTTAGAACGTTATCCCATAATTAATGCGAGCACAATCGAATGATAATAACGTATCGGTAAATAATAGATGTTCGGGTATTAGAGAGATTTTGCGTTGGATGACGGTGTTGACGATGAGGAAGCGCTTATGGTAAGTCGCAGTGCAATCATGTGAGATAGTGCGGATGCTTAATTGTTTCTCGACTAGGGTAATTTTCTTTAAAACGAGCAAAAAATATGAGGTCAAAGGTCGCTTCGTTTTACGCGTTCTACAAATTTCATAAATACGATAATATGAAATAATATTTGATCTTTTGTACAACATTGATAAGTCAATTGCTCTGTTGCTCTGATAAAAAAAGTCCTGAAATATACTTTTTATGACGTACGATTGTAGATCTAGCGCTATTGGTCGCTATTTTTGCTTGCTCGCGTAATGCTTATTTAAAAAGTAAAATACCAAATCTAAATTTTTGCTTTTTTCTTGAACTCATCGCGATATTCATTCGAGTAAGCTGTTCGAGCATTGTCGTACACTAATTTGTTCGAGTATAGGAAGCACGAGCGTGTTATATAAGTATATCAGAAGCATCGCGTAATAACACGAACACGCGAGATAAATCGTGGATGTATTCCGAGCTGCACGTTAAATTACGAGACGTTAAAATCGCGTAGAGTTATTCGAATCCCTAGGAACGACAAATTAAATAATTGCCTTTTCGCTTTAACGAACACGCAATTAGATAGCGGCATTTGTGATCGAGCAAGCAGTTGGCGCATAAAACTTACTACGATTAACGACGGTAATTGCTCTCAATATTTTAGAAATTTATTTGCCGAATTGGCAGTCGGAAGGATATTCTTCATTCGTCAGGATTACCGGTTATTCCGTAATAAGACGCATGAAAAGCAACCTTGAACGGACTCTCGTTAACTCGCGTAAGTCGGGGCGAGGATCCATTAAACCTCGATAGAACCTTTCGGTTCCAAATCCATCAAATTGTGCTCCATCTCCGATGCAGTCCTCGCCGAAGCCAAACTCCTGCAAACTCCCGTAGAATTAAAACCCTCGACAGCGCCCTGCCTTCGTAATTTCCCAAGCGCAGTTACCATTCGAACGATATTATTATCGTTATATAGAGTAATCACGATCACGTAACTAATTCCAGTAGTTTTCCCATCGAGCACAAAATCCTCCCTTATAATAACCCGTACCCTCTCCCCAGCGCTCGGTTATGGATAATGTGTCGGACGTATAAAATCGCGGACACTCGTTGAGCCTGCAGTCCTTATATTATTCCACTGGGTGATGCGTGTTTGTGTCGGGTGTTAACGTGGAGCGAAACGACGTAAACGAACGAGTCCAAGTGAAAAGAAGACGCCTGCGATCGATTCATTCGCTTTCTTTCGCCTCCCTTTCGATCCTTTTACTTGGCCATTTGATGAACTTTTATAAAGTTTCGCGAGAGTGGAAGAGGTAAAGAAACGGGTCAATTCAAGTATAATTTGAATTGACGTTGTGGTTCGTTAGTTTACTCGCAAACACTGCACATTAAAGTTATTATCTTTTTCGTGCAGAGAGAAACTGGGGAAACATTGGGGTTCGCGTTATAAAATCACATTGGTAATTTAACCAATAAGCTTTCAACTTCAGCCGGATTTTTTTCAGCGAAATCTATCCGAATGATGTAACGATATTTGCTTATAAATTACGACGGCCCGTGAGATTATTATCTTTCATACGAACAAAAGTTTTTCAATTCGCTCGTTATAATTATTAAAGATCGTTAAGATGTTTTTCTAAAAGTTTCTTCACCTTGCCAAATTTAAACAAGAAATTTAAAACTATTAATGCACATTTTTCAAGTAATGACGACAAACTGATATTGTTGTTACGTCAACTTGATAAAACGACGAGTGTCTGTAAAATTTAAAAATAGTTCGCTTAGTCGTGTACGAGAACCAATAGATTTTCAAATTTAAGTGCACGATAAAGAACATTTTGCAAGGAAAACATAAGATGAAACCTGTGTAAATATTTATACAGCGTTAAGTAGACACGGTTATGAATCGTATTCAATCGATTAATCATTCGTAATGTAGCAGAGTTATTATGAGATGTAGCTTTTAAGCTTTTATCACTTTTATGATTTTTATGACTTAATTAATATAAAATAACGAGGAATAACAGTTAAGTTAATCTGACCTAAAGAACAATGCCGTGAAGTCGATGCTATGCATATATTTTGAAGGAGACTTTCGAGTCAACGGCAGTACACAATTGTATTATAGCGAAGCAATTGATCGAGGAACGTATCTTTTTAGAAATATTCCTATACGTGAATGACGCTTTGAAAATGATAAAACTTAATGCATCACTTGTTAAGCTTTCAAATAAGTAAAATAGCGTTATTTTTCTTAAAGGTGAAAACATAATGCTTCTAAAACTAACTCTTCATTTTACACGTTAAATTGGATTATTCGTAAACCGAACAAAATATTTTGATTGTAACGCGTGTTAATTAAATCGAACAACATTTCTTCCCAAACAATAAGCACTTATATTCGCATTTTAAATTATGATAGCAAGTTGTTAAAGAACTAAGCTCGTAAAACAAATCATTTTTATATTCTCCGTTACTTTTATTAAAATTTAAATTCGCTCGGAAAATGTGAATATATATATATATATATATATATATATATATATATATTCGTGCAAATAAACGAATTAAACATTCGTACGCAACTGTCGAATTTGAAAACCGTCGCGTCAAATGCCTAACTATTCAGTTAGGGCTATTCTATAATTACGGCGGAATAACTATCAATTGGATCACTTTTGCGAGTCGTCGTTTGACTCTAGTGCAAAGGGATTACTACATCTCATAAATAATTACCGAAATTCGAAACAGGTACAGGCTAGGACTTGCGCAATAACCCTGGCGTTCTTATTCGCGTAAACATGCTCTGATTAAACTTTACTCTGCCGGCTTATGATGAAGCGATCACTCGTTAAACGAATAATCGGCTAAATAGTATATTTACGGGTAATCGGCTCACCTAGTGCACGCATGGACATTTCGCGAATCATCCGTTTATCCACAAGAAAGACTTAAAACACGCTTGACAATTGCGATTAGAGAATATTTACTTGTAAAATGTAACGGCAAAAGAGAGGAAGAGAGAGAATTAAAGGGTGTGTAGCTAGTGCACAATATCTTGCCAGTTACATTTATTATAAGTCGTTGGGCTTTTTCAGAAATTGCAATTTATTCGCTATTTTTCCAACCGTACCTTTTGCTGATTCGTTTTCTCGCGTATAATGTACATTTAGGCGTAACAGCATTTAATCACGCACATAACAATTTACATTACCAACATCGACAACGTGACGTATAAGACAAACGTATAATTAAAAATAACGCTTGAACTACGTAATGAATTTTTTTGTGAGTCATTCGAATGTAATTATTTTATCGTGACGTTTAATCGGGCATTGTCGAGAGCCAAGTTAACGGAGTAGACGGACCTCGAAGAGAAATTCTCGTCACTGCGACGCAATTTTTTCGTTAAACAGTTTAAGCCGTCGCAGCTTCATATTTCCTTACGAAAATCGTAAAGCTTTTGTTCCCACCGACGGATGCGGTTTTTAGCCTTAGTCCGGCGAGACGGTAAAAAAGCGCTTCTCAAAAAAGCCGGTTATACCCAATCGGGTGATCCGAGTCTCTCGTTTGGAAAAGTGCCGTTTGAAGAAATCGAAGAAGCCCCGGCCACGTCACAAACCAATAGCCGGCATCCGATCGACCGTCCTCGACCTTCTGCAAACGTCGTGCACGCGCGTAAGGACGTTTTTCGTTGCGCGCCAGCTGCGCGGCCTCGAACCTACGTGCGCGAGGCTCCCACCCGGGGGATGGGGGCGGAGGGAGGGGCCAAGTGCAACGACACAATCGCGACGTGGCGCGTCTACGCCCCCTCTACGACTGCTAGCTTTTCCGCGTTTTCACCTGGCTACACGGTAGCCGAGGGCCGTAGTAGTGCGTCGCAGTTCATCGCGAACCGAACCTCCGGCGGCTTTCCCGAGCGGCCCTTGGTTTCCTCGACACTCGCTTCGCCCGCGGCAACGACCGCCGAGCTCTTCGATCCCCGTTAGAACCGGAAGAACCGTTGGTTACGTTAATGTCGTGAGTCGATCAGGTCCGTGCTCTGGAAATTCGAGGGAAACTCAAGCGATCAGGTATTTCTTTTACCACTGTTCATTAAGTGCGCGAGCACCTCGAATACCTCGATATACCTCGAGGTAAGCGTGGTTCGACCAACGCCTCTTTATAAGGCGCCCTTTTTCATCGTCGCAATCGTTCGCGCAACTTGAAATTTCATTTTCCCCGTCTACGTACCGTTTCTCGTCCAATTCGACCGAACGAAATATTAAATACGAACTCTCATCCTCTAATGAAATAAGCGCTCGAGCGTTCGTCGAAAAATGATCGAATTCATCGATAAACGTACGCGACTCGCGTTCGGTGGAGTCGGTGGATTTAACGAAGCTGATTTTCTCGTACTCTGATGCACTGTCGAACGTGTCCACGTTCGTTGCGCTCTGTTTCCGGGGGCGACGGTAATAATTCTCCGTGGTCGTGTACGAGTGTCATCGGTGACAATGGAACTCCGGGGGATGGAGTCCCGCGAGCCACGCGTACTCGGACGATCTTTTGGATATCGTTGTGCCCGGAGCTCGAGGGGTTATCGATGCCGCCGACTTGGCGAGAATTCGATGCGCAGTTTCCGTCGTCCTCGTCGTCCTCGTCGTCCTCGTCGTCCTCGTCGTCTCCGTGGCTGCGGACGAACGATCGCGTGCGTTCGCAACTCCCCGCACCTTTTGAGCGCGTGTCGTTGGCGTCGCGCCCTCATCTCCAATCCTATCGCCGTGCGGGAGAAATCCGAATAAAGCGAGCTTTCATTACTCGAGCACGCGGCGGAACACGTCGAGTTTGCTTATTCGGACCTTAGCCTTGTTTTCCTTTATGTCGCAGATGTTCGCCTCGATAAACGTAAGCATTGAAACGAGGCACTTTGTTATCGAATTGCTTTTTTCAACTCGCTTCAACTCGCGTGATTAAGCGTGCCTTGGAGTTAATTGTTCCGCGCGACTTAATTCTCGCGTAAACTGTTTCCTGCGCCACTGGTGCACTGAATTTCTACTCGGTAAGAAACAATTAGGCAAAGGAGAAGGAAGTACGTTTAGAAATGGCCCGTGGATGAATCCTCCGCCTCGATGTAAAGTTAAGTGCTCGGGGTAATCCTTTTGAAATGGACGTCTGCTATTGTCAAGCCTTACATTGGAGTCAATCTTTCATTCGAATCGTCGTTATAACTTTAAATTACATTGGAATTGCGAGATAGAACTTGGAAAGCCCGAGCACGCGAGGTCGAAGTTATTTGCCGACGACGTAAATCTAGGAAATCCGTTGCGAATCGAGTGGCTCCATTAGCGTTATTCCTCGAGTAAATATTCGTTCGATCAATGGAAATATGATAACTCCACTCGGAAATATCGAAACAATTTTCAAGGGGATTTACGAGATGCGTAACAATGACGCGAGGATCGTCAAAACCTTTTCGAATTACCTTTGTCCATACAATGATATACGGCGTGGCATAAATTTCTTCCGATTAACGACTAAACTATTTTCACATCGCAATGACGATCTCAGGCTCGTTTGCCCGCCTAAAAGTCCCTCTTATAAAGTCCCTCCTTTTCCTACCTAAATGGTAGGAAAACTTGCCTTCGTTACTTTAGCGAACGCGGTCTCGTAATTTAGGTGCCGCGTTAATACCCTTAATGCATTTATCGCTGAAAGTTGTTGGATTAACTTTCTAATCCATGGCAAATGGGGCTTAAATAGCATAAAAAATAGAGCTGCCGAGACTCCGTTAATATTTTAGAAAGGCAATATTTATGTACTTGATCGTTATTGTTTCGCTGCACTCGATACCGTCGAGTTCTTAAACATATTAACGAGGAATCTTATCGGGAAAAGCTTTACACCTTACTGTACGATGTTCGTGCTCGTATTTCCGAATTGACAAGCTGTTACTTTGATAGCGCTCCAATCAGTTTCTTCTGTGCGTTGCCGCCGAGCGCATTAATCACAAGTACTGCACGCTAATATTCGAACCGGTACATCTACTTTGCTTTCGATGCGCAAACGTGCTCGTAATACAGGGTAAAGGTAACAAGCGCATCCGGAATATTGAATGTCCTGCGCGCCGCGACCCTTTCCCAAAAACTCGCTCGAAATTGCGTTCGAAATTGCGTTCGAAATTGCGTTCGAAATTGAAGCTTCAACCGACATTGATAAACCGAATTACTTCTCGAAGAAATGTTGTTGTAAATCGGTGATGTTAGGAGTAGGAGAATGACTCGAGGAAGGGGTAGTCGTATCATCTTTGCTTAGGCAAGCTTTTCAAGCGGCTTTAGTTACGAATTTTATCCTTTTTCTAAGTAACTCCGATAAATGAACCGGTCGATCGGGCATGCAAATGTACAGGTTATTACGGAAATTGTTATTTTTTACGTTAAAGGATAATTAGTGATAAAATCCGTGGCATTTCTTTTCTCCTCGTATTGTCTAGGAAGGTGGCCAACGTGGCCAACGTGGCCAACGAGTACGCGTCATTGATAATTAGCCGTTGGACTGAACTTATCTCGGCCGTTCGTATAAAAGGGGCGTTTTTGTATAAAAGCTACTCGAAGGACGTGAGCCCGAACTTGGGAAGTGGGCCACGTTGACCGCAACATCCCTGAATATGTAGGAGCCGTCGCTTTTGCGCCGCTTTTGCGCCGCTCGGACGAACCGGTCACCTCGTGTTCGTGTACGCAAGGCTTCCTGGTTCTTCTTGCCCAAGTCGTGCATACATACCTATGCAGTACCTTGCCAGATCCCGTTTATCGAACGCAAGGGGACTTTGTCACTCGATGTCCTCGTCGAATCTCGTCTCTCTAAGGCACTTTTGCGGCTCGTTACCAAACTTCCTTCTCCCTTGAATTATTTTTCCTTTTTCTTCGCTCCCTATTGCCTCTTTCAGCCGTTTCAACTTTTTTCTATCCGTTTCTCTTTTCATTATATTCTTACCGTCGGTGGACAGTGAATTTTCAAGCATCTTCAAATTTTCAGTTCTTTTCGAAATGCCCGCTTCTCTGTTTGCTTTTCATTTTTTATCGCTAGTTCTTCCCCACTATGCTCTAATCAGGTTTCAAGCAAAGTTAGATAGGCCTTGGAGTTTTTCCAATACTTTGTTCGTTCGTGCCTTTTCACCGGCTATTGTCTTCTCTTTACCTTCTTGTGCGATATCGACATTTTTTTTTCGTCGTTTTTTTTTTTTTTTTTTCTTTTCTTTTTATTTGTTTTTGTTTATTTTAATAACGAGGGAAGCAACTCGCGCGTACAGTATAGGAGAATAATGGTAGGTTAAGGGAAAAGAATAGCGTTTATGAATTAAATATTTCGATCGTTAGCATTTGTAAAACAAAAGGAGCCAATATTTTCTCTCTGATTCTTACGGTTCTCACTGATGAACGTTACCTTTGAATTTTCGGTCCAATTTATTCCGTCCATTTTATACCGTTATGAAGATAAGAAGCGACCGAAACTACAAGAACGAGCGGTTGTCGCTCGATGTCAACATTTCAGCTCCAACATCGTGGTTACTTTATTGATAAATAATGGCTATCGACGGAATTATTGCTTTACCTCATTTTGCTTTAAACGAATTGTACGTGTGATTGAAAAGCCAGAATTTTTTTCATACGATCAAACGCGTTTTTGCGTGAAACGAGGACGTTGATACGCGCCGAATGATTTTTTATTCATAATACGTATTAGAAAATTTAATAAGCATTTTTAATAATTATTACAAGTTTGTCGGGATGCAAATTGCTGTTTTATACCGGAGTATCTGCAAAAGTTATTGTTTTAACGAGGAACGTCAGTCGCGTACCATTATTATCGGCAAGTACGTTCGTGCGCGAAAATGCAGTAGTTCTCGGTACTTTGAGCAACGACGGACATTAAAGTGAAAAAAATTCAACGAATATTCACCATCAATTTGACAACGGCAACAATATTGAGCAACGTTTTACAAATGAGTGGGTGAATTAATTATCTAATTATTTAATTGTTTAATTGACCAAAGCGATCGAATGGGTGAAATATTGTACTTTTTTTATCGCTTTACGATTTTGTTCCATTTCACGAATTGGAGCGGAATCAACGACACGGAAGAAGTTATGCTTTCCCCGTCTAAATATAGCGAGCAAAGCTAAATAAAAGAATTTTTATTTTATTGTAAAGTTGGTGTGTCCGTTGCGTTGGATAACGTTAAAAATCCGGCGCGTCGTAAAAGCCCGTTAGCCTACGTTAAAGAGTGATCTCTTCAAAGATCTATTTTAAGCACGTAAATGGTATAAACGGTAATACGCAGGTGTGCTTACTCGCGTTCCATAAACGACAAAAGAAACGTCGAAAGCGCTCTTGATACATTTCTACCCTCACCGACAATCTCCGCTCATCTTTTTCACCCTTCCGCAATGTCCCGCCAGTCCTCAATTTTTACTCGAGATTGTCGATTCCTCTTTCGGATCCTCTTTCGGCGCCCACACGAGCGAATACGCATGAGAAGAGTCCCGACGCGGTTTTTGCGAAGAAAGCGAGCGAGTGGAGGTCGACGTTGTCGCTATGCTATATGCTACACGTACATCCGGAGTGTCGGAGAGAAAATGTACCGCTTTACCGAGCCCTCGCGTAGTTACACGCGTATGGCGGTATGACGGCGTCAATTTTAAGCACAAATACTTTGAGGCCTCTAATGTAAAGTTCGAAAGTGTTCTTTATTCGTCTTTGCAAACGAATGCAAACTATTCAACTTAGTTTTCGCGCAATACCGAACGTTCGAATGTATTTTCCAAAGTTCCTATCGCGTTTTCCTCAATTCGTTTGCGACTTCGATAATTTTAACAAGTTTTCCACGCAAGTGTTTAAAAAAAAAAAAAAAAAAAAAAAAAAAAAAAAAAAAAAACGGTTCCTGAAAAATCACGCGTCCATGTTAAAAGGACTTTTTTCTCAAACATGCAGATGGGGATCCATTTAGTCCGTTATGTTGTTCCTCGTTTTCTTGCTCGTTGCCTGGCATTAGCTATACTTATGTTCGGTTCAATTTTATATACTTTTAAAACATTTCCTGACCACTTGCGGCCCAATCACTCATGCATGGCGACATCGCGGTAAGTCGGGGGCTAATAGTTTTCTCCGCTTCTCTTCAGTTGTCAATCATTATTATGCGAATAGGGGCTTTCGCGATGCTCTAAGCTGGTTACAGGAGAAAGGCCCAAAGGCGCCTTTGCTCGTACTTTATAACTCTTTTTCGAGCATTACTCGTGCAATAATGGTTCCTTGAAAAATTTCAAAAAAGCACGAGCTTCTGGTTTCTCTTTTCCTTAATTGACCGTCGCTATTTCTTCAAGTATTCGGTAATGTAAAAGGGATTCTTAAGTGTCGTAAGCGTATTCAAGCGTATTCAAGCGTATTCAAGCGTATTCAAGCGTATTCAAGCGTATTTATGTATTAAAATTCATGGATTTCGTGCACTACTCTCGGCGAAGTTCCGTCGTTCAAGTTATTCATTTTAAAGCCAAATATCAATTTGTATAGTATAGTTTAGTTCTCGATATCGATTATATTAGTATTGCATGCGTTGTACAATTGCAATGTTTAATCCAATAAACGCATTGTATATGGCATTGTTTTATAAACTGAAGTAAAATTGATGATACAGTGTAACGTATAAATTTGTCGGATTAATACACGCGTTAAGAGAATGAACTGTAGGTAATTTATCGTTAATCAACATTGTCCGTTTCTTGAATAATTTTCATTCGTGAGTTATACCGATTCGTCGTCTCTGTAGTGCAGTACAAGAATCGAACGAAAAAGGCTAATTAATGATAATACATTTGCTTTTCAGAAGACAAAACTTTTTAGTTTCAAAGTTGGAAGGCAATTGCGTTCGATCGATTTTCCATTACTTATACCGATATAAAAGAAACGTACCAACAACAATTGTCGTAATGGTTTAGATGAGATCCCTGCGCATTCAATTACTCTGTCATCGTTTAAACCAAACTCCCGTTAGTGTCATTCGAGCAATGGTATCTAAAAGATAGCGAAACTTATTGAAACATTGTAACGTTGAAAGTAATTGCACTTAAGCGTATATAGTTTTTTGCGCTATCGTAATGTTTCCTCTTTGTTGATTTACGCGTTTGCATCTTTTAAGTACCCATTATCCATAATTGTTATTGAGATTCTGGAAACGTACAGTAATGAGTTATCGAATGTAAACATTCGAAACTTCTCTCCAAAAAATACAAAAAATATTCAGTTCGGAATAAGACAATTCATGAAATTGACCGAAAGTATTCTGTAGTACGCCGAGTAATTATATCGATTATTTTAACTTAAGTACTTAATTTAAGTCGGCAATAAGATATATTTTGGTTAAAGCGTTAAAATTCGCTTGAGTCGATTATTCCGAAATTTAACATAAGCTGTTTATGATATTCAAGAAGAGGTTGAAGAACCATCGGTAAGATTAGTTACAATTAAACGAATATTGTAATAATATTAATTTTCGTTTTTAAGGGGGTGCGAATGCGTTGGTTGTAACATCGAATGAAAAAACAACTACCTTATATCCTATCTACGCGTGTTCATAATTTTATCATTCTATTCTCGATATTTCCTCGACGATCGCATGTACTTTTTACAGCAATATTTTATAGAAGATCCGGTGATATCGGATGATATGCATCCTCATAAATTACCGTCATTCGAATGTCTCTCATTGGAATAAGGCAAAATCGATAAGGATTCTGTTGCAATCGTCCAACCACCTTAATCTTGAAGCTTTTCAACTTTTGAGAAATATTTTATCGAATCATCAGGTGCATGGTTCTAACTCAATCTTGTTCTTATATCGGTACACCTGCAAATCCGCCCAGGGTTGGTAACATCGGATCACGGTGTCGAACTCGTATCCTATAAATCATTAAAGCCTGAACACATCATAAGAATTACCGATGAAATAAAATGAGAATTAAAAAACTGATCTAAAATTCGATTTCTACCAATCTTATTTGAATTCACGCGCTATAGTGACCGAACCCCCAAATAGCTAAACGTATATCTCTCACCTCCCACTTTATTTTCCACGACATATTATTATAATTATTGGCATTTCATGCCTTGGTATAAAGCCATTTTTATTATTTCCAAGATAGATTTTTTAAATTGAACAGATCTGTCTGGCCATTATACTTTTTCATCATTTTACGAGCTCGCGCGCGCATACGTATATGAGTACCAATAAGTCATTGGCTGGCGACAACTGAAAATATTTACGAATTTACAAGTGAAAACAAAGATTTTTCTCCTAAAGCCAAGTCTAATATTACTTTGCACGATTGTGAACTGCTGACGACAAATGTGACTCAACAGAAGTGTCATTTTTCTCGTCAGAAGGACATCGACAAGAGTCAAGCGGTAGGCTTCGCTTCCAAGTGCACCACATTTATAGCTCGGTAACAAAATATACCCAATTAGCCATTGAGAGTCGGTCGCCCGGCCCAAGCGACCGCACGAAATTAAACGAATTTCCAAATTCGAGGGGAACGAGCGACAGCTCCCCTCCCTCGTGCCCTCGTGCCCGCGTGCCCCTACCTACCCCCGACCCCCGACCCGCGTCCCCCGTCCCCCGTCCCGCCGCCAGATCGATATGATCCGCCTCTGTGCGTTTATCCACAAGCTTAACCGGCCACGCGCCGTCCATTTGTTCTCAGTGCCAGTGTTGCAGCCGAGGACGGAACCGAGTTGGCGCGGAGTCGCTCTCCGATGGGGATGAGGCGACGCCGCAACAAACTAGGCACCATCGCCCGGGTCAAGTGAGCGAACGCAGGACGACGCGCGACGCACGTTCAAGCGACGACAAAATGATGACTGCCATGGCCAGGTTACCCTGCAAGCAGACCTCGCCCTCCCAGCAGCCGAGATACACGTCCTCAGCGACCAGCAGCCCGAGCTTCGTCCAGAGCCGCGGCTACTGGGAGATGCAGCAGCCCGTGCCACCCTGCGTACGCACGCACCACCGGCATCACGTCGACCATGTTGGTACGTACGAGGGCAGCAGTCGGGGGCTTTTGCAACGTGAAATGTTTTATCTATCGACTCCTCGTTGGAGCTGCTGGATTCCTTAGCGGAACTCGAGCGGTCAGTAAGGAACGCTGCCGTACGTTTGTCGCTTAACGAGTGTCAGCTCGAGCAATACCGGGGTGACAATTTACAAAGTAACGTTCCTTGATAAAAGCCTCAGTTATCGGCGTACTTTGCGTATCCAAAAAATTGCAAATCCATTGCTCTTGAGGCTAAACTCACCGCGCTAAATTTCCTTTTTTTTTCCTCTGCTACCGCGGTAAACCATCGCTAAAACCGATAGGAATCTGCATCTCGAAATTTGCCTACTTTTCCTACAACGTACATATTATAAGCACAGCGAATAGGCATTCGTTACGAAACTGATGTTTTACTCGAGGGATGAAACGTACGTCCTGCCCGATATTACAAACTGAAATTACTAGTTAAGTAATTCGTTTTTTGCCATCTTAACCGTTCGTACATAAATTTGAAAGCATTAAAGATCGATCGCGTAAATTGATCCAAAACAAATTAACGTTCGTTCGAATTGAGTCAGTGTCAATGAAGTGGATGGATGCGGAGTAATTCGACCAATATAATATAATATATATATATATATATGTATATATATATATGTATATATATATATGTATATATATATGTATATATATATGTATATATATATATATACACACACACACGCACAGGTATTATAGAGAAACCAACGTTACGAGTATGCGCATGTTCCCGAGAAATTCGAAGCCGATTTGAAAAAATTTGAAAGAAATATAAGGCAACGTTTCTACAAATGTGTTGCACCTTTAATATCCATTTCCATCCGTTAAGTAACAACGGTTTACAACCGTTGCTTATAAATGCAGCACAAACCAAAGACTTTGGTGCATAGATCATGCCCATTGTTATACGGTCACGCGATTGATCGCATTAGCAAACGGTCTTACTTTGGCATTTTTAAAGTAATGGAATTGAAATTGGAAAGAACGAGGATACTTTGATCGATCGAGGGCTTTAAAGAGAGCACTTTGATACGAAACCCATGTGCTTACTAGCCAAATATTTAACAAATCGAACGTAGTTCCGTACTGCAGAGCTGCTCGTTCGCGAGAGAAATTTGTCTCGCAGCGCAGATGGAACAAACAAATTCCGCCAAAGGGAAGACGAAGGAGAAAAAAGCAAGCTCAGGCGTAAAAGCAAACGATTCCTAAAAGCCGCAAAGGAAGCGGGACGTGGGGAAGTGGATTTCACGGAGGAGAGAAACGCGAGAGAAACGCGAGAGAAACGCGAGAGAAACACAAGACAGGCGGAGGCAAGAAAAGCCGCGAGGGTCGCGATAATTAAAGCAGCTGTTAAAATAGAGCGCGGCCACGTCTTCCTCTTTCTCTTACGTTTTAGTTACTACGGCTCTCTAGGTTTTATGATTCGACCGAGTTCGTAGAATAGCGGCGACTGCGTTTACGGCGTTACGCTCTCTCTCTCTCTCTCTCTCTCTCTCTCTCTCTCTCTCTCTCTGTCTCTCTCTCCCTCTCCCCTCCCCCTCTCTCACGCTCCCTCGACTCTGCGCTTCTGACAACGGGGGGAATGACAGCGGCGACAACGTGTGTCGAGGCATAATTCGCTCTTTTATAACTTCGTTTTTTTTTCCTCTCCCGAGTAAACATTAGCACAGTCGATCTTTGTTCTCGAGGGGGGCGGCAAGCCTGGAAGAAAGAAATTTGTCCCGAGCGTACGAGCGCTCGTGAAAATATGGAAATTTTTTCTTCCCTGTATTATTGAGAATTTGCATTTTAGCAGAGGCAAAAAGGACGGCGCACTTGGTTTTCAAAATCTATAAACTCGTGATAAACGAGGCGGCACAAAGTACGAATTCAATTGTCAATTTGCCAAGCCTCTTGGACATTCGTTTATTCAACTTTCCACGCGTATCCGCGCTTAAATTTAACCGACTTGTGACAACCGGATGCTTCTTTTGCATTACATTTACTCGAGAGACTTTCTTTCACCCCGAAGCAAGGCTACGACGCCCTACAGAACAGTACACCATTTTCGGATGCTTGCGCTTTCATCGGCTTATGATGATATTGTCGCGATATTAGTCGAACGTAAATCATTTGGATAATCGAGGCAAGCAACGTCACGTTATAACATTCGTCACATTTCCGGAATATAATTACTCGGTGGAAAGTACGAATGAATAAAAGTAAATGTATCGCACTAGTGGCTAGGAATGTTCGCGGTTTCTTTGGAGATTCGAAGACTTTGGAATATACGAGTAACAAACCGAATATCAATACGTGAAATAATATTGGAAAAAATAATTGGCTCGGGGAAGGAATTTTCCACAGCGGCACGAATTAAAGTAACTCGAGAAATATATCTCTTTATAGAGTTGAGCAAAATTTTGAAGGATTCGATTATAAAATTTTTGTCGATATCGCCGGGTACTACTGTCTAATTCGGCCTCGTATTACTATATATTATTTCCACGACGCAGAGACAATTATAAGGGTTACTTCGTTTAAGATACGATAACTTTAGGGTGGAAAATTTCCTATGACGTCAGTGACAAAAGTGGGGGATGCAAGAGTGATAAACTTTGTTATTTCGGAAATTTTTCATTCCAAAAACAAAGTGTTTTGAATACAAGGACGTACGTACGGGGGGTTTTTTCTTTTTTCTTTTTTTTCTTTTTTCTTTTTTTTTTTTTTCTTTTTTTTTTTTTTCTTTTTTTCTTTTTTCTTTTTTTCTTTTTTTTTTTAACCGACAAAAGACGGTATGCAGAGATATAGATTACAAGTGTCGTCGCTTCGAAAATGGCGGAAGTAACGATAATCCGCAAGGCGTGCGAATAAACGTAAGAAAATGCAAGTAACTCGAGAAAATCTTAGAAAAAGTAAACGCTATATGATATTGATGCTTCGAAATTAGCAGTCGGAAGTGGAGTTTAATGAAAACCGCAAACTTCAAAATGAGAAAGCCCACCTATGAAACAGTAGCTATTGCTAACAGCAAATTAGTACACGACAAAGCGACAAAATTATCGAGCGAATCCGCTAATTTATGCAATACCGGCATTACATTATGCATACGTGCCAACGAAAAATTATCGAAAGAATCTGGATATTGACATGCTCATTCGCACACTTGATTGCAGCAATTGCAGAAGTATTTTATTACTCTCTAAGTGTTACAAAGTGCTATTTAAGTTCTTATCAACGAGGCTCACCCCCTACAAAGAAGATGCTATTACAGATTTTTCACGGGAATTCTGGTCATTGGCGCAATAGGTCGACAAATGATTAAATCCTCGTGATTAAACAGCTCGTCGCAAAGAAACGAGAGCTTTGCAAGGCTGTACACACCAACCGTTTGCGCATTATCGCGTTCTAATTCAGATTAGTCCGCTGAAACGGTCAATCGCATCGATATGAATTCGTTTTAATGTCGGTGACGCCAGAGCGCAAGTGGAAAATACCATATCCGAACGATTTGAAATCCAGAGTCTATTTTAAAGTAACGCGACTAGCTATCGCACCTTATTCAATGTAGTTTTTGAATGCGTTATCGCGAGTGCAAGTCATCTAGACTTAACGTAAAGAAGCAGGCAACATTAGATTCATAATCGAAAACATTAGGTGAATTTGTTAACGGCCATTACAAGACTTATTGCAAGACTCGCGTTGAGAGTTGAAAAAAATTGAAGAGAAGGATCGTTGACAGGCGAGAATCGGATCGTAAGAAATAGTTTTGCCGTAAAACGGAAGAACTGTACGTTAGGCGCCACGCTGCAAGAGCAATTAAATTACGCAGATTTGGATAAGTTGCTCGTGTGAATATTAATAAGCCAAAGACAATACGTAGGAAGCAATAAATTAGAATGCACGCGTCGAATGGGCGTTTTCAAGTAAACTTCAGACCCCGACTTAATTCTGTCCAAGAATAGAGGCAATTAATATTTCTACCAAATAGACTTTCGAATGAGATTTGTTAATGATCGACATTTTCATCGCGTCGATACTATCGATTCTGTAATTACTCGATTGCTTCTCATATAAAGCTACACGCGTATTTGTCGCGTTTCATGCATTTGGAGACCAAATTAATACTCCAATGCAATTGCACCAAAGTGTTTCGCGTGAAGTACGAAGAAACGAGAACTTATCGGATCATTTGGTACAAGCTCTTCTAGATATATCGACAGAACGCTTGTCCAATAACCTAGAGCATACATCGCGTAAAAAAAACATACGTAGACTCACCGCTCCGAAAATACACTTTTTTCCATTTATATGCGTGCTATTCGATCCGGCGCACACGTATCCATTGCTATTCGCGGTGACCCCGCTTCCAGACATTTCCTTCCCGCAAATACTCGGCCTTTCGTCTCTCGTCCTTCCCCGTTTACGGCCGCTCTCGTACGTACTTCTCGTTACGCAAGCGGAACCACAGGTAACGATTGACGAGTCGCAATTTCCACTCCCACGCCCCACCGTGTATGCGTGCGAGCGCCCGAGCGAGGGGTAACGCGTACGCGTGGATTGGATGGGACAGGACGAGAAGGGGGACCGATAAGATTAATAGGCAGTCTGTCCTGAGTCTTGAAAAGTCGTCGGAGAGCACGATATTCGCGTGATCTAGGTCGAGTCGAGGGTAATGATGGAGGTTAAGCGTCGCGCCAGCGGCGAGTCATGAATTTTTGGTGTGAAGAAGGAGGGGCGGCAGAGGGACGCGAGCACGAGATTATCGCGCGCGTCTGGTTCGTTGGGAAATGGGAAATCGGGGTAAAGAACGAAAGAAGGAAAGAAGGAAAGAGAGAAAAAACGGATCGTACAGTCGTATTTCTTTGCCGGTACTTTGGCCGAGTGGAGCCGACGTTATGTGCTCGTGTTTTCGTTTAGAGTAGACCGTTGGGAAAGACCGAGCAAGGCACAATGAAAAATTAGACTTATGGAGAACAGACGTTACTTTGTAACGGCTAATGCCTAATTTATGCGAAAGATGTCCCGTTAAATCCATACGCCTCCTGCTGACTAGACAATTGAACTAGTTCACGAGTCATTTATAATTAAATTAAATATAATTAAATATAATTAAATTAAATTAATCACCGCGGCTCCGCGCTCGAAACTCGCGCGATTTCCACTCAACGCCTCAGTGACGCGTTATCAAATTTTTTGAAACAGTAGCGACTTAGTGACGCGTCCAAGCGAAAGGGTAAATCTATGAAAAAACTGCATCCCATCGTGCATTACGTAATATTGGGGGAACAGTGTTAAAACGTGAATTCACCGAACGATGAGAATCGAAGAGTGGACGTTTCGATAAATCAAGCGCTAGGTGGTTATTAACACGCGCGTATCCTTGCAAACTCTTACACAACGTGCTTCAAGTTTTAGGTTTGCTTACGTAGGCGTACGCGCAAGGATAGGTTTATGGGCTTACTCGAAGCTGTAGGTACCCTTTTCTTATCATACGTTTTCAAAGGCAAGCAAAAAAGGCAACTCTAGAGAAAAGGTATGCACTTCTTATTTATTTAGCTTAGTACTACTTGTGTTTGCGAAGATTCGGTTAAAGACCAAGTCAGTCCTGGTTATTACACCGTTTATAAACGGTGTGATTCCTCGTAATTCGTCGTAATGGGAAAAGTTTTTCCTCGTAACTAAGTTAAACGTGCATACAAGGGAACAAAGTAGAACGGAAGTTATTTAATATTTTAAAATATTTCAAAATATTTCAGTAGCTCTGGTATGGTAATTTGACCATTTAAATATCCGAGTATCCGACTTTGTTTGCGCTTGCTAAATAATTTGAAATGCATCTCGAGTGGATTTTACGTGGTATCCCCTTCAATAAGTGATTCGATTTCTTCGGCTTCGAGCGAACGGCTCGCCTTCAACTTTTATACTCCCAAATTGAATATTTCTCATTCGCCGATCGCTATAAAAAGAGCAGCTCTTGCATAAAAATATCGAATAAAGGGCGGTAATTCCAATAATTTCCAAAAGAAAGTCGATTTCTAAAACTTACGCGCGTTGAATCGAATTGAATTACGCTTAGCACGAGGCCAGTTGTTTTACGTCGCCGTGAAAGAAAAATCGACTTAAATCTGGCTTCGAAGCCGTGCAAAGTACAGCTGTTCAGCGACCGAGAATTTCCTACGCGTTCATTCCTCTGGAACAGAGCGATGCGAATGCCGTGTTTCATCGAGTTTCATCGAGTTTCATCGAGTTTCATCGAGTTTCATCGAGTTTCATCGAGTTTCATCGAGTTCATCGAGTTTCATCGAGTTTCATCGAGTTTCATCGAGTTTCATCGAGTTTCATCGAGTTTCATCGAGTTCCAAAAGTACTCACGGACGCGTCACCGTACGCGTATGGAGTTCGCTGGGTTATTGGCATCTTCAAGGAATTCCCGTTATCTTCAGCTTCGTTCTTCGATGCGAAGAATCTATCTATAAAAATGAGCCGCGATGCAGATACATTTGGCGAATTTGAACTCGGCTGAGTTTTTATCGATGCGGTTGCTTCGAAAGCTAAATACCGTAAAATCGTTTGCGAGCGTGCAAGCGAAAACGACTGTCGAACGAGGCATTATCGGTGCTTACCAAACGCTTCGAGTCTCAGACGTTGTATCGCTCGCTTTCGCTTTCGATTGCGCTTCCGCTTCCGCCTCCGCTTTCGGAACGGAAGTCGCGCGAAAACGTGAAAACCGCTCCTTCCAAGTTCCGAGTCCCGAGGATGCGAGCGACACTCGAGAACACGAGTCCTTCGACATAAAACGCGCGCGGCACGTTCTTCCTCGAGAGGGTGTACCATTCGACGAGGAGATCGCTTCGTCCATCCAGACCAACGACTGTCAAGTATTTTATTTCCTCGCTCGAAGAGCTTACTCAAGGGGTCATCGATATTCATTAACTCGCATGAATTGCTACTTGAATATCCTTCTAGTTTGAATTGTCGAGAGATTCGTTTCTTATTCGCAGGTAGAAACTGCTATGACGTTCTAGAAGTTATTTCGCTGCTCGAACTCGTATACATTTACTTAATATACGTTTTCTTGGCGGAGCCGATTGGTTTGAACGACATTTCTTTAAAAGGCGTAATGGAATATTTATTAATTAGCAACCTCGCCCGGATAGATGGGATAAGGTAGCAAGTTCAGGTACAAAAGTAAGTCGAACGTAAAGTAATCGGAGAGAGTAGTCGCGTTATCGATGTCGTAATTCTGAATTTTAAGCAAGAGCCTCGACAGGCTAGCAGAAGTCATTTAGACGTCACGCGAGAACGAAAATAAAACGCAGGGAGAAACGCAGGGAGAAACGCAGGGAGAAATGTAGGGAAAAATGTGGTATACCGGCAGGATAAAAGCGGCTCGTTCCATGCGAAGCATTGCGCGAAATCCTACAAATAGCTCAACCGACGAATAAAATATTTCAACCACGTATGCGCTGCGCCGGCTATAGTTTTTTATTCCAAAGTCCCATTCGCCGATCGCGCGAACCAGCATAGAAGAAACGGAAAGCAACGCTGGTAAAACCCCTTGAAACGTAATGTAGGTTTTATCGCTTGCGGGCAATGCGCGTACATGTGTCGCGCCCTCTCTCTCGCATGCAAAGAAACGTTTAATCTTCGCGAGAAAAAGAAAAAGCAATCCGTCGTGCTTTGACTACCGATCTCCTCCTTTATTTTTTGCCCCCTCTTACAATCTCGCTGTTTCTCGCTCCTCTGCGTCACTCATCTCATCCTTGAGCCAAAAAATAAGCCAGAACACTGCCGAAAAAGGCTTTTTGTTGCCACACGCGCCTTGCCTCAAGAGGGAGTAGACGGGAATGCGAAAAACAATTTGCTTTCCTACTAATCTAATCCGTTTTAAATCATATCTCTTTTCATTTTTCAGTCCTTTTTCGCGTCGATCTTTGAAAATTCCATTTTAATGATTAACGTACAAAAATTAATGTATATAAAAAATTCAACACAACGTGTTTACATGCGTTATCGTATTCGTTATCGTATTCGTTAAATTAATGTATATAAAAAATTCAACACAACGTTTACATTCGTTATCTAATTGGATAATTAGATAATCCCATTATACATTCGTGTCGACGAAATCAGCCACGAGTGCAGATTTCCTTCTTTTCAACGATTCCACTGACGATGATCAAAAGAAATCATCCATTTTACATTAGTACAGTAACGTTGGTTAATGGTATTTGCCACTTTAAAAATCAGACGTCGCACGAGTAGCTTGTGAAGAATGAGACTTCTATCTTGATAAAATTGATTTAAATGCCTTCTCATTTCATGCACAACCGCTTTCTCCGCAATTGATTATTCAGATGAGAATAATTTTTTCTTTCTTTTGATTAAAAAATCCCTATTCATACAGAATATGTTTTAATGTTTACAGAGTTTCTGCAATTATAATGGTATTCGATCCATTATATTATTTGTTTATACGACAAGTCAGTACAGGGTTACGCGTTACACGCTGAACACGTTTTCATCAAAAAGCCGTTTTCTCCCTTGAAAGTTATGACATCCTTACATCGTCGCAAAACATCATCGTTACGCAGGCATAAAAATTTAAAATAATGCACAGCGCTTTGTCGTCTTAATTGTCAACGTTTCGGAGTAGAAGTTTAACGAGTCCAAGGCGCGAGATCGAGTGGCTTGTAAAGGAAAATTTTACCGACGGTACAAATGAGAAAAACTTGCCATCGACGTGGACGATGATTTCATCGAACAGTCAAATTCGGTTCGAGATGAGCAAATCCATCGTGCTCTTCTCGAACTTGACAAACAGGTTTATTTCAAAACAAGGCAGAAAGTTAATGCGCGGACGTTCTACGATAGCCTTATTATAATATTTTCAAGATTATTTCATTTGCTGAGTTTAAAAGTTTTAAAATTTCAACTTTGCTGAAACGATAATGCACCCAGCCTTAACCCAAGTTTCAAAAAGCACCAGTGCTGCCCACGATACAGTATGACATTCCGTAGAGATCGATGACGAAAGGGGGGCACGTGTCAGAAATCGAAGGACTCATCGTGCGCTAGAAGCGTCCTCGCAAGTCCTCGCGAGTCCTCGCAAGCGCGAATAGCACGCGATATTCGCTCGGTCCTCGTCATGCATACGCGAGGATACGGTTGTTCATCGGGCCAGGGATGCGTGAACGTCTTGCGCGAGGAAAACGTTCGCGAATGACGGCAAAGGTCCGCCCCTCGGTGGCGTTAAAGGCAAAAGAGGCAGGAGGTGGAGGAGGAGGAGGAGGAGGAGGAGGAAACCGGCGAACGAGGCTCGCCTTGGCAATTAATCCGCGCGGTTCTTACGGCCACACGACAGATGTTCGCGGCTCTGCGGGCACGCGATAATTCAACGGGTGACTCTTCCGCGAGCGGACGATAAAAGTTCCGTATACGCGCGCAACTGCCTTTGTGTGCGTTTCGGCGCTGCCGCTCTTTTTATCGGCCCAGAGGACCATTGACCTCGAGCTGTTGGATTAATTGAGCCACTAGCATTGCTTGCACCATTGCCACGCTGGATTCGCGTTCGTTAGCGCCTCTTTTAGCCGATATTCGCGCGCGTACTTCTGTATATTCGTGATCAAGAAATAAATCTGCTTTTTTGCACGCGATGAGTACCGCGAGGTTGCATTATCGCCTAGGTTCTTAAGTTATAACGAACGAGGCAATGTGCGCGCGTTCTTTTTTCTTTTTCTTTTTCTTTCTTTCTTTTTCTTTCTTTTTTTTTTTTCTTTTTTTTTTTTTTTTTTTTTTTTTCGATGGTTAAATGCGCTTGAGCTCGGTTGCTGGAGCCCAACGGGAAACCGTTTTCTCGCCTCAAAATTACTTTACAAGATCGCGCGCGCGCGCGCTTCTTAATACTTTAGCCGTGAATTTTTGTACACTCGGTAGGTTGTAATCGTCAACAGCTGCAATGCCTTGTTACGCTCGTCGTGTATTTCAAATATCCGAGGAATACTCGTGGCTTAAAGTTTTAAGGGTGGAGTGGGGATACGTTGCAGCGAACGAAACAAAAATAGTAAACGACACGTCGGATGCAGATATAGCAGCACAGCAGCGTTGAAGGACCTTCGTCCTACGAACAACAAGGAAGTACACAAGGAGGGCTATCTCCGAGCGACGCGTGGTACTGTCAACTAGCTCTTGAAAATTTCTCCGATCTGTCCGTGTAAAATACGTGCCTCGCAGTTTCATTTTCTTAAGTGGATCAACTCGAGGAAAGCGTTATTGTAAACTACCCATCATGGTACGGACTTTGTTATCGTTAAACGAACTGTGGAAAAAAAAAAAAAAAAAAAATTCGTTTTACGTAAAGCAGCTGCTGACTTTTCGTCCTTCGGGATATCGCAAATGAGACGTTTACAAATAAGGATGAACAAAATTTTAAGATATGAAATCTGAAAAATATCTTTAGTTTCGCTCGAGTAGTCAAAGGCACACTATTTTAATATCAGTTCCATGATTAACTTTATGGAGGTCATTCAATTTATGCATTGCCTGGTACGTTAAATTCTACAAGTTACAGATTTCACTTGTTTTGATATCAACACCTTTTCCATATAAGCAGCATTTCACCCGGATGTTTTATTTACGCAGCTGCGTAAAAATGTTTCTATTTAATTGACGCTTGTAATGTTTATACGTAACTCTAATGCATGTGTAAATTGTACACGTAACCGAGAAAACATTTTTGATATAATTCTTCGTTGAATTGCACCGAGAGTTGCGAAAAATTTGCAATACCCCGTTAATAAGTGAAATTTTCACTCATTAATACGGAAATATTTTAATAATTTTAATAACGAATACAATACCTTTAAGATCGCCTAGTTTATTCAGTACGAGATGACAATTTTTTATTACAAATAGTGAGAATCGATTAATTATCGTTATCAAATTTATACTTGAACAATTGTTTGATTTTCAAAAGCATAAGCACGTATTCCAGAAACGCTTCTTAGGCTTTGTAATTTATTCAACTTGCTTGGAAATTATTCCGTATAATTTGAATGACCATCTTCGTGGTTAACGCGTGTACTCGAAGACTATGTCCCAATTAACGTAAAATAACCGAATTGTTATTACAAACTAATTTTTGCAAGACAGAATTCATCGCTTTGAGATACAGGAAGACGTCAGTCACTATAATAAATATTTTAACGCCGAGCATAAGATATCTCATGTTGCAATGTTATTACACTGTAGCATAGATTTGTTTATTAATTTGTTTATAACAATGGCGTCGATTTGAAGCTCGATGGACGGACGTGCCTTAATAACCAAGTCCAACGCTCAAGTCCCACGAAGAAATACAATTGTTAGAATAGCGATGCAGCCCACGTTATCCAAAAGTTAAACCAAAGTCACCTCTATTGCCCTCGGTTTCGCACAGTTATCGCGATTTCGGATTTCTTACGAATCTGTCAAGGACGCGAGCAACGGCGAAAGAAATCCGCGATCTTTCGCGCAGACGCGCAATAAAAATCCAACAAAAATCCACAACAAAAAAGTGACAGATTCCCGACTAATGACCGCTTCTTTTGAAATCGGCCTCTAGGCAAGCGGAAGAGCGCAGTAGAGCTGCTGCAGGAGTCGAAGGCGTTCTACGTGAAGAGCGAGACGGTGCTGGACCGTAAGCAGGAGCTAAAGAACAGCGGACACCTGCAGGTGTCGCAGGTGACGGCGCCGGGCGCGCCTCCCCGACTCCTCAGGAAGTGCGGCGCGCCCCAGACCTGCGCCGTGCAGCAGATGCAGCCAAACCAGTCGTCCTGCTGCTGGGCGACGTGCCACGAGAGCGACAGGCGTAAGTTCACCCGACCGGGGATCCTGTGCAGGCGAACATCACCGGCTGCTCGTTTATCGGGCAATTAGTAGAGCGAACGCTCGAGGTTGACGGTGGGGGCTTGTCAATTCTTAATTATGCGCGTGTAAGTGTGCGCTCGCAAACTTTACGTCCGCGAAAATTTACGTCCCAAGCTTTTCTCCTCCTTCTCCGAGTCACTTGTAACACTTTGAATACGTGCATTTATTACGGGCGAGCGAAATTTCGCGGTCTCGATACGTTCTTTACTCTTTATTTTCACTCGATACAACGGGTTAATGCACACCTTGGCGATATTGGTGTACTGGTATACAATATCGGCATTTGCTACTTTCTCCTTTATTCCTTCGAGACGAAAGCGAGCTAGACTGCCCAATTGTGAGAAGAAAAAACCAAAGCAATCCTTCGATAAGCCAGAAATCATTACCAAGCTCTGCTAAGGAATTCGTTTAATAATGTACGGCATCGAACTATACCCATCAAATTAATAACCTCGTACAGTTGCCTGGTAACTAACCGATATCCAGTGGCGTTGCGCGATCGATCAAATTCAATTCACATCCTGAGAAATAATTTATAATTTTTCATTCGTTGAAAGGCAGCTTCGCCTTAAAGCGGTACTGTCATCCTTTGCCGCTTTACAAACGTACGTTAACCTACACACGCTCCCGATGAAAAATGCACCAAGTATGTCACAGGTAAAAATCCTTCTCTTTAAATGTTCGTTTTTCCTTTTAGTTACTTTCCGAGACTTTGGCTTCAAAGTGCACTGAAAAATACAACAAAATTCGATATACCGAATGTTACATTTAGAGATTAGAAGAAGAAAAAACCTTTTTCTTTATACCAAGCTTAAAGTAAAATAATAATAACATAATCCGGCTTGATTCAAGTCTACTTCAATAATAGTCTCCCTCGCTTGTTTCTTTTATTTTGCTACTCGTCGTCTAAAAATTACACGTTTCTAGCTTCTTCTTCTTCTTATCTTTGTAATTGTTTTACGTTGCTGCATTTTTCAAAAGGAACGGAAGAAATCGGAATGCGTTGTGTTTTGATTGTACTCGCTGGGTACTATCGCGTAGAGAGAAATTGCGATAACATTCGCTTAAATTGTAATAGGATTAATTCCAGTCCCGTTACTTATCCCGTGAGAAAATGAGCTTATGCAATTCGTCATTAACCACGAAATATCGCGTTCCAATCGTAGAAATTCTTAACCAATTGAACAAGCGGAATTCTAACGACGAGTTCCTGACAAACGTACCAAGGCATCATAACTTTTCTCGATATAAATAACTTTTCTGCTCGATTTGCGAAATAAAAATTATCCTCCTTAGAACGGAAATTTAGATAAAGTTTTCCTAAAACCTTAAACATTTGCCAATTTCATGAAGTAACGAATGAACGTCTTTTCGCTCGGTCCCCATCGACTTTCGCGTTCCTTTGATTCGAACACCTTGGATTCCCGTAAGGGAGAAGCCAATCTCCTTACAACTATGCTTCGTGTAATAAAGATCGAATAGCTTGTGAAAAATCCGTATCGTTTTCCGTTGCGACTGGCGCCAATCCATCAACCAAGGTGTCATTAATTTCTAAAACGGTAAACCAACCGAGGGGACTTTCAACCGTTAGAAGTAAAGTTGGCGGGGTAACTAACACCGGTTACCCCAAATCTCCCCGATGCGAGACGAAGCCGTTAACTTACGCCTCTCCCTCCCGCAACGAGCGCGAAGTAAATTATCCGCCTGGGGGTGCGGACGTTCGTGGTTTGGCCAAGGGCGAGCAGCCGGCGACAAGCCAAAGGCGCCTCTAATAAACGTAAACGAAACTGAGAATAAACGTGAAAACGACCGAAAGAGGAGGGAATTTTGAGCCCCCAACGCACACTGCCACCAGCGCTACCCCCCAAGAGTCCGCGCCTGGTGCCGCTGCCCCAACGGCGCTCGGTCTCGGGACCGACGAGCATCGGTGGCCCCGGCGCCGAGCAGCTGCAGGCGAAGCTGCGCCGGCTTCTCAACACCGACAGCAAGGAGAACGTCTTCTTCCCGGAGACCGGACTGCCCGCGCCCGCGGAGTACGCCTCGCCCCAGGCGATCACCAATGGCGCCAGTCAGAGCCAGCAATCCTGGGAGGACAAGGTCAGGTACTCGTCGGGTGGCAGCCTCTCGCCCGGTTGCAGGGATGACGAGCGCACGGTGAGACATTCGCGATTTACCTACGTTTACGTGGTAAGACGTTGCAGGTTGCTCGTGAGCGTTGCGACCTCGCTCGGCATCCTCGAGCGATGACCGGAACCGAGCTTTCTTTAGCTGCTCTTTAGCTGCTCTTTAGCTGCTCTTTAGCTGCTTTCTTTTGATGACGTGCACTTTTGCTGGGAGGCTTTGCTTTCCGAACGCGTAGGATGAGGATCGGATCGAGTCGCGAATGCCACGGCTCTCATGCCCGTGTAATTCATAGATTTTACAGGCACACGTACGCTAAACTTGCGTATCTTTATGCAAGTAAACGCGTGTGCGCAGAATCGAAATAATATCATAAATTTACGAATTATCCGAAATTATCGGAGCATGTGCGTTTACGTCGAGGAGAAGCTAAAAATATCAGCTTTGCAAGTAACGAGGCGACTTTTGATATCATCTACTTAGCTTTCTTAGTAAATGAATAAAAATTTATTTAATTTATTTAAAATCACCATTTATGCGAGGAACCCGATGTTGTATACCGAGGCAGTGTCAAGAGGTCAACTTTCAATACTACATTACGTAATCTCGAGGAAGCGCAAAGGAGCAATTTGAAGTTCACTTTGGAAAAATAAATTAAATTCAACTGCCGTAGGCCTGAATTTCAAAAATTAATCCTATAGAAAATTCAACCATCGATAAATCCTGAAATCATTCAGGTACGATTATCAAGAGAATAATCCTGCGTTTATCGTACATTCAACGTATATAACTTGATTTAAAATCCTTTGAAATATTAACAGAGTATAATATAGACCACCAAATGCTTTAATTTGCACGGATGACATAAAAATAATTGCGATAACAGTGTAAAAACAAAAACAAACAAAAAAAAAAAAACAGTCAGAGAATACAGGACAGTGATCGGGGATACCAGAGTAAGATTAATAGGAAGCATAGAAAAGAAAACTGATTCGTCAAAAATTCATGGCAACGCGTCGTTATAATTTTAGAACGCGAACGTTACGAGCTGCTTGGAATGCAAGTACTGCAATAGCGACAACGACGTCTTCATCGTTATCGCTGTTAAATAAATTAAATAAATAAAAAATCCGCGGTTTAGCAAATTACTTTTGAAAATCAATCGCGATAACTCGTATTGAAGTATCGCGGGTCGTCAAGCAATGACCTTAACACTCAGAAATAGTTTACAGAAAAAATGTTTTCTTATCGATTGTTTATAAGTTCGATAACTTTCTTCTTCCTTCCTTCCGTTCCAACTGCGTAAGGAGCACGTTTTTCCTTCTGCGACCTAAAGAGTCTCTCTCGGTTTATGAAAAATCCACTTACGACCTTCTCGAATATTCGCTTTTCATCGCGCTGCAGAAGCCAGATGCATCCCTCGCACTCGGATTTACACAAAAGCTACAAATTGCAGCAGCGTGAGAGAGAGAGAGAGAGAGAGAGAGTGAGAGAGAGAGGCGGGGGGGGGGGTAACAAAACAAGTCCCTCGTTCCTTAGAGCCGTGAATAAGCGCATAAATATCGAATATCGAAGACTCGCTCGTTTATCGTCCGCGTGGAGAGTCGCACGACCTTCCCCTCGTTACTTAGACATTTTCCAGAGATAAAATCTCCGGAATTAACTTGGAAGCTCGGCCGCGTCACCGCTGCATCCGATACATTCTCTCATCGAAACCATCGCCACGAGCTTCCGATCGTGGAGCTTCTGAAAGCTCGTGGATTTCCCTCTCGTGGTATCGGCTGTCGATGCCGAATGACCTCGACCGATATCCACTGCGACATTGAACGCAATCTCGTGAAGGAGAAAGCGCACGCTACCGATGAAGCTTTCTTTATTTCTTCTTTATTTCCTTTTCTGTTGTTGTCGTCGTCGTTGTCGTCGTCGTCGTCGTCGTCGTCGTCGTCGTCGTCGTTGTTGTCGTTGTCGTTGTCGTTGTTTTTTTTTTACTTCTCAGGTTCGTTCATTTTCATCGATTTAGCCGCGACGTCGAACTCGGGTTCGCGCATCGGGGGCGGTTCGAAGGAGCGAATTAAATTAAAAGAAGCAACGACGGTGTATGATTATTCTGCAGTCGTAGTGAGAGTTCGGAATGACTTTTATTGTACGTTATACGAAGGCTCGCGTTCACACTGCTAAAGGGGATCTATTGGATTCGAGATTTCGTTAAAATATAGAAATGTGCAGACGTAGGAAAGGAGGTTTAAAATGAAAATCAGAAGCTGTTTAAATAAAGAGAATTGCAAGGACGGCGACTTTTTATCCCTGTAATTTCCAAGTCTTAGAGATTCTTTCAAATAGGGCCGGCGGGGAGAACCGAAAGATAAAAAGCGTTCACTTATCACTTTTATAATGATTACGGGAATTATCGATAACACGGGTATAATTAATTATTAGGCCTATTTAATTACGTTACTATTTTACTTACGATGATTATACGGGAGAAATTGTAAATCTTAACTTTTTGTGCGTTCCGGCTTTACCGATTGAACTTTGCCCATTTCACTGAAAGTATTACGAATATATGTTACGTATTTCTACCTCTCGTGTCAACAATTATCCCGAGACATTTTTTTTTGCACAAAGATTAATTAAAATCTGCATCATTGGAACGCAGTTATACCGAAGCTATACCGAAGCTATACCGAAGCTATACCGAAGAAACTGTTTTGCCGTTAAAGTTGAGTCTTGTTCGTGTACTTTTTTATGTAAATGCATGTAGATACAGCTAACTAGTAATAAGCCATTCACGCTTTTGCGATTTCTGAAAAAGAATAAACTATTCGTTGCTTCGCGGCAAAGTTGAGCGCTGAAAATGAAGAAGGTAATGGACAAAAGGAAACCTCTTGCTTATCCACAAGAAAGGAGAAAAGGCAAACGAGGCGCGTTTCGAAACGGGCATCACCTCCTCGCGGATCCTTCAGGATCGTTAAAAAGTGAGAGTGCCTGCGGCAACAGTTTTCCACCAACGGCCCTCGACTTTTTTACATCGAGGCGCTAGTATAAGTCGCGCGAGAGCGTGAAATCGCGGAAAGCGATCGGGTTCGCGAGGACGCATTTTTAGCGATGCGGACGGTCTTCCTCTGGCGATTTCGCCTTACGAGCACCGCGCCCCCCACCCTCTCTCTCTCTCTCTCTCTCTCTCTCTCTCTCTCTCTCGCTCCCCGCCGACAGTAGTCGGGAGATGTTAACGATAAGGTCGTTCGAGCAGCAGTGGGCGACGACGCCCGGCGCCGAGACGCGCTTCAAGTTCGGCCGCAGCAATTCGCACTCGCACGGGGTGAGATCCGGACACCCGGACAGCGGACGCTCCGGTCACGGGGGCTCGACTTCCTCGGCGATCGAGGCCGTGACCGCGGTGCCCTGTCACAAGTCCCTCCCGGATCTGCACACGAGCACACGCAGACGAGCCTCGCTGTCGCCGCGCGCCTCCAACAAGCCCAGGAAGCCACAGCCGAGCACCGCCGGCTGCCCGGACTGCGAGACCGGCTCCGACTACTCCGACCGCAGCTTCAACAGGGACTCGGTCTGCCACCGCAGGTACGTACATCGAGGAGAGAACTATTACTATCTGCAAGACTCCGTATGGCGAATGAACCTTTCCTCGATGATCGGCACGCGAAAGTTTGCTCATTATCCGCGGCTTGGAGACGTTTTCGAGTACGCGGGAAGATCTGCGACCGGGTTCAAGCGCGTGTCTCTCCTTCGAGAGTAGAGAAACTCTTTTTCATTCTTACCTAGCGAATGGGTGGGTGATCCTTCGGAGGCGCGTAGCTCTTGCAAACGGGGGGGGGGGGAGGGGGAAAGTACGTAGCCTCTCTGGTAGACATAATGCAATTGCCAACCGCGAACACTTCATAGGGAATAAATGTTTGTGGAACAGTAACGCGATGTACGGTTACGCGTTTAGATGCAAACGAATTTAATAGCATTCGCGCGATAATCACGTTTGAAAGTACAAAAGTGTCGAGGTCGAGGCACGTGTCGTAAGCATAAAATATTCCCAAATGTCAAAGAAGTAAATTGTACTAAAATTGTAATCGCATTTTCTTTTGCCGATTAAAATGTCCTTCGCCGCCTCGATTTTGTAGCTTCGATTTTCTTTCCTCCGACACGTTACAACGAATTAATCGTTATATCGTTATCGAACGTTTCGGGATGTTCGTGGCTTGCCCGTTAAAAGGGCCTCCACAGTTTTCTTTATGCCTGCCTCTCTCTCTCTCTCTCTCTCTCTCCCCCCCCCCTCCCCCGCCCCTTATACCGCCCTTCAATTTTTCTTTCCAATACCACTGGGTACTCAACCCTTTACGTAAGCCTCGATCGCTTCGCGTATCGCGCTCGGTGCGACTGTGCAAAGAGAGCATTTCGCGATAAGAACGAGTCCCTAAAAAAGGGAAGGAGCTCGAAGCGCTCCGACGAAATGCTCTCCTGGCCCAAGTCGATCGAGCGCGCGGACGTTATCCAGGGCAGCATCCGCATGAAAGAGGTTAGCAAAAACCGTTGCAGCTCGCGGCACATAAGGCGCTCGATGGGCTCCGGTGGCGGCGACGCGAGCAGCGTCCTGTCCTCGGGAGGCAGGACGCACAAGTCCTCGGGCTCGAGCAAGCTCAGCCACGGGGCCACGGCCAGGGATTCGGGTGGATCCTCGGGACATTGCACGCACAGGAGCGAACCTCCGCCGAGGATACAGGTGAGTGCTGTCGAATCGTATTTCGTACCAAGTGTAAGTCCGAGTGTGTTTTTGTGTTTTTCACTTGACGTCGTTGCATTTCGTTACTGGTGAGAACGCTGATAAAGCTTATCCGTCGGATTTATCGCCTATTGAGCGGGAAGGAATAATTAGTAGGTTAGGAGTACGGCTTGTGGTTGCCAGAGCTTCTCCTGTTTCTCCAGGTTGTTTTGCAGTAAATGTAAAGGAAAGAAGGTTTCGAGTCTTGGATATTTGTTGCTATAGTAATACGCCAGTTGTACTAAATTGGTTTTCAGCCGTTCGCTTAATACTTTTGTCGCAAGTTTTCGGTATGAAAATCATGCATTTGACAAGAGAGATCATCGAAAGAAAATGCGTACAATAAACGTCGAACGTCGTTGCAATGCAATGTTAAAAAAAGAAAAAGAGATATTTGAAACAACGCGAGAGTTTACAAATATAATAGAACTCGGTGGACAACGGTGGACAACTGTGGACAACGGTGGCATATGGTAAAGCACGGTCAGCCTAAATGTAACAGCTTATTTGTAATTGTAACTGTTCTCAATATTTACGAATCATTAAAATTTCGATCAAAGCGACAATTGAAGTACTTATCGGTGATTGTTTAAAAATTCGGCATTACTCGTGCACGTTAATGGATATGAGAAATTCCATGCGAAGTTAAGTTAATGTTATTTTTCAAAAATACCAATGCTCGCACACTTCCGGAGAAAAACGGATTAATTCGGAGATTCGAACAGTTTGAAATAACAGCAATTAAAGTACACGCGAAAAATAGTCTTTAGATGACCTTAGTGCGATTAAACTGACGGTGGTACTAGCCAGCTTTTGTACTGCAATTTCTGCGTCGTCGTTATTATTATGCTCACAGCCACAATCGGTGACTCTGTAATTTCGAATTTAATTCTGGCGCGAGTCAACATCGAGTCATAATCTTAGGATCTCTCGAGCCGACATTTTTTGCGCAATAACGATCAAATTTCAAGCAACAATAAGCGGCAATAAAGGATTGAGATGACGTTTGTTCGTATTCCGATTCGGATCACTTTGATGTATTATATTATTACGTACTTGCGAAAAATTTACTCTTGCAGTTATCCTTGCGAGTTTTCAATCAACTGTTACGTGGAATTAAAATCATAAAACGGCATGTTTTCAGAATGTCGTACATTTTTCTCGTGAAAAGTTAATTCTATTAAATAGTAGTAGTAGTAGTAGTAGTAGTAGTAGTAGTAGTAGTAGTAATGATGACGATGATGATGATGATGATGATGATGATGATGATGATGACGACGATGACGATGACGATGACGACGATGATGATGATGACGATGATGGTGGAATCCGTAAAATAGTCGTTGGGATTTTCGGTAGATTTGAAGATATTTAGATCGCGATGTCCTACCATTCACTGGTAGGACATCGATTTCGTTAAATTTCAACGACGTTTATTGTTTATTTCTAGTATATTTGTAAGTGTAATGACGATGCTGAGCGTGATCGTATGATACAGAAAGAGCATCATCGAAGAACCGATGCTCTTTACTTAACTTGACACGAAACACGATCGAGTACATTTCTATGACATTTTATGACTGGATCTATGCACATGGGAACTAAAACTGGGAACCTAAAATAATTTTTAGCACGGTAAATGCATTTACCGTGCAAATAACTTCTGTATAAATACTTCGCGAGGTAAAAAATAGCAATAAAGAAAGATAAAACAATATTTCAATTATTTATCAAGCGTAAATCCAAACGAAAGTAAACGAGTAGGCGTGCTATCGGTAATGTTTAATTAAATGGTTAGGCGTAATACGCGAAGGTAAAGTAAACGGAAATAAAATGTGGCTCGCATAACGCCATTGCGATAGAATAATCACCCTTTGGCACATTCAAACTTTGAATACGCATTGAGATGTCAAACGACCTTCTCTTAGATACTAAATTAATTAATTAATAACGATAACGAGTTACCGAAAGCTGTTTATTTGTTTGTACGTAACGCCACTGTCGTATGTATATATACGTAGCACTATAATCATTAGTATTCTGCAGTACTACTGATACAATACTATGACGTCAAATTATTTTAATCGTAATAAAATGTCGTAGCCTACAAAATATTGATTCAGTATCGACAACTGATTTTATGAAATCATTTCCAATATCTTTTACCTGGCAGGAATTATTATTCAACTTCTCACTTGTACACGTAGATCCGTGATTCTAGTTTTTCACCGAAAATTCCAAATGCAACGTTACTCTTTTCCTGTTCGCAATAAAATGTATACGAATACATTTACATTATTGTACACGCGAGCTCAAGCATCAATTCATTTGAATTTTTCCTTTGAAGCAACGCCGTATTAATCTGTCAAAAGGTCACGATAATACATCTCACGAAAGACAGTAACGAGTGCTTCATTCGCAAGATGTTATATCGGTGCGCGTTTTAGAGGAAAATTCGCTATATACGAGTTCGACAATTTATCTCTAAATCACATTCAATTAGATTTAAAACGTACATTGTCTCGCAATCCTCGACTGTTTAGATTATATTAGAAGCCCGAGAAGTGAAAATGTTTGCGCTTTAATAACCGCTGGGGAAAATTTTTGTTTGCTCAGCCGATATATCATTATGCGCGAACTAATTGTCATTAATACGTTTGTTGCGCGTCATTAAGGTTGATGCAACATTAAAGCAACTGGGTCACGTTCAAATGGCCTAACCGATAACGGCCGCAGCAGTTAGCAGCGGTCGAAAATTAAACAAACATTTTCACTCGATGCATTCATTAGCCATTATCCGACAATAGAGCTACCGCCCTAGCAATTTCAAAAAATGCCTGCTTAATTGCGCCTCATTAGGATTGCTGGAGTCACGTACGAAGAGACAGTGGAGCCTCGACTCAGCACTCGACCGAGAGGGACAGATCAAGGAAAAGCAGTAGCTACAACAACGGAACGCCACCTGCCATTGTCAGGCATTATAGTCCCGATACCGATAGCAGCAACAGCCAAACCGATTACAGTCCTACGTGCAATTCCAGGTAATCGTCCTCAACTGCATTTTAATTCTGCGTGCAGCGTTGTTTGCGGGCGTTTGCACAGACCTGCTCTGCTTGCGATATGACATGGTCCTTGGTCCATGCGCGTACTTTATCCCACCCCGCGCTCCCCATTATGCGTACTCTGCGTATTCTGCAGAATTAAGAACAAAAGACTTTACCCAATAAATTGTTTCTCCCGAAATTGCACATTATACTTAAAGGCAAAATTAATGCGCATATTCATAATAATTCATAACACGAGCACAATTGAGAAATAGAATTCGGTAATTGCATTTAAATAAACGCCGGCTTCAACTACTAGCGAGAGCCACATTTATATTAATTAAGCATTTGTTTTCGAATTCGGGTCGAACGGCTGCCTAAAAAAATTATTTAAAGAAACACCCGAGACTGTTACCAAGTCTTATTAAATGTAGCCGTGTTTGCGGTATTCAAGGCAGAGACAATTATTCCTCATTCCTAGTCGATAAAACGTCGATCGAGCACCCATTCGAGCACCCATTCGAGCACCCATTCGAGCACCCATTCGAGCGCCCATTCGAGCACCCATTCGAGCACCCATTCGTTAACGTTAAAGTCGGACATTTTAGTGTATTGCGAGAGCTCGCGCTACTTCCCTCTCCGATGAAAAATAATAACGATAAAAAGGTATAACGTGGATCGATCGACGTCGAGTTCCTCGACTAAACGAACTAAAAGAATAAACGTGCTTGTCCAGCAGATTCTCGGACGGGTGGAAGGAGGGTCGGGGCAGACCCATTCTGCGCTCCAAGTCGGACATCAGCGAACGCTACTGGCGTCAGGAAGGCGGCACCCGGGCCCCGAAGCTTCCGGCCCGACCTCCCCGCTCGATCACCCAGCTCGAGTCGTTCTTCGACAGGCTGGGCCTCGACCCGGACAACTACCGGCACATCACCGAGGCCTCCTCGAAGGCGAGCTCGCCCGTCTTCTTCGACAGCGTGAGCTCCGTGGATTCGGCCCTCGGGCTCTACCAGGGATGGCCGGCCAACGCCCAGGGGCCCTGGCCCAACAACTGCAGTACCGGCACCGCCAACAACGACGACTGCCTCGGCGCCGGCCAGAGGAGCGGCGACCCGCCGAGCATCGTCGAGAGGAACGCCCGCATCATCAAGTGGCTCTGCCAGTGCAGGAAGGTGCAGTTCGGCTACAGTTGAGCGGCCGACCTCGTGCTCCGGCTCCCCGCCGAACTCCGGGACAGTGGACTCTCCGTCGACGGTCGCGGCTGAACGAGCGCCGTTATCCCCTTCCTTGCTTCTACCTTGCCTTCCTTCCCTCCCGTCCCTTCCTTTGCTTCCTCGCGTGGGCACACACCTACGTGTGTATACGTGCAGCCCAGGCGCGCGGTTCGCGTACTCGCGCCGTCAAGTGTGAATACTTGAGGGTGAAGTACTTGTGCTTCAATAAGGCGATTTGCAACCTAAGACTGTGTGCGGGCGATCGCCTCGAGAGTCTTTAAATGTGGCTGGTGCTAATGGCGAAAGTGACTTTTGACTTTATTACGCACGACTTTGGTAAAGTAAAGAGCGGCTTTAGTGCCGAGACGTAGCTGGCAAGCTTATAAGTACACACGCGATGTCTACGTCTATTTACTTTTCGTAAATAAACAGGGAGTAGTTGGTAGGGTGTACACGAGCACTTTACCATTCTTTTTATTCAAAACTTGTTCGAAAACATTGAAGCTCACTTGTTTAGTTATAAAGCAACTATTCGAGAAGTTACTTTCTCGCTGTGAAATTAATCGAATGAAGAAATATACTTGTGACTTTGTGGCGTAATTCGTGGCAGTTTGGAAAATACTTGAACATTGGTAAACTGTTTCAAAAAGAATAAAGCTACTTTTGCGGAATGATCGACTAGGTAAATAGTAATTCCATCTAACGTAAGATAAACGTTAAAAAACAGGAAACTTTCTGCATTACAAATGTGCACGTATATCATAAGGTAAAATTATTTTTTTCAAAGAGCAAAGAAACTTTTACGCGTTTTTAGCCAATGAAACTTTTTTGAATCTCTTGTAAAGCAGCCTACGATGTAGATTTACACTTTTTCTTTGATATAACGTTTTCTGAAGCTTATGTTCAATTTTACAAACAAAAGAATTAAGAGAAATTGCGGACTCGTTAATTACGCTGGAATTCGATGTGAAAAAAAAAGCAATACTTTCCATCCATTCTATTTTACGAGAAAACCGGATAAATGTGAATGTACAAAAAACCAAGTTAAACGTGAAAATTAATTCAAAAGAAACCGGATTTAAATCAGAATCCCAAAAGCATTTGATATCCGTTGTATCAGGAATTTTTGTTACGTTAAAAAAGCAACGAAATGTGGTCCGCTGCATGTGTGATTCTTTGAACGAGCAAAAAATTGAATCCACTTTTATTTTTTACTTTAGCTTGACGGATTTTTAAATTATCAAAAGTGCAGTATTTAAACATTTTTGGGGTGCTATTTTTTACTTGAATACTTGTCGTTGTTTACGAGTTCACTTTTATGAAACACGTTGTTAAAGAAAATGTTCTTTTTATTTGTTATGTATAGATTTTAAGTTAATAATCGCAACGAAATTAGCTGATAAAAAAGGGTAATTAATAAAATGTACGTATTATATTAAGTACCTAAAAGGGAGATAAAAAACTAAGTTATTTAAAAAAAAAAAAAAAAAAAAAAAAAAAAAAAAAGAGATTTTGTCTGGCTTTTATTATTTTAAAACTTTGACTTTATATTCGTGCTTAAACAAATTTGAAAAAGTGTAAAATGTGCTCGTAATGAAATTAAAAGTCACTTACAATATTATAGTTATAAATGAGAAATCACGAATTTAAATTCATCTAAAATTATGATTGTTGATTAAGTATGAAAAATTAAATTTATACCTTTTAAATGCATAGTAAATAAATTGTAGAATGATCTTCGTAGATTGTTCAGCTTTATCGTTTTAAGTAACTGCGTTATCTTAAAAATGTTAAATTTAAAATTGTTAGATCAGTTTTTAATTTTGTTCATTGAACAGTTGAAAAATGTAATATTGAAAAGTATTAGCAAATAAAACTTTTCAATTGAAAATTATGAACATGGTGGAATTTGTAAATATTGCGATATTTATATATGTTATAATACCGTTACGAAATTTCATCTTTAACTTTGGATATATATTTATATGAAATATCTATTCAAATTGTATTTCACATGTTAATTGTATTTACTTTTGCAAAACGAGGAAGAAAACTCGTTAAACTAAAAATGGATGAATTTTATTCCATGTAAATCTTAATGTCTTTGACATCGATGCAATAATTTCGTGTGCAGTTTCTTTATCGAAAAGTGTAAGCATTGAATTTACATTATTAATAAAATTATCTTTTCGTTATTTTATAATTTTGAATAAACTAATTTTTAGAACTGTAATTCTTATGGATATTCTAGGACAAAAAAGGGAGAAAAAAAGAAGTGTGGAAAACGTTTGTGCCATTTGAAAAGCGTAAAGTGCAGAGATTTATTTTTATTACTAGCACTGTAGGGCTATAATCTTTAAACGAAATTATGAATTACGATATTTTCGTTTAATTATTTCATAGCTAATAAGTTGTCATTTTCATAATTTGTACATATATCTTTTAGCCAAATAGATAAGATACGAATAGGCGCCTTAAGCACTGTGGTCATTTATTGATTAACGTGTCGCTTTTCTCTTTTCCTTGTAAATTTGTTCGTTATGAATTATTGTGTTACATTTAATCGACAAAGTACGTTAGATATTGAATGAAGCGTTTGTTTAAAGTGATACGAGAATAAAGTTTATGGTGTTTACGATGGTAGATAGAAATTTATATTAAATCAAGTTACTTATTTGGCTGAATTCTTTAGATTCATCGTCATTTTCAAAGTAAAAATTTCGTCTTTTAACGGTTTCCGTTAAGTAAGCTAGAAATCGCAGTTGTTCTGCAAAATATATTCTTGGTAATTTATTTTGACGTAGGAGATAAAGACAATGTGTTTTGACAATGAATATAAGAGAAAATGTTGCCTTTACTTGCTGGTCTTTAAAAAACCGCAACTGCGAAAAACACTCATATAAGATTAATTTTTATTACTTTTTAAGAAATACGTAGACGCCTTCTTAGATCTTATACATAGTTGACACGTGCAAACGAAGATTAAAGAATTTACCTTACCTTGTACTTTATTATGAATGATACATTATGTTTGAGGAATTAGCGAGTTCGGAAAAATTTTTAATACTTATTTTAAGTTGATTAAATTTTAACTTTATACTAATTGCTATATTATACAATAAACATAAATGGAACTAAATTGAAGACAATCTAGCACATGATATATTTTTCTTACGCTATCAAAACAACGAATAGTAGGTAGTTTTAACTTCTGACGTAAAAATTCTTTAATCATCGTTCGCCAGAAGCCGTCTCAGCGTAATAATTGCTTTACGCTTGTTTGCAAAAAAAAAATCCGCTTAATATAAAACTCAAATTATTAACAAATGCCACTCATTCTTCTTGACAAATCTCTGCTTTTCTTTGTTTGCATACAATCATCAAATAGATATTATGCTTTTATATAATAATACTGCGAATTATAAAGTACTGTTCCTATCCAACAATTTTCAGGATTTTTAAAGCATAGAGATAGAAAGAGGAAATACAAATTTAAGAGAGAGAGAGAGAGAGAGAGAGAGCAAAGAGAGAGCAGAGACAGATAAATGTTTCGCGCTTAACTTTAAGTATCTTTTAGACGGTTTTGAACTACAATATAAATTGTCTCAAAAGTTTACAATACATTTTTGATATCTTACATGCTGATGTAAACATAGAAGTGAATATCATATTATACGATACTTAGTAATTTTTAGTTTCATTCATTTTACTTGAGACAATTAAGTGATGGTAATATTGCACTATTTATTTATTTATTTAGATGTAGAATTACATATTAGATTATTTGAAAATACTCGATTAGAGTTTGAAGCAGAAATTACTACACATCAGTGGCTAAACGACAAAATAATACAGGATGTAAACATCGGGCATATATTATTCAAATTACATAGATTTTTCATTGAATATAATGGTAAATAAAAATCAAAAAATATATTTAACGTTTAGAAAAATATCGTTGAAAAAGAGACATAACATGAAATAACCAGTGTAATTTGATAAATTTTGTGCGAGTATTATTGATTTTTTATTATTAGTATATTTCTATATTCATGTCTTGTAAAACTCCTTTCTTTCTTTATAATAATTATTTTTATCGTAGTTTCAATAAATTATGAATATAGTATTATATAAATGTGTCTATTTTTGAAAACTACTTATTTTAACAAATAATATACATAATTTTGATATATCATTATTTAAAGTTCAATATTTCTGCGATGACAAATACGACTGTAGTAGTAAAAGATCAGTAATATTTTTTTTCTCTGTCTATAGAAAAGAATGTGACAATGAACTTCACCAGAACTCGCTTTTCTTGTGAATTGGCATCTATATATATATATGCGTACTCTTATTGAAAATTTTAGCATAATAAAAAATGTGACAAAGAGACGAGAAATAAAAACATACAAGCAAAAGCTTTCCATACAAATAACTTTCTAGGTAGTATTTATAAAATTCTGTGGTTCAATGAAATGTGAGTTCGTATTAATTATTACAATATCACTGTTTTTTTAGTCTGCATGCACAAAGGAATGGAAATTTTCTAAAGAAAATAGTTTATCTTCTATGGCACCCAAAATGATTACATAACATTTATAGCGTATTATTAAAATTATGATTCGTATAAATAATTAATTTTAATAACAAATGTTGCTATTTCAGCATTAACACATTGATCAATAAAATGAAAAGCTCTAATTGATTCATTAGTACAAGTTATTGTATCTTAATAAGAAGTAAAAAATAATATATTTTTCAAGGATCGAAAATATCATTTTGGAATTACGTTAAGATGTCTTTAACATTCCACTGCATGCATTTCTCGAATGTACACCGTCGCTTGGGTGCACAATTTTTATTTTGAGAAAAACCGACATATATGTGTAAAAAGTGAAGAAAAAGTGAAACATGAAACATACTCAAAATTTGCATTTAACATGTTGACCAAAATACTTGTTAGGGAAATATATTGCGTATTTTTGGCGTAAATATGTAATTAAAAGTTTTTGTATAACCAATCCCGAAGAATACTATGAAACTTTCTTTCCTTTTATTATTTCAATAAGTAAAATATTTAGAATTATAAAAAAAGTAGGTGCTAATTTCTGAACACCTTCGTAAAATATTCTTCAGTGAGAGTGTAAAATTATCATGAAATTTCGAAAATAACATTTATGTAGTTATCTTAACAATATGATATAATATCTCTTGTAAAAAAAAATTAAAAATGTATTTATAAAACGGATTTAAAATTGTAACACTGATAAAATGTAGATTCATATAATCGCCGGAAGAATTACGTTTAATAAAAACAATAAAAGCAGAAGTAGTCGATATAGATTTCTTGTTGCTGCTTGCCATAGTGAAATGGGAAAAATGAGATTTTAATACGCGCATTAAGTAAATTTATACTTTATCTTTGTTGCAATTTTTCTTCATACATAAATGAAAAAGATTGTTCGCTTCACTTACATAATTTCAGTCTATTTACAATAGTTTTTATTACGAACTATTACATTTTTCTTTTTTAATGATCAACAAAATATATTTATGGAATTTAAAAAAAATCCCATTTATAAATTAACAATTTGGAATACAAAATATGTACAGGGTATTCTTAATTTCATAGAATGAGTATCGAAAAAACGAGTAAGGAAAAAGAAAGTAATTTGTCTTGAATACGTATTTTTCTGATAAGTGATGGACTGTACGAGCGATCTAAAAAGCAAAATCCCAGAGACAGGACTGAGCGATCTCGATTCACCTACGCAGTAACACACATTTTATTCGATTTCAACACTTCTATTTACTATATTTGCGATCGGTAATATTAAAAAAAAGAAAAAAGAAAAAGAACATTGTTAAAACTTATAACACCTTCATTGCTTTTTATAATCTAGTCACGTAGAGAATGAAAAAACTATGTTAAACAATTCAAATAATATAATTATATTTCTTCTGTATATCATGGACCGCCGTATATTGTATAATCATTTAAACAAAAAGATCCTTGAATACAAGTGCAATAAATACGAGTTACTAAAATTACATTTGTTGTTATTATCGTATTATTTTTATCTAATATTGCATTGGAAGTGGATTTTGAGTTTTGTAAGACTTATCCTTAATTGCATTCAAACTGAGCGAGTATTTCCGATTTGAGAATTAAGAAAATTCAAAATTGCGCTGCACCATAATATTTAAAACGAAATTCTTGTAAGTACTAAATGATTCACAATATTTTCGTTTAAATTAATTACTGCGTGAATAAAGCACACGAGTATTTCACAGATTAAAAAACTCGTTGACAAGATTTTCCCTCGCTACTATTTACTGCTATCGCACATTTAAATTTATATTAAATCTAAGTAACAAAATATACAACAAAGCATTGCGAAGTTTAAAAATTATATGAAAAGTACATGTACGTGACGCAATTTATCACTGATTTCACTTCACTTTCATGTTTTCATGAAATGGGGCGGCGGTGATCAGAGGATATTATAAATAGATGCACGCTGCATAAGTTAGGGGGGGAGTTGCGAGATTTTTGTCTCTCGGTTCATGGCTCTTGGTAATCTCGGCTCTTAGCACAAAATAACGAGGCAGTTCGCAGGTCGGGAGAGACGAAAACTAGGACAGATGCTACAATTTTCGATAAGGAACATCGCTCCGAGTCGCTACCTTCCACGAACGTAGGCCCTCGCGATCCCATTGCATAATTCGAGGAGTAAACTTATTAGTCCTTTAATTCGGTGTTATCTTTATCCTTGACCTACACTTCCTGCGATTCTGTCGTGCGCGAGTCGTGCGCGAACAGATAATGAGCCGTAAACTCCACTTTTGTTAAAGGTAAATAATTTAATATATTTTACAGAACAGTCAATAACAGGGTTTTTTTTTTTTTTTTACCAGCAACCTAAATACCCAATTTCCGTTGAGGTTAACACAAATTAAACCTTGAAATCTGCAAAGTCCTCGAGTTCCGTTCGGTTTTTGAATTTACTTTTAAATTAACGTAAATTAAATACGTGGTCACGTACATTTGACGGTACTATTTTCGATATCGATCGCTTGATTGTTATTTATATAATTATTAATTGAAATTATTTGTATAGTATCCTGCTATTTATATGCTTTTTATTTCAATTTTTATGTGCTATAACCAAAAGCTTAACTTTAACAATTTGAAGTTTAAATTCTCCGTTAATTCAAACACGATAAATCGGATAAAAAGTTTGTTTACCTTATATCCTGAAACTTTTTATTTTTATTGCACATTGTTTGCCTTTATGCACTTCTGTTCTTAATGCCTTTGCTTCGATATTCATTAATTTTATTACGACTATAACCAATAACTGGCGAAATGAAGAAATTCAAGTTTTATCAAGAAATAAATAATGCAGATAATTTTCCTTATTTATCCATTTTGAACAATAACACGAATAAGATAGATTACAAAATATATCGTATAAATGGAGTCGAATGGTATTTACATTATTAGTTACCAAGTGTAAGGGAAATGTATTTTTATGAAATTTGCTTCTTTATCGTACGATTGTTTGACGTTCCGTGCAATTGAAATACTTGAGAGCTGGCGATATTGTTTATTATTTTTATTGTAACAAAGCCATGTTACTCTTTATTAAAAGTACAAAGCATTTTTATCACTGTAACGCAATATATTAATTATCGCACATAAGATATTATTAAGCGAATAGCTTAATATTGAGTTTCATCAATATTTATCATTTTGTAATAATTTTTACAATATCTAATCAATAGATCGAGTAAATAGTTGTATATTTTTCCTTTGGAACTCTTCTGGAAAAAGTGGATAAAGTGTAGGAAAATTTATCGAATTTATAGTATGAAAAATTCATCTCCATACACTTTGAAAGAAAATGAAAGAAATTGTGTTAAAATATTGGAAAATATGTGACAAAATTCATACCGTATACGACACATTTATAGAAAACTTAAACATACGATAATAATGACTAACTAAATATAATTTATAGTTTGATCGAATGACTATAGCACGACGCGTAGTTCGTATTTAAAAGAGTTTTATATTTTCACGGCAGGCGGCTCTTACGTATAATAATATTACAGAAATGGGACAACGTGTTTTAACTTTCCGTCTCCAAGATGAATGAATGTTTTTGAGGTTATAACGTTGAAACAGCTGCATTTTGTATATTTTTGAAATCGCTGTGTGTTCGAAACATTTATTAAATACTGAAAAGTTCAGTAATCATGGGTAAATTAAATGTAAAGATTATGCGCTATCTTAATAAGGAAGATTTTCGCGTTTTAACGGCGATCGAAATGGGTATGAAAAACCACGAGTTAGTACCTGCAGTACTGGTTGCTCAGATTGCAAATTTACATCACGGAGGATTGCATAAAATATTAAAAGAACTGTGCAAGCATCGATTATTGAGTTACGAAACTACAAAGCATTATCAGGGTTATAGATTGACTAATACAGGCTATGATTATTTAGCTCTGAAAACACTAACAACACGCGAAGTAATTGATTCTTTTGGTAATCAGATTGGTGTTGGAAAAGAATCAAATATATATGTCGTTTCAAAAAGTAATGAAATTAATTATTGCCTGAAGCTGCACAGATTAGGTAGAATATGTTTTCGTAATGTTAAGACCAAAAGGGATTATCATCAACATAGAAAATACATGTCTTGGCTTTATTTATCGAGAATATCCGCGACCAAAGAATTTGCGTTTATGAAAGCCCTTTATGAGAGAGGATTTCCTGTTCCTAAACCTATAGATTTCAACCGACATTGCATCATAATGGAACTTATAGATGGTGTACCTCTGTGCAATATTCACGAAATTGAAAACACTGTTAAATTATACGACAACTTAATGAACATCATTTGCAGACTAGCATATTTTGGAGTTATTCATGGAGATTTTAATGAATTCAATATTATGCTAACATCCCAAGAAAAGCCTATTCTTATTGATTTTCCGCAGATGATCTCAACTGAACACGAAGAAGCTGAGCTTTATTTTGGTCGAGATGTTAATTGTATTCGTGAATTTTTTAGAAGACGTTTTTCATACGAAAGTAGTTTATACCCAAAATTTGAAGATGTTATTAAAGAATGTAATAATGATAAAACAATATCAAAAGTCCTGTTTCAATTACCATCTATCAGTGATGATGAAGGTGATGGATCCAATGATGAAGATGATGGATCCAATGATGAAGATGATCCATCCAATGATGAAGATGATCCATCCAATGATGAAGATGATCGATCCAGTGATGAAGATGTTCGATCCAATTACAAAGACAGCGATGAAGATGTAGCTGAATTGCAAGGAAAACTATCAAAATTAGAAACTGAACCGCAATCACAATCAGTTTTATCCGATAATGAAGAGTCAACGTGTGACGATGCTCAGAAGACTTATACAAATGAAAAAATTAATCTGCATAATATGTCAAGAGCAGGTGGTAGACAATCTAATAAAAGTAAAACTTGTTATTTAGAAACAGAATCTCAAATTAGAAAAAAAGTACGATCAGAATTATTAAAACGTGAAAAAAAAGTACAGAATAAAAGAAATCTTAAAAAAGCTACTGCTTCGTCTAAGCATAGAAAAGAAAATCGTATTGCTCCAAAAGAATATACAGGATTCTGGGGAAATGAGTGAATTAGAAATATTTCTACAACTAGATATACTTGTAAAGTGTAGAGTGATTTAAACAAAATTTAATAAATATATTTCACGTTAACTTAGAGTCTACTAAAGTAATGAATATGTTAATTTTTCATTGATTACATTTAAATTGAATTATGTAGATATAGAAAATTATTAATATCATTGTAAAATATTAAATCATATTCAAGTCATGTTAAGGTTACTACACATTAATGTGATAGCATTCTTATTATAATTGTAACATTAATAATAAATTTGTTCAAACTATTGTTTACCCATAACTTATTGTGTATTTTACATTTCCATCAATTTTCAAACACAAATATTTCTAGAATTCACGTAAATGAAACGAGTAAATGAAAAATAATTATTATTTATGACATTGAAATTATCAATAGAATAGTAATTTCTTTTATTAAAAAATCAGAAAATATTTCATCCGATTGAACAAATAACCTGAATTTTATAATTTTCTATAAATTTTCATAACTATATACAAATTTTTACACGTTAATTAATTCTATTAATAGTTAATAATCAATGGATTTTACTTCAGTATATAAAGTTAAATGTATCTCGTAGTTATTAAATTTGTTGTACTTAAATTCAAATTTATACAAGTTTATGCAATTTCATTTAAAATACAAAAATAATGGAAAATGTGAATAACACTTATTACTGTTCAAGCTTATTTAAATCATTCAATATAAAATTTTTTAAAAAACAAAAAGATTATTACCCGTAAATAAAGATAGTTATGTAATTTCAGTAAATCTAGAATAAATTGTTTTTTACTCTTCAATAAATTATGCTACGTTCGATATTTTTTATATTTTTTGGTTGAACGATTAATTTTTCTTATATTTATATTTTTAATTAAAGATTGATTGGTAAAATGAAATAAAATGGAATAATAAATAGATTTATTAAATCGATAATTTTTTAAAAATTTTTTAAAAATTTTTTGAATAAGTACATATGCTACAGTAATCTTATACATGCACTTCTGTGCACACAATCTTTATGTTTTATATCTAATAAATTTATTCTATAAAATATACATTTAATTTAAAATATTCTATTGTGTTTTATGAATTTTTACATAAAGCACCCATAAAAGTCCCTACAAACTTAACGAAAACTACATGTGACTATGACCACGTTACTAGAAGAATTGATTGAACATCTGGAACGTATTAAAACATTTAAGAAATTACTGATGAGGGCGAACAGTTACAATTAGAGTATTTTCACAATTTGATGAAAATTAAAAATCACTTTGTATAGTACTTATATTTTTTTAGCCACATATTTATTTAAAGTTAAAAATTGGTATTTCAACGATAGGTACGAGAGTGCATTTATTTTACAAAACTTTCAAACCTGTCAACGCGTACAAGAAAAAATTATAATGAAAACGACGTTTATAAATTAGAAGAAAACATGACAGTCCTGATATGCACAAAGATAATTGTTTTGAATTTTTTTGCGACACGATTCATGAACTTTCAAAAAGTAAAATTACAAAAGCTACCAGTGTTTTTTTATTACTGAAATGAGTTAAACAATCTTAACAACTCTTATTCGATAATTTTGTTTTGATTTCGATAATAGCTGTTGGTATTCCTGAGACGTCAAATGTTATGTTTTATGTAACATCTTAAGTTTCGCATGCACATATATTATTAGATTGGTGCGTTATATGCAGAACTTGGAAAATTTAATAATAGTACTTTATTTAGTCAGATTTACGATTAGTTGTAATTCAAAGTTTACTAAAGTTTTATATTATTTGGAAACTGTTGATTAACGGAGCACAAGGTAAATTCAACTGTTATTAAATCTTTACATTTTACCAATAAATATTGCAAGGGTCCTGATCAAATTCAGTTTAAGATGAAATTATATAATTTCTAAAGACCTTTGAGATTTTGGTACGTTTGTGTTACGTTGTTTTTTATCGACTCTTTTTACATTGCGAAGTTGTATGAATATTATATTAATATCAATAAATGTACATTAAAGAAATAATCTGTTATTTAGATTAAGGTTATTATTTATCAACTGTAAGGTATTAAAATTTTACTCTAAATGTAAAAAAACTATTTCCTTCTTTTTTATATTTATAATATATAATTAGATTTTTCAATAAAATGTAATCAAAATCTAAATAGCAAGAAAGAGTTAAATAAACACTAATGTATATATTTATACAATATTATTCATATCAAAATATTGTATTTCATAATATCGTCAATCGTGTACAGATGGTAATTCCAAAACCAAACTTGAGAGGATTTGCTCTCAGAGAAGCTAAGATAGCAGGATTTGTCAGTTTTCCACTTGCAATCTTAAGCGCAGTTACACTTTATAATACTGCATGTAAAGCAAGAATAAGGAGATATGAAGAGTTTTATAAGTAAGATGATTTTGTTGTTTTAGATCGCATAAAAGATTATTACTTCTGTTTTTTAACTAAGTTTTTTTTTTAATTTAGAACTTATAATGCTCAAGAAAAATTGAAAATTATGTGCGATTCTGGCTATATGCAGTCCTGTGGTGAATATAAATTGGCAGAGTAATATTAGTTAATCATTTATTTCCAGCTATTTACAGTTTGCAATCGTAAATTTAATTACAAGTTAATAAGTAAGAACTACTTAAAAAATATAAAATCTCATAAATTAATTTGTATTGAAAATAAATATTAATGAATAACATTATTTTGTCTTTATAATTCTTTAGTATTACTTATTAAAAATTCAAATTTATAATTTTATAATTTATAGTAATTTTATTATTTATATAATGAATTTATTTAAAATCAATATTTATATATATAATGTCCTTATTGAACTAATTGATGATACAATAATTTGTATACTATAGTTATAAAATCTACTAGGTTAAATAAGAAATTAAAATACAATGAACGTCAATAATTATTATTCATCTCAACAAGTAAAATTGATTTTCTTGATTTTGATAAATTATATTCAATTTTTTGGAAAACGATTTGAATACGAAATAAACAGGTGTAAAGAATAAAAAATTGATGATATGTTGGACTGTAATAAACTTGTTCAGAAAGGAGTGTTTAAGCAGAGAACTTGGTTCGTCAGGATCGACATCGGGAATCAGGTAAGTTATGTATACTACAAGAAAAAGACAAATGTAATTTGCAGCTATATATAAAATAAATATATTTATAAAATTATGTTTTTATACCTACATATGTACGTACTTGTGAATCAAAATTATTTTTTATTTTCACATTTGACTACAGTGGCAATAGGCATAGCAATCGTTTAATCTTAACTCTAATCCAAATTTATTTTATTTGATTCTTAAAGAATTATGAAAATTTTGATGGAACCTAATATAGTGAACTCTTCATTGCTTAACAATTCAATGAAAAATAATATAAGTGATGTACACAGTGCTTATTTTTAATTTATAACTAGCAAATCTCATTCATATTTGTGCACAATAGAAACAAAAAACACATGTCTATAATACACGAATTGTTAAGTTATTTGTGAGTTACTTATGCAATTTTAGACTATTTTATTTTTAAATTTTATAAGTAACGCGTAAACAAGCTATCATTATATGGTACATAAATAATTACTGTATAATTAGTAATAAGTACGTTAGTTCAGGTCAAAATTAGTTGGGATGAGACAATATCAAGTTATACTTGCATCTTAGATTGCATCAGTTATACAACTTATGTTTAATTACACTTGCAAAATATATTGTTTCTAAGAAAGCTATAGAGACTTGGTATAACTGCAGATCATATATCGAAGAGAAATAATCAGGAATCTAAATGTTTATTACAATACAATAATCGAAAATTTTACACAATTAATTAAAACGATTTTTAATATTACTTAATATAATGGTATTCAGATTTTTCACTATACAGATATCGCTATAAAAATTAACTTAAAGTATACGTGAATCCTTATTTTGAATTGAAAACAGTTATTTTATGCGTACTATATAATACGATATAATACGATATAATACAATATAATAAAATACAACCGATTTTATTGCTTCTTACTTTTTCGTTATTATTGCTAGTTTTTTTACGCTTAAAAATTAGATTTTTTAATACCGAATATCCATTTGGCCCTAATATGATTTATTTACAGTTAATGAACTGATAAGAAACTTAAAATTGTTGGTTCATCGCTGCAAAACATACTTAAATCCGTAAATATAATGTTTATTTAAATCGAAGCAAGAAAATTGTGTTAAAATTATATTTCAACTGAAAACACTTTGTCAAAGAAATTAATCACTTCGAACGAAGATTAATTCTACGAATTATAAAAATGAAAGTTTAGCGAAAGGTCAAGCACAAAACCAAAGAAATAGATATGAACAACGATGGACACGTGAAAACGTTTAAAAGGTAGATTAAACAATTATATAAAGAAAAAATGGAGAACTATCGATCGTTTGATTTTGGTGAGTTTGAGAGTGCACGACGATTAAAATCAGGCAGAAAAGTAATACGTTTTTCATATGGTAGATCATATTGCAGGGTTTGAAGTCAATATTGCAACGTGATGACACGTTTGCAAGCTCTTCTGCCTTTATTTGAATGATCGTTATTTTGAAAACGGATGAATTAATGGACGAAGGCGTGAAAAGGATTGCGTTCGAAAGTAATAGCGTGGCAAAAATAGGATAGGATAAAAATTTGGGGATAAGATGGATAATTTGGTGAGAAGATCGCGATGAGATTTGTCCAGGTCGAAAAGGCGATGCTCGTTGGCCGACTGACTACCTCCAACCATTCGACGGTCACACACGTCGCGGCACGTATCGTCTCCTGCTGCTGAAACTGCAGCATAGCCACGCATACAAGCGCATGCACTATTGGTAGCGAGTGTTGGGTGCTGCGAGAGCGAGACTCGAGACTCGAAAGCGGAGCGATTTTGAAAGATCGCCGCCAGAGGTCGCCCACGTCTTCGTCCCAACGATCGCAGACTCCCTTCGTCTCTTTCGCTCGCACCCGCGACCAAAGCCGAGCTCCGAGTCCGTCTCTTTTTCTCCTGCTCGGATGGCAGCACACGGTTTTCCCAGTGTGCCCCGCGCGATTGATTTGCGCATGTCAGTTGGCCGCATTGCAAATGGCGGCACCTTGTTATTGTCCATGGCGTTTTATGACTTGTCCGCTCATACGTCGGCGATAATGTCGTGTACCGTCGGACATCGTGATACGCGCCGCGCCGCGCCGAGTTCCTCGTGATCGTGCAGCCGGGACGAAGCAGCCAGGGAACGACGGCGGTGAGGGGTAAAGGCAGCGGTCCCCAGGAAAAGAGCGCCCCCGGAGAGACACACACCACTACTCGCTCGCGCTCGCTCTCTCTCTTTCTTTCTGTCTCGTTTACTCGTTCACCCGCGCCTTTTTGCAAGACCGACAAACGAAACGCGTGTGCGCGTGTGTGTTTTCGAAGAGCAGAGCAAAGCATCGTTCGAAGAAATTCTGCGTGTGCATTTATTTTTATTCATTCTCTCTCTCTCGATAACGCAAAGCAGGAGAGAGAGAGAGAAAGCGCGCGCGCGTGTGTACACGGAATACCTATTTCCCTCTTTCTCTCTCTCTCTCTCTCTCTCTTTCTCTCTCTCCGCTGTGTACATGTGTGTGCGTGTGTGCTCCGAAATAAGAGAGAGAGAGATGGAGTAGCACCAGAAGTGAGGACGGAAAAAAAAAGAAACGATACGACTCGTGTACACGAGGACCTTTTGCGGATTTTCCATCTGCTAACCATAAGGAGAATAAGCCGAGAGAGCGAGAGAGAGAGAGAAAGAGAGAGAGAGAGAGAGAGAGAGAGGGGAAAGAATTCATCCCCTTTCTCTCGTGTAATTAACAACAACAAGACGGCGACGACGACGACGACGACGGCGACGACGGCGGCGACGGTGGATCATAGTGTGTGAAAGAGAGCCATCTCTCGTGCACGCATACGCTCCGTACACACCATATTCTCTCACACACAGACACACACACACACACACAGAGATACATACGCATTGAAAGAGAGAGAGAGCGCGAGGCAGCAATAAGCAGCAATACCTCGGGCACGAGACGGCGAAAAATGGGGTAATTCTACATCCTTACAGGCGCGAGGACGCACTCTTAGCCCAAAAGCACAGCGTTGAGTCGCGCATACGTGTGCGCTCCGGTCGACGAGAGCATGCTCGTGTGACGGGAGCCCCTTCACGTACACCTCCCCCGACGGACAAAATGGTGGTCCCCTCCGATATGTATACACGCTCATACACATACGCACGCGGTCTCTCTCTCTCTCCTGGTCGAGTTGCGTGCGTGTGTATGGGTGTGCGTGAGCGCCGTATTTTCGCGGCGATTCGGCCCTTATCGCATGGGAAAGAGTGTTTTTCCACGGTGACATATTCATTCGAATTGACAGTCTCGGCCTTCGCACCCGGCGACGGTGCGCAAGTACCCCGAGTACCTCTAACCTAGTTCGTAGTATCCTCTCTCTGGTTCCGCTACTGCTGCTGCTGCTGCTGCTGCTGCTGCTGCTGCTGCTGTTGCTGCTGCTGCTGCTGCTGCTGCTGCTGCTGCTGCTGCTGCTGCTGCTGGTCGCAGTGGGGCTACGCGTATTTTACGAGATAGAGACAGAGAGAGCGAGCAACATAAATGCAGAGAGAGAGATCGCATACGAATTTGAAAAAAAAGGGCTAGAGAAACGATTTGTCGTTTGTGTCTCGATAAAAATTTTCATTTCAACGTTGTTTTGCTAGTTTTTCCTTATCGGATAAGGACGACACCCTGATTGTGCGTAGACACGAGGAAGAGAGAGGACACGAGCATGTACGTGTGTGTGTGTGGGTAAGAGAGGAAGGATGTGTGTTTGTCGGCTCTCGCCCCCTCGAGAAAAAGAGAGAGAAATTGAGCGCGGCGGAGGCACGATAACCTCCGTGAAAGTGCATCTCCTGGAGGAGAGAGAGAGAGAGAGAGTGAAAGAGTGAGTGAGTGCGAGCGAGCGAAAGAGGGACGGAGAGCTGTTGTTTTTTTTGCGTTCCCTCTTTCTCGGGGAAGGGCTGCACATTTTTCGGTACTGGAGCGACGGAGCGCTTGCGCGCATTTATGATTTCGTTCGAAACACCGCGTGGTTTTTTTTCTCTTCGCTTTCTGTAGGCTCGCTCAGCCATCTCCATCTCTTTCTTGTCCAGTTGTCTGTTTTCGCGTGTACACGCGCTTTTCACCTGTCGGAGCTTTAGGTTGTGTGCGCATGTACATAGACGAGAGCGCGCGCGCGTGCAAACGAGATGTGTTCATGTGTGCGTGAGCGCCGCGTTTACGTGTGGGTGCGGATGGTGGAGGAAAGTTCGTTTCGTGCAAGGGAGGACATGGGATTTTTCTCCGGCCGCTTGGTAGGCTAGTGGTGCGCATCGACAAAATGATTTTTAAGTGCCAATAGTGTATGGTTTTTTCAATTTCGGAAGTTTTTGTTCCTATATTTTGGCATGGTTGTCTTTATCTTATTATTTTTTTATCTGAAGAAGTTGCTACTTGGGGTGGTAACAGGTGCACCGATGGGGATGTGATGAATGTAAAGACTAGTTTATCCTGTTTTGCGCATAAAAAAAGAGTTTTATTTTTTGTTTGATAGTATTGTACACTATTCGTGTATTTTTTAGTTGTTTGTGGTATTGCAGGTCTCATTATTATGATGATTATGTTCATTAATAAAACTTGATTGCTTTAGTGAAATCTTTTATTCGAATGTTATCTTAGTACATTTTTCATTTGTAATCTTTCTTTATTGTTTTAAAATGAATAATTTATTGAATTTGAAGGTTTTGGTAACATACGGTGAACATGTTCCAAGGTAAAAGTAAACCGATAGATGTATAGGTTCGTTATCTCTTACTTTGTTATGACTGAAAATAGTAGTTGCAATATATTTTTTTATTTCATAAAAATTAGTTTTTAGCTTTGTAATTGATGCATCTATTCATAAATGTTGTGTGTACGTATATCCATACTCGTAGGTGTAAAAATCTTAATTTTTTATTTACAATAATATAAATATGCTCAAAACAGAGAACAATAGTTTTACATATAACCTATTCAATCGCATATATCTTGTAGAAATTAAATAATAAAAATCAAATAAATTTAATAAATTATTAAATTATTAAATTTATTAAATTAAATAATTCAAATAAATAATTATTTGAAGTAATTACTTTTTTGTCCAATACAAAAACAAAAATCGAATTTTGTAAATTAAAATTTTATAACTGTAGCTGTGATATATTTAAGAATTTAGAAATTACGGATACTTCATTTTTATGATAATTGTGTATTTTATAAAATATTTTTAACTGTTTACTCTGATTTAAGTGATATTTATATAATATTTTTTAGTTAAATAAATATATATCATTTATATTAATATCTTATTTTATTGTGATAAGTAGTTTTCAAGCTTGATTATAAGCTTTTATTAACTGTTAAGCATATGTTTGTAAAATACAATTACAATGATAAATCATTTACAAGACTAATAATAATTTTTTTTCTTTATCAATATATATTTATCTTTATAGTTTTATTAAAATATATAATAATGGATGTTACTTATGTTATTGATAGTACTTATAAAAGAATATATTTTCTATATCTGCTATAAATAAGAACGTTTTATTTGATATTTAAAATTAGCATTGAAAGAATTAAATTCATAAATGTTTTTAATGTTATTTTGATATTCTATATAACATAATTTAAACGTTTAAAGTAATAGATGGATGAATTCATGTACAAATATTAGACAATTGTTACGAATGAGTTTGAAAGGTTATTTTTTAATTAACATAATACTACAGCTAAGTACAGGGCCTTATGCCTAAAAAATGTAGTTAGAATAATCTTTTATTTTATTTCTCAAATGTACATTATACAATTCTAAATAAGTTTCATAATTTTGAATAGCGTTTAGAAAAGGATTTTTTCTTCGTTATATATGCAAAAAATTAAGTGTGCTTAAAACACAATGGTCTGGTAGTAGTGGGAATGCTAGGAAAAAAGACTTGGAATAACATTTCTAAGTCTGCCTCTATAATTTATTATAGAATTGGAATATATAATTTTGATCTTATTTAAGATGATATACATAGAATCTCAGCTAAATAAACGTAAAGCTACGTCGCTTAATTAATTATATTTAACGAATGGGTATACAGAATTAAATACTAAATTATATAAATTTAAAAAGATATATGTTTAATTAATATTAAGCAATGTTGAATTTCCCATAAAGTTAAATATAGTTGCATTATTATATGTACATCTTATTTTTTATAAAAATAAAGTTTAAAAAGTCCTTTATATTTTGTTTAAACTTATAATCGTATTTTAATTGTTATTGCAGAAAAAAAAATTGTTAAACACATAGCACTGGAGGGGTTTGGGGTACTCAGCTGCAAACCGTAAAACGGCATCTCGCTGTGCAGAGATTATATTGATACCCTGAGGCGTCCCCAGGCTTCCCGGGTAGTTATGTGATTAATTGTTGGTAAGTTTGATTAAAAATTAAATGTATTATGGTTGCTTTAACTTTTATATAAATGTCATTTTATAAAAATATATATAGTTTAAATGTAGAGAATTTAAAAAAATTTACTGTCATTAAAAATTGAAAGAATCACAAAAACTCAATTTTAATTAAGATTATTTGTGTACGTGTTTATATACATTTCATGTAGTTGACAGATTGTTAAATTTTATACTGTGAATTATTTTAGAAATGGCGGCTGATAGCGATGGTGATCTACTTGAGACAGTGGTAACGTGCGAAGGCGATATTGGGGACCCTGATTTTCCAGACAAGTTTAAAGTCATTGTAGATCATCTCAAATCTCTTATCTGCAAAGGTAATTGAGAAAACCTAGTGCTCTGGCATTTTTGCATAATTAAAGCTTACGAGTGAATGCTTTTTTCATAGACAAGGGACAAGATCTGAGAGTAAACAAAGTAGAACCATGGAATTCAGTGAGAGTAACTTTTTCAATTCCCAAAGAGGCTGCTTTAAGACTGCGAGAACTCGCAGCTCAGGGTTCTACCACTCTCACCCAACTTGGTATACTCTCGGTTCAAGTAGAAGGAGATCAGGTAAACTTGTTTAAAATTTATTTATAGATATATTGAATATTATTAAGCAAAATAATTAGGTCTTATAAATAAAAAATGAGTATTGACTATTTTTACTTATAAAATTAACTACTTTCTATGTAATTTCAATAGGTAATATCATTGAGGATAGCTGGACGATTTGGAGGAGAAGCACAAGAGATCGTTTTGCATTCAGGACCATCGCAGGAGAGTGGAAGTAAAGTCCAAAATGATTCTACCAATAATACATCTAGTAAAGATAACAATACTGCTTCTGTGCCTGGTCCTAGTAATGCCTCCAATATCTCTTCAACTCTGCGCAATGTTGCTCAAATTATTGCAGCTGGTAAATATTTAGCAACTTACAAATTATAATTCTTATTTATATTACAATTTTATGTATAATAAATTAACAGTACTATACTGAAATACTGAAGAATTAGGTTTCGTAATAAAATATGTTTAAAAAATTCTACGAAGTCTGCACGATTAAAATGACAGTTGCTCGTTATTTCCAAATGGATTAATAATAAGAATTAAAATTACAAAATTCTGATGAATGGCTTGAAAATTATTTTTATCTTGTGTCTTAATTAGATATTTGAATAATTGCATTAACTAAATCAAGAAATCAGTAATTAACTACAAATAATATTACAAATTTTTTTAATTTCAGGTCCATCTTCGGAAAAAGCACCTCAGTTTCGCTCACCAAATGTCGTCGCCCCGACAGACTGTGATCCGATCCCACCTTTCCTTACCAAAACCGTTCAGCCGAGCGTAGCAGGTGTTGTTGGTAGCATTGCAGCTGGGACACAACAAGTGTCGAACACGAGTGGCGCTGCTCCGAGGACGAGCTATAACGGACCCTTTCCTTTCGCTAGTATGACCCATGCTGCCCAAGCTATTCATAGCCGCGAGGCATCTCAAGCCCAGGCGACCGGTATAAAGGGCGCAGTGCAATTCAAACATCATAACCAGCCACCGCCGCCCTATCCCGCAGCTCAGGACGGTATCGCATCAGTTACTTCGCCTCAAGCCGTGCACACGGCACCACAGACGGTACGTGTTATTATTTTTCAGCGCAGGCGTATTTACTATATATTTACTATGAAACTAGTTATATTCAGAAGATGGTTGGAAAACGTTGGAAAACGATGGTTGGAATTTCGTCAGCAATTATATGAACAATATTAAATATTCTGTTAAATTGTTAATGATATAGTTTGAAAATAATGAGACATCGCAGTGGAGTATATATAAGTATGGTTCTAGCCAGACTTTTCCCCATGTATTATCAATTTAATGCTTCTACCATTCTGTTTTTACTTTAATTTTAGAAAATAGGTCTTAGTTACAACTTTTAATATTTTGTGGATTATTTTTCCAAGAAAAGAGTTTGCTTAAATTTTATAAATATATTCTGAGAAGGCTTAAGAAAGTTATCCAGTAGGATTGATATTGAAGTAGATTTTAAGATTCTAAAGAAACGAATACTTGTATAACTATTGAATAAACTATTAAAGTGTTAATTGATTGTACGAACATAGAAATTTTGAGCGTTTGATTTTTTTATTTCACTTTTAATCGAAAACTTGTCGGTTGATCTACTGTACCGACGGCATTCCACATAACGGTTCGACTAAAGAAATACTTTAAAATACGACAAAGCCAAACCATGCTTTTCTACTTTTCTGTAATTATATAACGCTGTACACGGTAATAAATAAATTTAAAAATGGTATGTACACAAAATGAAAAATAAGATTAATTTAAAAAAGAAATTCGTTCTTCAAAACGTTTATCAAGTATTCGTAGTACGTTAGCTTAAAATCGTTTAATAGTTCTGGATTACACTACCAGGGGCAATAATTTTCAATTTTCTTTCAAACTGTTTTATCGAGGTGCGATTGCTATGACTATTGAGCCGTAAAGACTGGTTTTATATTTTAATAAATATCGTTGACTTTTAAAACAATATTTTTTATGAAACTTAACAAACATTTAGCACTTGCATGTTGTAATTCGATACTTATTTCAAATTGATTAATAAATATGTTAGTTTGTCGAATTTTTAACGACTCTTCGTTAAAAATTTATTCATATAATAAAATGGAAGTTAATATTTGTTGGAGAACTTTTCTAATTAACATAATGAAAATTGGCATTAAAAAACGGTTTATGCAAAAGTGGCATTGAACAAATATATATTTATAAAATATTAATTTTATTTGATTGTAGGTGAAGGTGGTTGGTCCCAGTCAGTATAAACCAGCGAATGTCATAGCGTCTAGTCCATCACCGAACGGTAGTAACGCTCTAGCCGCAAATCCGGTGATCGGTGGCGGTTCCACCAGTGGCAATCAAGTCGCGCTCTCGAGTCCTCTCCTGGTGAACCTCCTCCAAAACGATGGCACGAACGGCAGCGGCAGCTCAGCCGTCGTTCACGTCAGCAACCAGCAGCAGAAGATGCTACCTCCAGCAGTCGTCGACGGTTCCAACAGCATGACGAATCGCATGCGACCGCAGAAAAAGCCAACAGTGAGAAGGAAAGATCTCGTGGTGTCGCCGAATGTCTCCCCGCCCAGTCTCGATTCGCTCAGGACCGAGGACCTTATAGTATCGACAGCGGTTATCGCGGATCTTGGCCACGGACCCTCGGCCTTCGCCGCGGTTAATGCAACCCAAACGTCAACAGTGCCTCAGCAGCAGCAGACAGTCGTCCCAACTGCAATGCACACACAAGTACAAATACAACAAAAATTCCCCGTGAGGCAGGAGTTAGCTTACAGGCCCACGGCTGTTGGAACCACCCAGCAAGTTCAGATACAAAGTCAGCTGGCCGCTAGGTTTCCGGTTAATGGTCAACAGGTGACTTTTGAACTAATGAGTTTGTTTCTTTACTTATAACGATTCGAAGTTTAAATAAAAAAACTTTAGATATATTTTTGTGTTCATTGATTGTCAAATTAAATCTTGTTAAACATTTTATCAAGTATATGATAATAGCTATTAATTTTTATACCAACGGAAATATTTTTATTATAATAGCAGAATTAGTAATATAAAAAAAAATTTAAGAAGCGATAAATACATACATTGTAATTACATGTTATTGTATTAATCGTAGGTGAGAACACCATTGCAAGCAAGGCAGCAGTTGCTGCTTCAACAGCAACAGTCACAGGTTAATCAGCAAGGTTTAACTACTCAACAGCAAAATCAACAACAAATTGCTGGCTCACAGATCTTGCAAAGTAATACAACAAGTGCTGGACAACTGTTACAGCAGCAACAAATTCTTCAACACACATCTGTAGGAGTTAACTTAAATCAACAACGATTGACTTACATGGGAGTTCAGCAGGGTCGCGTATGTATTTCATTTATTTATTTTTTTATTTAAAGAATAAAATTTGCATTTAAGCAATTTCTATTTAAATTATATTTTGAGTATAATAACTAGTTATTTAAAAATTATAAATTGTGTTATCATTGCGTGGCTTATTTTTAAATCTTTCAAAAGGTGTAATTCAGTTGTAACTTAATTTTCTTAATTTTTATGCGTTAAAATATTATCTTACATGCAATTGTTTTCAAAATAATTATTAGTAAAATAATTATTTAAAATAAAATAAGCTTACATGTACGTTATTTCAAGTTGACTCAAAGATATCGATGGTTATTCACATGTGTTATCACATGGGTTATGTAAACAGTTTTTTTAAATACTTAAAAAAATCTTTACATTTTTTAAAAATTTTATAAACTCATATTATACTATTTTAAGCAATTGAACGAAATAATGAATGAAATAAAAATCTATGTATAAATTATACTGCCAATGTGGCTTTATTATGTTTAAGCATTGTTTATTTTATTTAACTTACAAATGTTATTTAAATTTTCATGCAAATACTATGTTTTAATAATATATTCTTAATTTTCAATATAAAAGTAACAACTAACTCTATCTTAATCTATAAAAACTTATTTTTAATATATTATTAAGAAATATATAAAATTAAAGTTTTTCGTATTAAATAGCTAAAAAATAATTTTCAAATTAATAATAATTAGAGGAAAAAATAATTAAAAATTAGTAAAACAACGGATCTTTGCAGAATTGCTTACGAAAAAAATATTTTTTAATATTGAATATAGATAGAAATAGATAAACAATATAAAAAATATAATAAAATATAAAAGATAAACAATATAAAAACAATAGAATATAGATAGAAATAGATAAACAATGATCTCGTTTTTCAGACGATACAAGCTACCGGTAATACAGCACGCCAACAAACGCCTCCTCCATATTCCCGTCATCAGCAAGGGCAACAGCAGCAACAGGCTACCAGTCAGCAACCACATGTCAGCCATCAGCAGCAGCAGCCATTGAGCCAAGGCATGAATGTACAACAGCAGCTCCATCACAACCAGTTGAAAAATATAAATGTGAACACGGGAGCGACAAGCGACTTTCGTTACGGTCAGAGTCAGAACATACTGAGTAGAAATTATCAAGGGGCAGCGGTGACGACGGTTGTTACGGCGACAACAGCGACGGCACCAATAGTAGCGAGCATCGGCAGCGAAGTGAATGGGACCACGGGCGGCACATCATGGACCGCGCAAAATATTTTCATTCCGCAAGGTGCTCAAGTGAATGCGACTCAGCGCATGCCAACGGCGGCAACGGCGGCTGCAGCATCTACGGGCCAATCAGTTCCCGGTGCCTTCTCGCAGAGCAGCAGCAGTTTACCGCTGGTAAAAGCACGATTTCAACGTATATTCATATTCCTCTTTTTTTTTTTTTTTAGTTATTTTAGTTATTTTTGTCAAATACGTACATTGAAATGTATATAATGAGTCGATAAATAAAGCTCAGAGTTCAGAAATTATTTTATTAAATTTTAAATAACAACATTTCAATAATTGTTTTACATCAAATCGTCATCGTACATTATTTGAATATTAAGATAAGATATATTAAATTTAATTTTATGATATGCAAGTTAAGAAAAAAACCACTTAAGTTTATCGTTCAGTTTCATACCACGTTCTTTTGTATTTGAAATTTAAGATATCTTCGCGTCTAATGAAATTAGTTATTAACACTGTGGTCCAAATTTAATTAGAATTTCATAACTTTTTTTTTTTTTTTTTTTTTTTTCAAAACTACGTTACAGAGTCACACCACAAATCACACGAGCGTGCCAAGTGCAGTAGCAACACCGTCGCCAACTGTAAAAGTCGCACCAGAATCGAATCAGAACAACAACAATGATTCCGCGAAAGTAGAAGCTGATACACCCGAGCCCGAGTATACGTCATCGGGAAAGCCTAGGCAGTACCTCATAAATCCGTTGACGGGCTTATTGGAACCCATGCCCAGCGATACGTCGGATTCGGAGCCAGAAAGTGCCCTCGAAACGCAAGATGATTTCTTTTCTTTTCCTTCACCTTCGAACGATCGCTCCAATTCGATTTTCTCGGACGATGACGCGGACAGCAATTTCTCGAGAAGGAACGACACGACGACAAATACTGACCAGTCGGATTCGGAAACGACTGCCAAATCGACCGGGAGCGAGGGTAGTCTCAAACATAATAGGTTGAAGTCCAACAGGGATAGTCCCATGCCCACAGAAAAAATCAAACTAAGGTAAGATTCGAATTATTTTTTAGAGTATTTATTTGTATTTTATAAAAATATAATTAAAGAATTTACAATATTGAAGTATATTCATTCGTGTCGTTATCACTCGTATGTCATAGTGTAATTACAATTTATTAAATATATTAATAATATTCCATTACTGCTTCCATTACAGCTAATACATTTAAATATATTAATAGTATGATTTTTTAACTTGCGGTTGGAATATTTATTATTAAAAAAAGAAAAACGTATATATTCTACAGATTTGTTGATTATAAGTAAATTTTCAATAAAATTATTAGTATCGTCTCGGTGGAAGAAAAAACTAAAATAGGTTAAACAAGGTTTTAGTGAGTATTTTCTTTTAATATATTATTCGTTTAATAATACCGTCGATGGCAAAAAATTAAAAACGTTACATATACAATAATTCTTATTTTACTTCTTTCGAAAAGCGTAAAAGCTATAAAAATGCAAATTAATGAAATTTCAAAATATTAAATGGATTGAAATTAACTACAATACTATTCGTGTAATATTTTTAGTGCTCTTATTTATGTTTCTTTATTATTGTATAAAAATGTTTCATTTATAAATTTAAATTTCCCTGAATTATATATAAAATTAACATTATATTTTTTTATACGTATGGTTATTTAACTAAAAAGGAGTGCAGTTCTTTAAAAATAATGTCATTGAAGATTCAAGTTAACCAACAAATACTTAATTTTAAGCTTAAAGCAGTTACTATTTTTAATATTTTTAACCAATTAAACTAGGTATTTTTCCCCTATTTTATCTACTTTTAATTTGATTGTTTTTACAAAGTTCAATATAAAATCATAATCAAAGCTTTGGTTCAAGTCCTTAATATTCGTATTTACCTTTTGCTAAACTGTTTTTTAACGAAAGAAGTCTAGAATATAAAAAATTTTTGCTACTACTTATAGGAAGAAGTTGTTTTAAATTTTAGATATGAAACATTTTTAAGATAATAATTAGCTTTTATGAACGTCTATTGTTTTAAAGCCATAAGTAAAAATATTTGACTTCTGAAAATGTATTGTAGTGTGATATATTGAGTACGTTATGTAATTGAATTGAATAGATTTTATTCTAAATATTTGTAAGATGATAGATATGTAATATGCTTGAAGCAGTACGCAAGATGTAATAAAATAAAATAGTAATTTTATATAACTATTTTAATAATCATAATTTCATGGCATGAAAACGACTTTTATTGCAGGCTAAAGCTAGAAAAGTCCGAGCCTGTGACGCCAGCCTACAAGGTCGACGTTTCCTTCGTGAATACGCCGTCCATGAGAAAAGCTGATAAACTGACGAGTAAATCGGCTTTCTCGAATAGTGGCAGCCTTACAAATCCCAATGTCGCACCCGTGGGCACCAGTAGTGGCGCCATCACCTCTGCAGCGAGCGCCGCCTCGTTGCCGACGGCTGCGGTGGCGGCGGCGGCAGCGGCAGCGGCATTGGGTAACGCGAACGCGGCCATAGCGACGGGTGGCGCGGTCTCGGGCGAGGAACCCCGTGTGCCGCCGCTGCACATATCGCTGCGCGGTCGGAACGCCTCTGTTGTGCAAATCGGCAAGAAAGAGAAGAAACTGTTGAAGGAGTCGGAACTTGACTTGGCAACCATAAAACGCCGAGGCAAGCTCAAAAAGATGAAGGAGGGCACCGATGGAAATAAGCTCTTACAGAAGAAGTCTTTAAATATGATTATAGGTGAGTTGTAATTTTTTTCCTACGCTTATATTTAAAATATGGATTAAAGGTTTTTAACTCCATCTACTTTCATTCTGCTAAAAGAAATGTTCAACCATTTTTCCAAATTCATAGGTTTGTAGCGTTGAATGTACAATGATGTATTAATTATCTGCTGTTCTCTATTAATGGAATAAATAAATAATTAATAATAATAAGAATTTAATATAAGAAACAAAATTAAGAAAAATAAATTTGGTATAATATGGTAATTCTAATTTTTTCTTTTAATTAATGAACAAAACTGACGTGGTTTTTTTATTAAAACCATTATAAATCTAAAATAAAATGTATACGTCATTGTGTGAATTGACTCAATGTATTTGTATGTTTCTAATTTTCTCTTAACTCTTTTATCGATTAAATGGCGAATATTCTATGTTAATTAATTAAACATTTCAATAATCTCATAAAACTATAATTTCTCGTTTTTAACTTATTTTAGTCAGTCTAAATTATTTAAAGGATAATAGAAGTCTGTTTATTTATTATTGAGTTTTGAAATTATTGTAAAAATTGTCAATAAAAAAATTATTCTTCCCACATTTGTAAGTATTATAATGTTATAAATTAATTTATTCAAATTGCTAATCGGCATATTTTAATTTTATTAATATGATTTGCAGTACGTAATTTATGCTAAAGTTTCTTTTATGATTCATGTATTTTTATGTCTAATAGACCCAAGATAAGATAATTATAAGTGGACATATAGAGCAGCATTTGTGTAGATTGTATTTAATCAAAACAAACAGTGACGCGTCATAAAGAAATATTGTTGTTACATTGTTTTACAGTTTTATTATGCTTATCAATGTACGCCATCTAAAATTTTATTTAATATTTCGAATTATTTTACCTCAAAATTGTTTTACTCGTGAAAATAGACCATACAAATTAATAATCAATGAAAGTATATATCAATGAAAAACAACACAAGAATAAATTTATTATACGATTTGGATTGATTTTAAATCACTTTGAACTATTTTTAATTACTTATACTTCCAGGTACTTCGTCCGCCTCAAAATTGCCTTTGTCAAACTCCGCCTTGGTGAATAGCGCTAACGCCTTGGCGAAGATGAACAATACGCTTCAAACTGTTATGACCAAGACTAATGCCTTAAAACAAGAGAATATCAGCAGTCCAAGTGTTGGTAACAGTAATGTGTCCTCGATAGAGATTGCACCGCGGCAGCAGCAGCAACAACAGCAACAACAGCAACAACAGCAGCAGCAACAGCAACAGCAGCAGCAGCAACAGCAGCTGCTGCTCCAGCCACAGCAGATCTCAACGACGACGAAGCAGCAACAGCAGCAACAGCAGCAGCAGCAGCAACAGCAGCAGCAGCAGCAGCAGCAGCCGCCACCTGGCACAACACCGAATAAAACCGGTGGCGACGTTGACGACATACCTCTAAACAGCAGAATACCTTCGCCCCTTAAACACAAATCAACCATGTTGAATCAACAGGTCGTGCAAAATGCTCAGCAGCATGCACACGTCGAAGCCGACATACTCAATCATACGAGTGAACATAAAATTGGCGGAGGTAAATTACCATTTGCAAGCTGTTTTCCTTTCGGGTTTCTTCACTCAAAGGCAAAAATTCGTCACTACAAATTCAAAAATTTATTTTATTCGTTTGACAAAAGCTCCGAAGTTAATTAAGTACTTAATAAAAGCAACAAAAACAAAGTAATTATTATATACATATAAATATTTTTAGCCTTAAACTTAAGATATTTTTGCAAATTACTTTGACCTGTAATAAATAATCGAAAAATGTTACGATCATACAAGTAAATACTTTTTTAACTATTACTATTATTATTATTACAGTAAAATCATTTTAAAATATTCTGAATTTTACTTATGATTACATAGATAAATTATGCATACAAATATTATACTATATCGGTATGTAAATAATATGTAAATTTTTAATTATTCAGCACATACTTTTGAAGCGCTCAAAGCGTTTATAAAAATTACAATTAATTTAAGATATCAAAGGAAAATTATTCAATACTAAATTTTGTGAAGGATATGGCTAATCGAAGCTTTTCGTAAAACTCAAACAAACCAACGTAATTGTAGGCAAAACAAAAAGAAGAGATTCAAAGAAAAAGTCGGAGTCCGGCGAGGGTTTGTATCGGGAGCAGAACTTACTATCGGGCGGTCGTATACTGGATAACCAGGCCAAATGGCGGAAACTGGGATATAAGGGTGCCGATACTCCCGCTTCCGGTCCGACATTGAAGAAATCAACGTCAACAACGGGAGCAGTGGAAGGTTCAACGGCCCCATCCGGCAATGATCTCAATGCCTCGAAGAGGGTCGGCGAAATGAGGCGGACGAGTGACAGTGATATCAGTACTGGTAGATCCGTTACCGAGAAGAGTATTGCCGTTCTTAGCGCCAGGCAGCCGGAGCCCAATGGTGTGAGAAAGGACTTGGTGAACCAAGAAAAAAGGAGGAGGCTAAGCTTAGTAGAGGAGAAGGATCTTCACTTACCAGGTATTTCTTTGTCGAATATCCGACAGTCTCAAAGTATTTGCATTCGATGGACGAATTATTCTAGTCGTACCTAAAAACAACAATTTTAATGTAAAGTTTCGAATGCAGGTATTTCATTACATTGGAAGTCACCCACACTAACTGATCAAAATATTTATTATAATCTTTGAATCTCTTTTCTGAATATCTTTTTCAATTTTAACGTTTGATGCAGTAAAACACATTTTCGCTGTACGTTATTGCACAATATGATCTTCCAATTTCTAAATTATAAGGATAAAAATAATAATCATCGCGTCTTTTTCGTAGAATCTCAAAGCATTGAAGTGAAGCCAATGTCGACGGAGCTTGGCTCTCATCAAAAGACGATGCTGTACAGCGCGCAGTCGACCGGAACGAAGATAAATTCCAATTCAACCTTTGATAACGATAACGGCAGCAGCCTTAGTCCCACGCCACCAAAGATTACGAGCTCATTGTCACAGACAGGCAGTTCCAGTTTCGACAGCAAAGTAGCGGCGGTCCTTGCTGAAAATTCGTCCCTGATCTCGAAAACTAATTCCGTTCAGCCGACGGTAGCGGGTGCAACAATGACGGCGACGGCGACGGCGACGACGCCGACAAGGGCCGTACTGCCGAGCAAACAGTCAATAACCGAACTGGATCTGAGTAGCAAGTTACAAAACGTCAGTCAGAAACTAAAGAATCACACTTTGACGACGAACGACGTTAACAGGCTAACATCGGCTGCGCTTCAGGTTAAAAAGCTCGCCCAGAATCACCATGCTCTCGGTAAGCAGAGCATACTTATGCCCAATAAGATCGAGACGGTTCAGCGGGTGAGTTTACTCAAAAGTAATCCAGTGCTCGACAAGCTAACCGAGCAGACAAGCAAGCAAGAGCATCTGGCTACATTGACGACGGAACAGTTGACTGGCACTGGCAAGGCGATCTTACCTATCGGTGAGATCAACGTTACCGAAGCGAAGGTCAAGCAGAAGCTTCTAGAGAGTGCAAGTCCGACGACTCCGATAAGTCTTGGCGGGATCGTCGAAACGAGCGCGAGCAGTGCCAATGCGGCTGGCAACGTGGGTGCCAACAGCAACAACAGTAGCAATAACAACAGCAGTAGCAGCAACGCCGCTGGCGAAGACAGTGGCATCGAGTCAATGGACGCGCTGTCGGAGAAGTCGCCGAATCAAGGCGAGTCACCGCTACACAGGCCGGCGTCTAGCCACGAATCCGTCGCGAGCACGACGACCACGACAGTCTCGTCCAAGAGTGTCGTCAGCGTTGTACAGCAGCAAGGAGAGCCGCCCCCCCATTCGCAGCAGCAGACCACCAACAAGAACAACGTGCCTTCCTCAACAGTTAGTAACAGTAGTAGTGATATGTGTTCAAATTCGCGGATCAGTGTAACGGAGACTAAAAGCGGCTACGAAAATCACCTGGACGACGAGGTCGATAAGGACGTTGTTGCCTCGTCTACGCCCGAGCTGGCAAAGGAAAAGCTAGGAGACGAACAGGAGGAGTCGAACAGTCCCCTGTTGACCACGCTACCAATGTCGATATCGGCTGTGGCGAACGCTAAGAACGACGATGAGTCCAAGTGCGCGATGGACATTAAAGGCTCATCGTCGTCCCTCGCGGACGCGAGCGTCAAAAGCGAAACATCGGTGAAAAACGAGTCGCCCGACTCCGATAGTCCATGCGATCAGGGTAGTAGTGTTGGTGGTGGCGGCAGTAGTATCAAGGTCGAGGTGCCTATCGTCAACATGACTATGAACGTTAAAGTTGAAAGTAGCGCCGAGCTCGTGTTAGACGAGAAAAAGCCGTTTGTCAAGAGTGACAGTTTAATTAGGTTAGGCGGCGAGGCGCATCCGCCTCCGAGCCGCGTAATAAGTAATAAGAATAATAACAATAACAATAACAACAATAACAATAACAATAACAATATTAATATTAATATTAATAGTAGTAGTAGTAGTGGTAGCGGTAGCGGTAGTGGTAGTGGTAGTAGTAGTAGCAACGGTGTGCCTGTAATCCACAATCACGTCGCGTGTAGTGCGCTCAAGATAGAGAAGTCCGATAGCAGCGAGGACCTCGGCGTGAGCGGTAACAGCCCAGCGGTGATTCCAAAGCTCGAGCTGAAGCCCTCGGTTGAGCCGAAAATCGAGGCACGCGAGGAGGAGCCGAAAATTAAAGACACGAGGCAGCGGCAAATCAAGGAGGAAGACTCCAGGCCCCTGCGAACGTTATCTCTGGATCAAAGCCAAAAATCCAATGTACAAAGCCAGCAGACGCGGGAGTCGACCTCGAGTTTGCAGAAGGTCACGGACGATCTCGCGAAGAAGATGACAGCGGATGGCACTTGCGATCTGAACGTGCAGTCGCCGTCGACTGGCGACGACCCGCAGCCTATCCGCATAACGCCGCCCCTCTACACCTATTCCAATCCAGTGGTGTTGCAAAGGGACGAGACGCCGAGCCCAGCGCCCCGCACCCCCACTGAAATCGAGCCTGCGGAATCCATGGTAACCACAGCGGAGCACTTGAAGCGCAAGCGGCGACGAAAGCAGGAGCTCGAAGGTCGCCAGGACGTCATTTGTCTCGAGGAGAACGACGAGACCGTCAGTCAGTTCAACAGCGATGATTACGGCACCAAGCAGCGGGGACCCGTCAAGTCGCTGCTCGAACAGCTTCTTATAGAGATACCAAATGACTCGGGCGCCAGTGGCGAGAAGAGGTCGTTGAGAACAAGGTCACAGAAGACCTCCAGCCTCAACAGTCCCGACGTTAAGACGGCCAAATGTAGTCCCCACGAGAGACGCAGCATCTCGCCCTACGCCAAAGCGAGTCCCAAGCTGACAAACGTGACAACGAAACTGTCACCCGTCACGGTTGCCAACGTGGCCCTCGCCACCGGCTCCACAGTCAAGACCACGGGGAAGCGCAAAAGACAGGAGAGTGAGAGCAGCGTCGCGTCGAATAACGAGGAGCAACAACAGCAACAGCAACAGCAGCCAAGGCCAGGTAAACGGAAATGCTCGGAGAACGCTGCTGGACTTATTAAGGCTTGCATGGGCGTAGATGAAAGCTCTGGTGGTCCTGTTAAGAGGCAACTCTCTACTGGCAAGGATGATACGTCCAAGAAGGGCTTCAACATATTGTCCAAGAGCAAAAAAGGTGTCTATCACGATGAGATTGTTGTTGAGGTGGAAATGACAAACGCATAGCATCAGGTGTCCATGGTGGAAAAAGGGTTGTCGTTGTAGGTGGTTTGTTTGACGTTTTGCAATGATTTTTTTCTTTTTTTAATAAATTTCTTTATGAAAAAAATGACGAAGGATAAACTTCATTTAACGTTTTACTTACTTCTGTCATTTTTGTCGTCGTTGTTTAATTCTGTTGTTAAGAATACTTAGAATAGACGCTACTCGATTTTTAAAATCAGCTAAATATCTTTCTATAACTATTACAAGTTTTCTGCAGCTGAATGAACAAAGTCTCGTCGAATACTTGAAATTTTTTAATATTAGCAAGAAAATTGAGATTTTTTATACGCCAGAAATGATGCAAAACGCAAATAAACTATCGAAAATATCAACGACAATCAATTTCTTTACCACGTACAAGTGTTTTTAATATAAGCCACGTTTTTAGAGCTTAAAGTAATAACAGTATTATGTTTGATATAATTGGTAAATGCAGATTTCAATTATAAATATTAATTCATCATAATTCACGAATAAATTGCTCTTTTACAGTAGATTAAAAAATTCTAAAGTATACAATTTAAAGGACATGTTGACGAAGCCAGATTTTAAAAAGTTGATCTTACAAAAATGGACCTTTTAAATTTATCTTGATGTTGTGTATTTTTTAAATGTTTTGATATTGTTGTATTTTAGAAGTTTTAGATTTGTGTGTCAATTATATTGATTTCTTAGGTTGGTATCTTAGATTTGTGTGATTTTATAGTTTGTAACTATTTTTTTCTTTTTTTTCTCTTTATTTTATTCATTGAAAAATGTTGAATAGTATCGAAAATTAATCATTTTTTTAGTTCAAGGACCAATGCTCGTGGACATAGAATCATCTGATGATGAACACTCGATTGAAATTTCTGGAAAGGTAAAAATAAGAGCATCGGATGAAATGTGTACTGGATCGCCAAAACCCAAAGATCAAAAGTACGTGTATTTCCAATCTTAATCAGTTTTAATGATGTATAAGCATTAGTAGATTTATAAAGCACCTTTATATTAGTAATTTATATTATATTTTTTATTTTAATGTAGTTTACCAACCTTATTTTAGTTAAAACATATAAAAAGTAAACGAAATATTTGAATTATTAATATTAATGGTATGGTGGTAATAAAATATTGGAATCTTATAATTAAAATCAATATAAATATAGAATTTCGTATATGGACGTTCGTGGAATAATTCTAATATTTTTCAGCTAAAGATATCTTAAGACGTATATATACGTATATATTACGTATAGAGTGCGAATTACAATTTCTATTAATTTTTGTTCAATCGTAAATGAATTAAATAAGCTGATTTTAAAATTAAAAAAAAAATTAAACTTGCTTTTTGAACTGCATTTGTACTGCATATTTAACATAAAATTTTAGTTAAGAACAGAGATAATTATATTAACTTAAATAGTGAAGGGAGATAAAATAATATTTGTCTTTATTTATCAAATATTTCTAAAGTTAGATTTTTTAAAATATTGTTTGCTAATAAAGCAAGGAAACTTTCTTTTTCCTACGTCGAAATAATATGTCGTATAAACGTTCTTGAATTTTTACTTTCTCTTTTCTATTTTTTGGGGCTTAATTCACACCATTTAACAAGCGAATACAACGAATACATTGAATTTTAGGAGCAGCTCAGTTAGCGCGACGTCTGTTGGACAACTACACTCCAGTCTGCAGAACTACAACTCGGGCAATGTTCGAACGCAACGCGAGAGTCGACTGCTTACAACAAAGCAGCTTCAGCATTCTCAGCAGCAGCACTCTCAGCAACAGCAACAGCAACAACAGCAGCAGCAGCTTCAATCACAACAACAGCAGCATCAGCAGCAACACCAGCCGCAACAACATCAACAGCAGTTGTTGC